>JANZXP010000007.1:3966860-3979140 GCA_027576715.1 Erythroxylum flavicans | reverse complement strand
ATCAGATATTCAGTCCTACTCTAGATTAAGGGTGTGTTAAGAATCTCACATCAGACAACTATAAGAGTATTCAACAATTTATAATAGTATGTAAACATTTCGTCGTAAGCTAACTTTTAGGGGTGAGTTAGGCCTTTCTAACGATATCTACTTAAACAGTTAAGGTATTTCTGAATCCACGGTTTTAAAGAATTGATCATTTTTTTTGTTCTCTCAATCTTCCATTTTAGTGGCTAGGGTGAAAATGGATGTCTACGAATGGTACAAGAAGGTTTGCATGGTAGGCCAGGAAATGTCAGTAAAGAAACGTAGGTGTTCTCTAGTCGCGTATCCTCAGGTCGGTTTTTATTAAAGACCTTAACAATGACAACGGACAAAAACCATTTGGGTCACTGTAGTAAACTTCACGGCCAGTGGCTGCCACCATCTGTCGTTAGGCTGTTGATTTGTATAACACATACTAGAGGTCGTCCCTCATGCCTACACGTAGTCTGCGGCTAGCTAGAATGACAACTATTTGCTTTCAAGATTTGTTGGATTGTGTCTTACAAATAATTAATTTATTATAGTTTTAGTGATATAGTTATTTAAAAAATTACCTCACTTTATACATATTTATTTAATTAGCTGAAATATGAGATAAAGTCAATATGATACATGTTAATGAAATAATGATAAGATCATAATTATAAAATTCGTAGTATATTTATATATTATTGTTAAATTATTCTAAATCATTATTCTATTAAAAATATGCAATAATATAGTTTAAAAAGGATTAGCATACATTATATTTTTCTTTATGAAAAAAGTGATCGATTTCATAAATGAAAATATAAAGATATTTAAATAAATATGTGAACGTTTGTTTAAAAAAGTTTGCTATATTGAGGTATATGAGAACTTCATTTAAATTATTATTTGTATGTCTATAAAAATTATCATTGTAATAATTATATAGATAATTATTTGACTTGAAATCTCTAATTGTTAATACTACTTATGATCAATCATTGTCAAAGATAGCACAATTGGTAATTATTGGATATAGTATGAATTGTATGAAAATAAGTAAGAGATCAATAAAAGATTCATCACTCTAAAATAACTAGGAAAAATATTATATTGTTATCGATTGGTATTGATTTGAGAAATGCTTAGTTAAAGTAAAATGACACTTTAAAAAAAGTTTTGAAATGTTATTAATAAAAGCAATTACTAATGGTAGAAAATTAGTATAATTATACTCAAATAGAATAGATATTAAGTGTTGTAAGAATTCTAACCAAATAGAATATATGTTTTATTCTTATTTTAGTGCCCTTTTCCCTTGTAAAAGTTTAGATATGAGACAAATTAACTATTTGGTAAAAATGTTTGGACAAAAGTACCAAAATTTATACAAAATAGTAAAGAAAAATGATCACATTTTATAAAATCAAAATAGTATAAAGAAGATTTTGGTATATTTATCCAATTCAACTATTTATCAAATAAAAAGTAGTATAAAGCAAAGGTTTTTCTACTAGAAAAACATTTTAAAATAATAATTAAAGAAATTTAAATTTTGTGTAAAACAATGTGTGTAATTAAATATTATAAAAATAAAAGTACATGGGATTAGTCTAACTCTAAAAAAGATACAAATATATAACTAAAAAATCCACTCATTGTACTATTAAATAATATAATTAATAAACTAAGTTTTTTCAATATTGATTTGAAAATAATTAAGTATGAATACATTAAAGTATAACTAAAAAATTAAACAACCAAAGCAATTAAAAAATGTAAACATTTATAACATCACAAAACACATGTGCACATAAAAGACAAAAAAAACTTATCAAATATGAAAGAAAAATTATTGGATTTGGTTGAGTTATTTTTATGTCTTTTAGACAATTCAAACTCTTTAATATTTTTTGAGCTTATTTTAAGTTAAAACGTAAATATAATATTCTTAAAATATAAATCTTAAAATTTGAATTTAACCTATCAAACTTTATAAACTAATCCACTTTATCCAAGTGTTAATGTAAATATAGATAACTTATATTCTCTTCTAAAAATATCATAAATTTTGTTTTTAGTATACTTAATTATATTGTTAGACATATAAATTTTAAGTTAGTGGAACTTTATGAGAAACCAAATCAAGTTTAAGTCATTATAGAGAAACCAGATCAAGTTTAAGTCATTTTACAATTTAATGATGGCATCTTTAATCATAAACTATAAGCAAAGAGTTATGATGAGTCTATATTTGTATATATCACCTTCTCTTTATATTTTTACTTTTGTGATATAACTCTTATAAAGAATTTTTAACACACCCCTTTTGCAAAATAAGTGTGATACATTGATTTAGTTCCCTTTTAACCAAAACGTTAAGTCATTTATGCCATCTAATAAATGATAATTCATCATAATCAATTAGATAAGTCTCTATTTATTATGTTGTACCAACCTAACTCTTATTTTACTATTAAGTTGAGCCAATTTTCTTTCAACTAAAAGCTAATATGACACCATTTTAGCCACTCAATGAATTATCTTTTATCAAATTTAAATTAAAAAATATCAATTTATCATATTTCACCAAGCCAAACTCTAATACTAATATTAGATCATCACTCCATGAATCCCTATTTGAGTAAAAATCTATTAATATCTATTCATTGAGTTTTGGTAAATTAAGTCTAATATTAATATTGAATTTTCAGTATGCCCAAGAAGGAAATGATTCAACCTTAAACTTAATAATTTTAAGACATTAAATTATATGTCCTATATTTATATATGTAACTTCCCTCTTATGTTTCTTTTTAATATAGACAGCCTTACTAATGAATATCTAACATGTAATATAATATTCATAAGTTTATAGCTTTATACAAAGTAATTAGTTATCAAGATTACATAATATAAACATATACCTAAAATTACTTTATGATAAAAACAAACAAACCTTTCGATCTATAATTTACATGTATACACACTAAAGAATAACTCCTTAGATCTAAAGGAACTTGAAAAGGTTGAATTATGTGTTGAAATGATTGATACTTTCTCTAAGATTTTATTCAACACTTAAAGCTCTTATATAGGTACAATTATTTAGGTGATGCGATTTGATGGATTTCATCTAACCAACTCTATTAAGTATAATAAATAATAAACATAAAAATGATAGAAAGAGAGAGGTATACATTACAAATTTTATAACTTTGGTCTATCTTAAGCTTACATCCTCTTGGCAATGCACATTTTGAGACTGAATCTATTATGTAACAAATTCAAACAAATGAAAAAGGGAAAAATCACTAAGATCTTAGTGAAAAGCCTCTCAAATAAACTATTCATTTCTCATGGAAACTATTTCATGAGTTGTACCAATATCTTCTTTAGTTTCTTATTATCTAATTACAATTGACTATGTTAGATAGTGAACCATTATAAGACTTCTAAAAACTCTATCCTTGTTTCTTAATTCTTGAATTTCTCCATAACTCAATAATAATCAACTCATGTTCTCAATTTTCTAAAGATTTTCTCTTATTTATATCCTTAATAACGTTTGTCATGATACTATAATTTTTACACACTAATAAACTTGTCAACAATAAATTTGTTGTTATCATTAAAACATAGGTTATAACTTCCTTCATTCAACAATATTTTTTTCTTATAATATATAATTGATAATCGAATCAATAGTAAAGGAAAATATTACCTAGAATAGCTCATAAGGTTTAGGATTCTCCCTCTGTATGCATGGTAACATACAACGTTGCACAAGTATACTAATGTCACTCAAATTATTATACTTTATTAAGATTAATTTTGTTAAAATAATATCATATTAATAAACAATATAATTAAAATTTTCACATAAAAGAAAGAAACAAAGAAATTCCATCTTAACTTTTGTTTAAAAAAGAACAAACTTATATTAATAGGAAATAAGATACAAACAAAGCTTCACAAGCAATACAATAAATCATAAGGAAAATGTTAGACAAATACAAGTTACTGCTAACTATAAGCTAATAAAGTAGCATGATAAGCAAACTTTCATCAGAAATAGCCTCTCTATTAGTTAGAGATAAAGCTGCGTATTACAAGACCTCTTCAGACCCGTGTCAGCGAGACTGTTGCTGGGTTGTTATTATTAACAATTAAACTTGCAGTCAAGATAAATATTATAAATAAATGTGAATCAGGCGAGGTTATAGGCTTTTAAGTTTTGCTCAGTGATATGGCTTATCATCTCATATATAAGCTATTGTCTCGTCCTTTATAGGCTTTTAAGTTTTGCTCAGTGATATGGCTTATCATCTCATATATAAGCTATTGTCTCGTCCTTTACTTATCTTGAAAAATTTTCAAGTTCTCTCTTTCCAAATAAAGTAAATGATATTACTAAAATAGAATTTAAAGTTGATGAAATTATCCCTACATCTCTGTCTACATATAGTGATTTAACTAAAGATATCTGACTAAAATTTACCAATAAAGAAAGATTATAAGGCCTTTGTATCCTTTTCCAAATAAAGCTAGTGAACTCATATTAGAAGAATAAATATCCAATGGATTTATAGTCCTTATAACAAAGTAAGCAAATCAGAGAAATAATAGTTGAGCCATGAAACTTGTTTTAAGTAGAAAGTTTCCCTATTAATGCTAGCCGCAAAATGAAAGCAATTATTAGAGAACAAGTTTATATCAAGAAAATTTAGGAGCATTAATTCTTGTTAATTCCATGTAGGATTTGTTGGTGAAGGACCTTAAAGAACACCTTAGGCAAATACATTTATCTTTACTACTTGAAGAGGGATAAAAGGTTAAAGCAATCCTAAGCAAATTATCCAAGCAAACCTGACTGAGATTATAAAAGTTTTTATGTAAAATTTCTCTAATAATGGTTAGTTTATGTACAAAACTCCTCAAAGTTAAAAATTGTCCATTATTTACAAAAAAACCCAAAGAACTTTAATTATCATGCCAAAAGCCGATAACAGCTCCATTACATACATTTCTTTTGCTCAACAATCTCATATGCTCCCTAAGTTTAAAAATATTGAACATAACCCAAGAGTTATATAATTTCAATGTGACTTTTACTTAAAATAAAAAATATAGGACATTTAATATATGAAACAATATGATTTGTTTAATTCCAACTAACTAATATGTTCAAAGGAAATGATTGAATAATATATAAAAAAGGGAAAGTAAGAGATATACAACATTGATTTCACACTGATTTGATATCTCCTAAACCTACATGTACTATTCAAGCCACACATAAATTTTGAAGCTACTATATAATCTGTTCTTCAGTGATTAAGAAAAAATGCTACCAACAGTTTCAAGAGCTATAAAGGACTCATTAATAACGTGATCAAATTCTCATTGGGTAATTCATTTTACCTTAAGAAAGTTAGACTAAGTTTCTTAATGAAAACTGTCAACAACTATTTATCTTAATTATCACAATACAATATTAATTTTACTTTTTTTTCTTTTCCTTCTATCTCTTTCCTCACACGAAATCCTCTGTTCCCAAAATGGTGTTCCAATCTTGCGCTAGTTAATTTTGTTCACATATTTATGTGGGTCTCACATAAATGTATGGATGGAATTAATTGACATAGGGTTGGAACTAGTTAACGGAACAGAAGTTCTGGTCCCCTCTTTCCTTGGTAATTTTCTATATCTCTAACTCTTTATGGGTTCAAGAGAGCATATTTATGCTTTTTTTCCTCACCAAAGAGTCATTACATAAAGCATGTCCTTCATTGTTTATCAAAATATGACCTTATGAATCTTTTTATACAATTGATTGATACAATTTACTAATCGTCCATAAGTGTTTTGGAGTCTCTTATGTTAGTAGTCATCAATTGATTGACTAATACCCTATTTGTTTATATGTTCTTTTCTCTTGAATGACTAGTCTAAAACATTTAAAAGCTTTACTTTTACTTCCTAATTCTTTAGGAAGGTTTTCTTTACTTCCCATCTTCCATGACAATTAGTTTATGTCATAAAGTGATGCTTAACTTCTCATCTTGCCTTTATATCATCAACGATGTTTTTCTTGATATTCTCATTTTCTTCACTCTAACAACATAGTAATATATTATCATAAAATTTTAATTTAGAACATGTTTAATTTAATAACTCTATTCAGTAACTATATATTTCTAATCAATTAAAAAAAGTAGATTAAAGATTTAATTTAATAACTCTGTTTAGTAACTATATATTTCTAATCAATTAATTAAAAAAAGTAGATTAAAGAACATATGCATAAATTATGATTTATAAATCTCTTTATAAACATCTAAAAAACCAGAAAAAAAAGAAATATACTATTTATGCTAACTTGGACATTAAGGTAATGGAATAACTCATTTCATAATCTTTCTATTTATGATATTTTTTATTCTCCTATTTTAAATATGTGTATTTTCCTTGTATTGTTGAGAAAAAAATCAAGTATTTAGAATAAAAATAACTTTCACAATTTTTTCTATTGTTTTCTATTAAAAACATCTAATTTAATGTTGTTATTTTTCATTCTAATCCTTTTATTACTAGAAATGTTATGTTAACGTTAGATGAATGAAAAAAATAAATAAATATCTCAAGTAAATTAATAATAAGACTTTGTTGAGACATTGAAATAATTAAAAAATTGAAATTAAAGATGTAAAATCAAAGAGAGGTTAAACTTTAAAGTAACTAGTAAAGTTACTTCTTTGTTACTAGAATGTCATAAGTTTGAGTCATGGGAACAGACTCTTTGTAAAAATATAAAAGAAAGGCTGTGTATATTGATGACCCTCTCCCGAATCTCTCAAAACAGGGAGCCTTGTACACTGAACTAGGTACGTTGAGTTGAGTTGTAAAGAGATGTTACCGAAATAAAAGGTCATTATAATTATCATATGAATAGTTATGGAAAAAGATGGCCTAGCTAACAATAAGTAGCTAAAATTAAAGAGATGTTACTTGAAATGAAAAGGATAGTTTAAGAGATGAGTAACAAAGTTGGACTCCCTGCGAGCATAAAATTAGTAGGTTTCAAGAATTCTGTATCTCGTGTATACATTGAATTCTTCTTGCTAGGTCCAAAATCCGGGAGCTTATTTATTTATTTATAATATTATTAAGCCAGCAACTTTAGTGCTTTTAAAAGAAACATCACTCTGAATACAAAATTAAGAAAAAAAAATGATACAATAAGAATTCATTTAATAAAATCTCATATTTCATATATCAACATAAAAATAAATGATCTATCAAATTCGGGATTAACATTGATAATGGATCATATCTCTCCACATAAGGATTTTTAACTAATTGATTGCAACAATATACGAACAGCATCCACAAAAGCATATGTGCTTAATTTGAAATAAGAACAAAAACCCATGCACAATCAAATGAGTAAACAATGAAACATAGAACATTTAGCATAGAGGCGCCTACTCTACGCATGCAAAACCCTTTTTACAAGGAAGTTTGGGAGTAGACTATTTGCTGTAGGTGTCTTGAGTTGGACATTTCGAGGGTATATTGAGAAGCTTATCAAAATGGTTCATGCGAAGACAGAATATTCACCTAACATATATATGTTTAGGTCGATATGTTACATCTAAAATGAAAAGTCGATGCATTTAGACACCTCAAAATTAGCAGAAATTTGAATTATTGTTCTTAACAACCATCCATATCTCTTGCTTATTCCAATAATTGATGGTTCAGTGTATAACAATTGCGTGTTTCTACGATCACTTGCAGACTTGAGGACTGACAAACAACTAATCCATACAAACTGATTCTTCTTTATAACTTCACATATTTGTCCTCTTCACTCCTTTTTACTAGTTCGTTTATCTAATCCATTAAAAATCAGGCGCGGTTGAGTAATGAATTGGTAACAATTTGTTTTTTTGTTTGCAATCAAGACCACTAATATTAATAATATATTAACTTCTCCGGTTTTGGGGTAAATGTAGATAAGCTTGTTGTGGTTCTAATCATCAGCAGGATACTCAATAATGCACATTTAGGTAGTTTGAGTTTAGATATATCACCAAGTACGCAGTTTGCAAAAGGGTATTTACATTGATAAAGTTTGACCAATATTCTTGATCGGTAATGCAATGCCAAAGGCATATACGACCATCATTATCATTAGGGCCTACAACGAATGAATAATGAATAAGTTGTTTGGACTCGCGAAGTCTTTCCCTAAATTAACTAACATGGAATACAGATACAGTGTCTTTGAGTTATCTCCATCACTCTTAATGGACGTCGATTAAAAAACTCATATATTAAGGCAGGAGTCTTTAATATGGACTATATAAGTAGTTTTGGAGCATGTGAATGGCCTGTTTCAGAGGAACATATGACGAGTGCATTAAATAGAAGTGAGAGGGAAATCTGGGACATGTAGGTCACATTGGGATGAAGGGACTTGTCACAACCAAAGCGTAGAAGAGGACATGGGACGCATAATGTCTTAGGAAATCAAAGGACTGCATGGATGTTCATGTTTGAAGGCATATATCCATTTTCATTGATTTGTTTGCCTTTACAAAAACAAAGAGCTCCTCATGTCCACATGCCTTTGGAAGATGCTTACAAAACATTAGCATTTCTCTTCCTGACAAGAGGTTGGGGACATGTTCATAAAGTTGCTTCTCCTTAGCCATAATAAACCAACCTACTTAGCAGTAGGGTTAGGAGGGGGGCCATACCGCCGCTAGCTACCTCCCAATTACCTAGTGTAGATGCTTACTTCCAAGTTCCGAGTCGTAATCATCCACTGTTATAATTTATCACTCAATGGGATACATAGATATAATCTCTTCTAATACGTTTTCAAAAAAGAAAATCTCTTTTAATAATCATGATTTCTAGTATTATAAAATAAAATTTTTGTATATTTATTATAATAAATTTTGTTCATAGTTCATGATATTTTATAAAATTTAACCTATATGAATTTAATCTACTCATATTATTCATTGACATGGTAGAATATATTGAAAATGCATATTACATTAAATAAAAATTAAGTCGAAGTATTACAAATTTCTGATCTCATACTCTATGTAATAATAAAAAAATTAAAAATGAAAATTTCAAAGAAATTTGGATAATAAACATTCCATAAATTTAGTTAATAACTTCAATATTTAAGTTTCGGATTTTAAATTTGTCTAAGATTTTAAAGTTATTTAAAGACTAAATTCATATGGATTTGTTTACTATTGGATTTTACAATTTTATATAAAATAAAGAGTTAGTGATATTGTCAATTATAAATTAGATTTTATGGTATATTTATCAATCGAATAATGTTTATGAAAGACAAATAAAAAATTGAAGTCAACATATTCAGTACATAAGGTTCTCCACTTTCAGAGGTCTCAAAAGGGTTATAATATAAGTGTTCTTCTTTTTATATTTTTACAAAAGACTATTTCTGTCATTTAAATCTATGACTTTATGGTCACAAAGGAATAACTTTACTAATTAAATTTTATGAAGATGTCTCCATTTTTGTAAACATATCATCACTCTCTTTTTGACGTGTCTTAGAAAATTGGACGAAAAAAATTAAAGAGGAAGAGGTTAGAGAATTCTAAGATTTACGGATTAAGAAAACTTCCGTCAAAAGTTTTCCTGGACTTGATTACTAACGTCTGCGTTGTACTTTCGATGTATCTAACAAGGTGAATCGAGCATGTTGATACCACTCCAAGTGCAATTTGTGCTTTTCGTAACTCAATAACATTTGCACATATGATACCACTCCATATTTGGAGCAAAATATTATTACAGATTTTGCATAACCACAGGTAAAATGGTCCACTCAAATGACTGATTGAAGAAGATTTAAGATATTTCACGCTTGGCATGGTTGGTTGACTCATTCAAACTTCCTTTTGGCTATTTACTCTTCCATCTTCCTTTAATTACTTTACTTTTGACATCTCAAAAGTATCTCTAAAAGGTAGCTTTAACAATTCAAAATTGATCTAATAAAAACTTAAGGATAAAAACAATAAAGATGTTTAACTAAAAAAATTAAGTTCGTAGGCTGAATTATGAAATAAGAAAAGACACTACAACATATAAGGTTATTAGCGACGGAACAAAACGTCGCTAAAAATTAAAACATCGTCGCAAGCACTAATTTGCGACGAAAAATAATCGTCTTCATAATAGCCGCTGAATTTCGGTAGCAAAACAATATCCGCTACGTTTTCCTGAAATCGTCGCAAAAAGGTTTTGGATACATAATATTTTCGTCGGTAAAATATATAACTAACAATAATGAAAAACGTCGTAATATGATTTTGTGACGTATTTTTTCATAGATAAAAGTTTTTACCTACTAAACTGTAGTCGTAGGTAATTATTTTTAGTGACGACTTTTTTGTAGCATAATAGTTTTAGCTACTACTTTTTTGTTGTATGTAAATATTTTAGAGACGTTTTTTCAAACGTAGGTAACAAGATTTTATGACGATTTCTTTTTGATAGCTAATAGTTTTTAGTGACAATTATGTTTTTGTAGAAGAATCGTTTTAGCTATTAATTTCTTGTTGTAGGTAAATGTTTTTAGAAACGTTCTTGTAAACATAGGTAATAACTTTTTGTGATGATTTTGTTTTAGCAACTAATATTATTTAGTGACAAAATTTTATTTTAAATTTAAAAATTATTATACATGTTAAAAATTTATTTTAATTTATTACAATTTTGAAGACAGTTTGAAATATAAATATGTTACATTTTATAATTGATTTTGGTGACATATTTTTTTAAAATAATAAATTGAAATAAAATAAACATATAAAATGGAATGCATTTTATATAAAAAATATTTACACATCATAGACAAACTAAGAGTCCTCATCATCGTCATTACCACTAATATAGTTTGAACCTAGTAATTGTTTAACTATCTTTTTAAGCTTGCTCACTTCTTTTATATTACGATCTAACTTAGTCTTTAATGTCTAATTCTCCTCTTGAAGCATCGACACATATGCTGGTCGTGACGAAGATGCACTACCAGGCTTTGGGCCATACTCAAGACCTTTGATATAGCTCAATCTTGTACTAAGGATATTGGTGCAAATGTCATCGATATTGGGCTGATTCTCCTCAGACAATGACGTCTGCAATAACTCCTGCATCTTGTCCTACAATTTAAAGTACAAAATCGAGTTAACTAAAAAATTATTACTTAGTATTACAAAGAAAAATAAATTGTAATATTAATTTATTTGTACTTACATAATTACTTTGTGCCTCTTCAGACATCCAGCCTTGACCTTCCTTGTAGATTGATAGATTGTACAGTATGATCTTATCATACTCTTGTCCTTAGAGTTGTGTTTGGCTCTATTGTATGAATTTTAAAAATTAGAAGATAATAGCATTTATTTTATTAAGAAATAGAATAATAAGTTGAAAACGTTACACTTACAAATTCTTATCAGACGACAACAAATGATCTGGAGCCGGTGTTATGAGGAGTCTTCATTTTTTATCTGTTCACCTTGGCTTTCTCACACTTTTCCTAAATTAAAAGAAGTAGTCATGAAATGTATAAATAAAATTAATGGAAGGAAATATGAAAAGAAAAAAACAAATCTGAACATTCGCTGAGGCCCACTAATCACACATTTCACTCCAATTTTTTGGAGTCACCTGTTCCAGAACATATCTCCTTGCCTCTTCATCGGGAGGGAAAGACTGGTAATATTTATGAAGTCTATATCGATGATCCTCACCCTTTGTTTCAACAGTGAACTAACACTACTTGAAACCTCAGGCATTAAGTTACTATTTTTGTTAAGTAAAATTGCAATACATATAATCAAATGAATTGAAATATTATCGAAACTTTGTCCAATTCATTTTGGAGCAAGTTGTCTTCCTTTAATTTCCTGACATGCTGAAGGCAAGGCAATTCATTCCTCACAACTATGACTAACTCACTGGACAATTTTGTAGATTGGATCTTATCTAGAGGGTGACGTTGCTTGGCATTAATGGTCACAGACAACTTGTTGTTCATTGCAACATTAATTCGTTGCAACTCAGCTCCTTTTGTGATACCTCTACCTTGTTTTCTAATACTAGTATTGGAACCTGAAAACAAAAAATCATAATAAGAAAAACACATTAAACATGTAATGAGTAATTTCAGCATTAATGTAAATATGTTTGGTTAACA
>JANZXP010000007.1:3936114-3952081 GCA_027576715.1 Erythroxylum flavicans | reverse complement strand
CTTATATGTGTATGCATGAACAAGTCAGGACAATTCTAAGCACTCATAAACCCTTCCAAATTACTATTTTACCCTTCTCATTGGTGATGGGATGTTACAAAGTCTACTTTACTTTTGCTTACTTTAACAATTCCCGAAGTTGATATGAAAACTTGTGTGGTTTGGGAATGATCAAATTGCTTATACTTTTTAACCATGAAGAGCTAAACATGTGATTATTTGCTTAATATTCTTTCTATCACAAAAATAGTGAAGGATTTTAAAAATTTTCTTTTTTTGTAGTTACAAAGTTTTTTCTAATGCTGAGTTAGGATGTTTGTTGAAAAAGTTACATTTTATTAAATATGATGGGGTTAGAGGTATTAGGGAGTACAACATTAAGATGGTCCATCTTTAAGATAAGATGAAGGCATTTAACATAGTTATTTATAATGCTTAGGTTATTCATCAAAACTTCAACATTCTCTTAACTAGAGTTGGCATCCTTGTTACATCTAACAATTCCAATGATAAATCTAGGAATATTAACTTCATATCTTATGGTATTTGGATGATAAAGATATTCTTTAAGTTAAACATTTCATTTACGGAAAAATCTACATACAAATGGGCTATACTCAAGCAAAAATGTTACAATTTCAAAGCCAATGCAATGACTCATAAAACAAACTGAGTAGGACCAATAATTATTTTCTAAAGTTAAACACAAGGACATTTATCCCATGTACAAGATGCACATGGATCATGTATTTTGCTCTTGAAGGTAACGAAAACATCTATAATGTGAGATAATGAAGGAATAAACTTGTACTGTTATAACAACCTAGTATTAAGATACTAATATGCAGAAAAAATCTTTTTTTAAGTCAAGAAATCATGAACGTATTTTTCTTCTAGAGAGAAAAAGTAGTGGGTGAACTTGTGTATGAGGGAAGCATGCCATTGCACAAGAAAGACGAATTTTCAAAGCATAACTTAGAAACTCCTATTTACCATGGATTTTTCTACTTGACATTTAATGAATCTAGTCATCACACTTAGATTCCAATCTCCAAATCTAAGCATTTCAGAGCCTTCGTAGGCCTAATTAGGGAATATAGATCAGCTTCATAAAAAAGAAAAACTTCATTTGCAAAAGCTAAATGGGTTACTTTTTGGGGCTTAGTATTATGATGGCATTTAAAGTTGCATTCCTGTGATATAAAGAAGTTAATCAATTTTGAGAAAACTTCAACCACTATAGTAAATAGATAGGGGATAGAAGATCCTCCTGTCAAATTCCTCCAGAGTTTTTGAAGAGTTTGGTAGGAATCCAATTTAGAAGTATATTGAAAAAGCGTGTAGTTATGCAAGCAAATATCCATCCAATAAAGGCATCAGGATAGTTGAAAGCTCTTAAGTAGTCGAGGATAAAGTTTAAATTAACATTGTCAAAAGCCTTCTAGAAATCAACCCTAAGGGCATAACTTTTAATGAGTTTCCCTTTAGTGTATTCTTTTATGAGTTCCTGAACTAGTAATATATTGTCAATGATAGGTCTACCCTGTATAAAATCCCTCTAGAAAGGACTTATTATTTTCCCCAAAGTCTTCATAAGTCTGTAGGCCATAATTTTGGCAATCACTTTATAGGTAATGTTTCAACAAACAATAGGTCTAAAATCATTAAGAGAACCTGGATTATTAGTTTTAAGAATGAAGCAAATGTGAGTTTTATTCATCTCTCTCATAATCTTAAAGCTAGTGAAAAACTCCATAACATTCTCAATCAGTGATTTACTGGTGATATTCCATGTATATTGGAAAAAGAAAGAACCAAAGTCATTTGGTCCAAGTGCTTTATAAGGGTTTAGGCTTAAGAGAATTTCCTTAATCTCCTATGTGGAGATTTGTCTAATTAAACTTTTTTCTCCCAAGAGATGGACCACTAATAATTTCACCAAGTTGGATTAAAGAGGTATTAGCCATTGTCTCTACATTCATGATAAAATTGAAGTGGTTGATTGCCAACTCTCTAATTTTGTCAAGTCCAATTATTAGGTTTCATGTTTTATCTAACAACTTTGGCATTTTGTTCCTATTCCTTCTAGCTAGGATAGTACTATGGAAGAACTTGGAG
Source organism: Erythroxylum flavicans (assembly GCA_027576715.1). Lineage (NCBI taxonomy): Eukaryota > Viridiplantae > Streptophyta > Magnoliopsida > Malpighiales > Erythroxylaceae > Erythroxylum > Erythroxylum flavicans. The sequence goes on along the minus strand of JANZXP010000007.1, from coordinate 3,949,963 downwards.
TTGATGTCCACTTCTTTAAGCCATAAAGTTTTAGCTTTCTAATTCAGTAGGGAATTGTGAGAGCTTAAAGCTAAATTGTATTCCTTAAGGGCTTCATTTTACTTTTTAGGTAAAGGAAAATCAATGGGATTATTGTATAAGTCCAATTAAACTTTGTGTAAGATGTTCATTATTTCCTTAAGGAGAGTATAAGTATTATACCTATAAATGTTTTTTAGACATTCATTTAGGAGGTTCAGCTTTCTGAATAGTTGGAAAGACTTACATTCTTTGACTTCTCAATTTTAACTTATTTTAACTATCTCCAGGAAGACAATTATTTTGTTAGGAAGATGAAAATTTTTAATGAAGCTCTGCCTCTCCTTTCTGGTACTAGATTGAAAATTTCCATAATACTATGGTTAGAACACATAACTGTACCAAAGTGGTAGAAGGAGTCAGTGAAACAGTCTAACCCTGATTGACTAAAGCCTTGTAAAGCTTTTTCCTAGTAAACCATACTTTAATTTGTCTATTATTCGATGCGTAAAAATTACTAGAGAAGCTTAGATCAATAACTTTAAGTTAAATCATAACCTCTTTTAATTCTTTTACCGTAAAATTCTTCTTGATTATAACCCCTTCAGTTTTTGATTTAGAAAAAACACAGTTAAGGTCCCCCATTAGGATCCAAGGACCTTTTACACCTATTTTTATAAGGGCCAGATCATTCTAGAGTTTCCTTCTCATAAACTCAAAATTTATTATATAGGTAATAATGATCTCAAAGCTTGGGGAAATATTATTCAAATGACAGTCTAAATGTTCGAGGCTTCATTAAGTTCATCTTAGCCCTGTTTGAATTATAGGATAGGATAATCCTCCCATTGTAGTGGTGGACATGGATAGAGAGCAGTGCTTAGTTAGGTAACAAAAAGCTAAAATAAGGTCTTAAATGTTCAACTTTTATTTTGGTTTCTTATAGAAACAAAATCTAAGGTTTCTTATTATAGATAATGTCCTTGATGGCTTAATGTTTGAGAGGGTTATTCATTCCCCACACATTTTAGACAAAAATGCTAATGATAGGGGTAATTTAGGAGTTAAGGGGAAAATCCCTCAACTTTATTTTTCCTTCTTCTCCTATAGCTGATTTTCTCCTTGATGAGGGTCTAGGGTCCTCCTAGGTTATCTGCTCAGGAATGACAACGTCAAGGTTATCCTCCTTGCCTAACAGATTAGTAAGTGTTCTAATAGTGGATAACAAATTATCCCTGATCTGTATGCTTAAGGAGTCTATTATCTCTTTGTTATGTTTGTCCTGATTAGAAGGAGGTTGATCCTTTGAGTATATCTTTTCAGTTTGTTGGTAGTAATCCTTCCTTTTCATCCTCATTCATAACAGTTATCTACCCTATAAAGTTCGAATACGCTTTTGCATCAATTTTAAGAAGTTCAGCATATGAATCAATTTGGAAGATTTTCCCAGTAGGTTTTCAAGCTTTGAAAGAGATTTTATTCTTAGGTTTCCAGGGATAGGAGAGTTGTATATTAGTCTTAACTAGCTACCCTAATTCATCCAGCTTCATAACTAATTTTGAATCAGGTAGGTCAACATCAAAGTTATACGTGCATAACATAATCTATCCATTTTCTTAGTCAAGAAGTCTAGGCAGAGAAGCTTACCTAATGAACTAGTCAGGAAGCATAAGCTTGGGGGAATATTGTGAAAGTTCATTCAAAGAGAAAATTTGGAAATATTCCCTTTTGTCAAGTTCAATATTAGGTTTCTATTTTTGCAGGAACATATGTTGCCGTCTAATATGCCAGGGCCCCATCTCAGGAATGTCTTGAAATCATTATGTAGAGTTGAAAACAAAAACAAAGTCATCATCTTTAGTGAGTAATGTTTTGTCTAATCCTTTTTACTCTATTTCACTAATGCCTAAGCCTGCACCACTAGAAAAGCTTTTTTTTTTTACCGTAAAAGAAGCCTATTAGGGAAAAAGATCACAAAGATGGCCCAGCCAAAAGGAGTTTTTTCAATGGAGATACAACATCCTTTAACTATTTTTTGCTCAAAGTGAGTAAGATTAACCTTGTTAGGTTGAGATTTAACTTTATTACTCTAAGATATGTTATTTTCCATTGTGGTTGGCTTGATCGATTTGTCTGTCCCCTTGTAGCTATCTTTAGTTAATAGCAGGAAATCCTTCTTTACATATTCTTTGGAGACTATGTTTTTGTTTTTTGGCATGTTTGGATCCTCCAACTACTCATGCATACTTCCCTCGAAGCTTCAGATCTGGATTAGGAGAGGCATCTCGACCCCTTTCATGGGTCATCTCTATGTTGTCAAGACCAGGGGTAGTGAGAATCTAGAGAGAATATAGAGAGAGAATCTAGAGGGATATAAACAAGTTATTAAAAATGTTGTTATTAAAGTTTAAAATACAAATATAGAGTAACCTCTTTTAATAATTAAAACAAAATAAATTTTAATTGACGGTTAATATAAAATAATCAAAAAATAATTGGAAATGAAATCCTTAAAACGTTCCACACCTTGTGGTTCTTAATAACTCTCCTTATACTACTTTTGAAAAGAAAAAAAAAGAGAACTCTACTCCTATTAAGATTGAGTTCAATGCTTCTTATCTTCAAGCAATTAACTTTAGAGAAGAGAAATTAAGTAAGGATGGATGTGAAAGTGAATAATGCTAGAGAAAGGATTTGAGAGCATACAAAAATAATCTTGATATACAAAAATAATGTTGTTTAAATAATCAAGAGATGTGATTAAAGAAACATACCCGGAATAGTCAAATTGAGCTTGCATTATACATTATACATTACACATATACATATGTGTATAATTGAATGTTTAGTTGATTGTACGAATTAGTAATGTGTGTACAATGTGTGTATTGTATGAAGTTACTACACAGGAGTGAACGTCAACGTCTAGACGTTTCCGAATCATAGAAGCAATTGCTAATGAGTGAGCCATCGAGGCTGGTCCGCTCACTAAGTTCGCAAATCTCAACACAATTACAACGTTATTTTTCAAGCTCAGAGGAGATATCCAGTTAGACAAACTGGAGTATAGCCACTGCATTTGGATAAGAGATAGAGGTCATGATTAGTTCACATATACATATGTTTTCTACCATTTTTTGTATTAAAAAGTGTATTCACAAATACTATACAATGTGTATGTGAATAATTTGGTTGTGTAAGGACTTTATGACTTGAAGTGCTTTGTAATTGTAATGGGCCTAAATGGCGACTATAGTTCTAACAATATGTTTATTGTTATTAATACTTGTGACTGAAAATGTTTATGAATAAAATGGGCTGAAATTGATTATTAGTTTTCTAAAATATGTGTGTGATGTCCAAAGAAATTTTGTAATAAGTTTGACTAACTGTCTTAACGAATCACTCTCATAGAGTATGTTCTCGAATACCATCGGTATGTTTAGGAATATTCCTTATGAGAGTGGGGCATTACAACCAGTCCTGATTGACTAAAGCCTTGTTAAGCTTTTTCTTAGTAAACCATACTTTAATTTATCTATTATTCAATGTGTAAAAATTACTAGAGAATCATAGATCAGTAACCTTAAGTTAAATCATAACCTCTTTTAATTCTTTTACCTTATCATTATTCTTGATTATAACCCCTCTAGTTTTTGATTAAGACAAAAAACAGTTAAGGTCCCCCATTAGGATCTAAGGACCTTTTACACCTATTTTTATAAGGGCCAAACCATTCTGGAGTTTCCTTCTTATAAACTCAAATTTTGTTTTGTAGGTAATAATGAACTCAAAGCTTAGGGAAATACTATTCATCTGACAATCTAAATGTTTGAGGCTTTTGTTAAGTTCATTTTAGCTCTATTTGAATCATAGGCTATGATAATCCTCCCATTGTAGTGGTGGACATGGTTGGAGAGTAGTGCTCAGTTACGTGATAAAAAGCTAAAATAAGGTCTTAAATGTTCAACTTTTATTTTGGTTTCTAATAGAAACAAAATCTAAGGTTTCTTATTATAGATAATGTCCTTGATGGCTTAATGTTTGAGAGGGTTATTCATTTCCCACACATTTTGGACAAAAATGCTAATAATAGGGGTAATTTAGGAGTCAAGGGGAAAATACCTTGACTTTATTTTTCCTTCTTATCTTAACTAATTTTCTCCTTGATGAGGGTCTAGGGTCCTCCTAGGTTATCTCCTTAGGAATGACAACATCAAGGTTATCCTCCTCCCCCAACAGATTAGTAAGTGTTCCAATAGTGGGTAACAAATTATCCTTGATTTGTATGCTCAGGGAGTCTGTTGTCTCTTTGTTGTCTTTGTCCTTATTAGAAGGAGGTTGGTCCTTTGAGAATGTCTTTTCAGTTTTTTGGTAGTAATCCTTCTCTTTCATCCTCATTTGCAACAATTATCTACCCTATAAAGTTCAAATCTACTTTTGCATCAAATTTAAGAAGTTCAACGTATAAATCAATTTGGAAGATTTTCCCAGTAGGTTTTCAAGCTTTGAAAGATATTTTATTCTTAGGTTTCCAGGGGTAGGAGAGTTGTATGTTAGTCTTAACTAGCTACCCTAATTCATCAAGCTTCATAACTAATTTGGAATCAGATAGGTCCACACCAAAGTTAATATCAACACAAATGTGTGCATAATATAATCTATCCATTTTTTCAGTCAAAGAGTCTAGGCAGAGAAGCTTACCTAATGAACTAGTCAGGAAGCTGAAGCTTGGGGGAATATTGTGAAAGTTCATTCAAAGAGGAAATTTGCAAATATTCCCCTTTTCATGTTCAATACTAAGTTTCTATTTTTGCATGAACATATGTTGTGCTCCAATATGCCATGGCCCCATCTCAAGAATCTCTTGAAATCATTATATAAAGTTGAATTTAAAAACAAAGTCATCATCTTTAGTGAGTAATGTTTTGTCTAATCCTTTTTACCCTATTTCACTAATGCCTAGGCCTGCACCACTAGAAAAGCTAGTTTTTTACCATAAAAGAAGCCTATTAGGGAAGAAGATCATAAAGATGCCCTAGCCAGAAGGAGTTCTTTCAATAGAGATACAACACCCTTTATCTGTTGTTTGCTCAAAGTGAGTAAGATTAACTTTGTTAGGTTGAGATTTAACTTTATTACTCTAAGATACGTTATTTTCCATTCTGGTTGGCTTGATTAATTTGTCTGTCCCCTTGTAGCTATCTTTAGTTAACGGCAGGAAATCCTTCTTTGCATATTCTTTAGAGACTATGTTTTTGTTTTTCGGCATGTTTGGATCCTCCAACGACTCATCCATACTTCCCTCGAATCTTCAGATTTGGATTAGGAGAGGCATCTCAACCCCTTTCATGGGTCATCTCTATGTTGTCAAGACCAGGGGTAGTGAGAATCTAGAGAGAATATAGAGAGAGAATCTAGAGAGATAGAAACAAGTTTAAAATACAAATATAGAGTAGCTTCTTTTAATAATTAAAACAAAATAAATTTTAATTGACAATTAATATAATCAAAAAAGTAATTGGAAATGAAATCCTTAAAACGTTCTACACCTGTGGTTCTTGATAACTCTACTCATACTACTTTTCAAAAGATAAAGAAAAAAGAAAACTTTACTCATACTAAGATTGAGTTCAATGCTTCTTATCTTCAAGGAATTAACTTTAGAGAAGAGTAGCATAAACAGTCACTTCTTTTGGTCTATAAGCAACTTAAATTAAAGCCGACGTTTATTTCCATTTCATGTATTTATGATTCATAAATACAAAAGAAAAAAAGTGATTCCATTTGTTAGATGTTTATAACGATTTTTCAATAGAAGGATAATGATCAATGAGTGATATACAATTTTCTATAGAAAAGGAATTTGTTCTTATAAAACATATGAGGAGAACAAAAAAGAAATATAAAGTCCTACTTGCACAGGAGAAATGATTTTCCAAAGCATAACTTGGAAACTCCTACTTGCCGTGGATTCTTTTACTTGACATTTAATGAATCTAGTCGTCGCACTTAGATTCTAATCTTCAAGTCTAAGCATATTTCGTAGAAGGTTTGTTCAAGATACCATGTCTTTGGACGTCGGCGATAACATATAAGACGAACGAACTCAGTGTCCCTAATTTAATTGTATTAATGTCCTCCTCACGTTATTTTACGGCAACATGCAAACACACCCCAGTAGAAAATCGACGTATGTAAAGTTGGAGGACACGGCTTTCTTTGGGTCAAACTCAACCAGGAAATAGGAACAACTATTCAATTCAATTGTTCAAGGAATTTTTCAGAGTAAGATCTCTCATCTTTGACAACGATGATGCTCTAGTATTTATTTTTTCGTTTGAATTTTTGCTCACTAATTGGAAACGGACTCTTTTTTTTACTTTGAATGTGGACGATAGCTTCATGATAATGAGTGCTGATGCAACGAAGATTTTAACATACTAATTGCAGGATATGCATCACGCGTTTCATGTACGTTTGCAGTGCTTAAGCACTAAGTTAATGTTCCTAACTAAAGAGCATATAAAATCATTTGGAAATGCAAAGTATAAGTAAATGACTGGTTCCTCTAAAAACTATTATGTTAACGCATGAGAAACCTGTTAGGTATGCGCATGGGAATTTCGTAAGAGGATGCGGTGAGAATTCTGAAATTGTTATTGTACATTGTTCATGCTTGTCGTACATGGATGGAGTTCTCTAATAAAACAATTTCACTTAAAATTGGAAAGTAGTCAACGAAGAGTTTTGGTACAAAAGTTAGAAAAAAAGATATGATACCCGAGAAAAAGTCAAAATGTTTAGTTTTATTATCATTTATCTTATACATCAGCATTGAAAGTTGAAGATTACAGAAAGAGAGTTCCCCGAACGAGACCATAAAACCATTGGAGTATGGTGGAAAGCATACTCTGAGCATTCCACGCACTCCCAAGTCTAGTTACTTAGTCCAAGTAAACGCTTGCGTAGTCAAATGGGAAATGTTTTATATGATTCGAATCAAGAAAATTTGTTGGTGGCAGTTGTCACTTGTCACCAGTAAATGGGATTGTTTGGAAACCACACAATAAGACCCCACCAAGTATTAGAAAAGTTTGAATGAAACGAACTTGCGAAGAAAAGGGCTTGCTTGATTGACTTTTATCTTTTCCTTGTTCTTCATTCTGAATTGTAGTTGATACGGTGGAACTTTAGTGAGTTCAGACATTCTATCTGGAGGAGATTATGGTACTTATCATTTTGTTAATGCTTTTTTGAAATCATGAGTACTTTCTTTCATTGCAAAAATTTGTTTCCATTGCCTCTATTTTGTATTCTCATGGATAATTATGATTCATTAGATGTTAAACGTTTTATGATTAAGGGTGTGGTTTCTCGTCAAAGCGTTCAGGAAGCTAACATCTAACTCTTTGGTCGCACGATTATGAGAACATAAGGTTTATGGTAAACCTACAAACTTAGTTCTATCTTAGTGGATTTGAAAAAAGGGTCAACCTAATAAGTTATGTGAACATACTACCTCTACTTTTCTATTTATCAAAATGGTACTGTGGTGGGTGATAGAATCCAAGTCCGCTAAAGTAAATGACAACTGTCATGGACTAGCTAATAACACTGTGCTCCAATGGACTAGTCTTTATTTTCAAATTCAATTTTCTTTGAGAGGTTATATTTGCACCATTATGTTAGTGTTGGACTACATTCCATAGTTTTGAATTCTCTAAGCTTATACTTCAATCCATGTCAATTTTTTTCCTTTGAACTTATTTAACTTTTATTTACTTGAAAGACACGTAAAGCATTATTTTCATGTTTTGGTGAAGCTTGTTAAACTAAAATTTACAAGCCACAAAACTTGCAATATAGAAACTCCCATGTAACGATAGATAAATATGTTTCTAAGTCGACTACCTTCTTCTGTAATGAAAAATGGATTAATTATACTCAATCCCGTTTTAATTATTAGTACATATTTAGAATGCCAGGAGTTAACTCCATATTAATAAAAAAAGTAGACATATACATTTTATGCGCTTTATTCAGAGACATATATGGAGAGTTGTGTCATCTACTGGACGAAAACTATTTACAGCCCAAGTGCGCGCAGAAGTGTAGGGTACGTTACATTAATGCAAATGCTAAGAACCTACGATGGCAGATGTCATGTTTCTTTTTTTTTTTTTGAAGGGTAGATGTCATGTTTCTTTATAATGCGAAAATGGTAATGCTTGGAAAAGTTAGCGACCAGGAAACTTCGCTTCGGAATGCATCATGAGTTCTCTTATAAGTTTTTAATTATACTTTAACAGTTAATGATAATGGAAGTTCACACCTTTTAAAACCATCATGTGTGTCCTTTTATCATCACTAGCTTTCCCTAACACTTTTTGAAGCCTTAAATTAGATTTTGAAGTCCCAGCTCAAAATGGTGGTTACTATTACGGTTAAGAATAAACTCGGAGTATTGATAAGCGTAAATTGTATCATGTTTTAGGGGTTAGTTTAATATGTGTTTAGCTATTAATTCAATCATTTGGTATGTATTTAGGTTTAAATTGTGTTAGTTTATTAATTATTTGTGTTTTAAGTGTTTTATGGGTTAGTACAAGTCTTTCAGCTTAAATATTATATTTTTGAGGTACCTTAACGTATTTGTTAGTATTTCAGGATTAACATTGAAGAATGGAGAAGTTTCAGAGACATTCAGGCCAAAAAAATGGTTCACGATCGTGGCACATTAGACCATAATCTTGATAAAAGCACCAGAGTTGGCCCACGATTGTGACAAAAACCTAGGACATGGCCCACGATCGTGGCCTATGTGCCATGATTGTGACAAAAGGCTCAGATGTGACCCACGATCATGGCCTACAGGGTTACGGTTGTGGTCTGCATTAAGTAGATGCGTAGACACTAAAAAATTTCAAGTTTTGAGAGATTTTTCGGACTTTTCGAACCACAAAAAAATCCTAATGTTGCTCAAAATACAAAGGATATTTAAAGAACAAGACAAAGAAGCAGAGGAGCTTTTGCATCAGCCAATTTTGAGAAACCCTAAAGATAATCCACTGAGAGATTGAGAAAGAGAAGAAGGAAGAGAGAAGTGGAGAAGAAGCTGACTCGATGTACTTCTAGGATCAGGAGTTTCCCGATGTCGCTACCTCCTCTCATCTGTTCAAATCGTATTTTCTGTTTATTTTAAGTTTTATTATTGTATAGAATTGAAATAACAGTTGATGATAGGAATTTTAAATGTTGAAGATATTCCAAACTCAACTTCAGAGTTTTATTCTTAAATTAATGAAATCTGGTTGTTTATGTTTTATTTGGATTTGTTGTGACTTAATTCTGTAATTGCATAATTCGATAATAAATTAAGAGGGTGAATCGAATGAAAAACAAATAAATTGGGCTAATGAGACTTAAGTGATTTAATAAGAATTAGAATTAAATCAAATCGGTAAATTGTGCAAAGAGAGATCTTGCATATGTTTCTGATAGTTTATTAAAGAACTTCAGAACTAATTAGAGTTTTAAATAGGTTGTTAATTAAGAGATTGCAACTTTCATAATCTGATTATGGTTTATAATTTAGGGTTAATAGTTATAACTCGAGAGAGAGTAATCAACTCTAGGATCATCTAAAACTAACAATCCGATAATTAGTAATAAGTTATGTTAGTATTAAGGATATGTAAAATTCTCTTTCTTTTAATTGGTAATTTCCTTAGGTTAATTCTTGGGTGTGTGTTGCAACTGCTGAATAATTAATATTTTTGTGTTCAATTCTTAATTTGATTGAATGAATTAAATTTTCGTTTTTAGTTTCGTACATTTTGAATTTCTATGAATTGTTTCTGGCCTTAGATTTTAGGATTAGATTATCCCTCCATGTAGAATCGACATCTTAGGTACTACGCTAACGAACCGTGCGCTTGCAGATTATCGAGGGTATTATTAAAACTTACACACATCAACCCCAGATCAAGTTTTTGACGTAGTTGTCGGGGAGGTAATTAGTTTAGTTCTTTAGTCTACAGCTTTTTCTTTTTCTTTTGTAAAAAAACTAGGCATAAAGTCGACAACACATCAACTTGGATATCACCGGGCAATAATAGGGAACCTCAATAGTTGAATGCCAAGAAGAGGAAGAAAGAACGATCATGTAGGATGTATATTATAGGGAGCAAAAGACACTTTCAGATTTCAATGAGGCCTAATTTAGTTAGGAAAATCATCATCGTTTTATGAACTCATACATTTTGAGGTGGCAGAATCACTCAGATTTCTATTGGTCCAATAATGCAAGGACTCCTATTAGACATCAAGGCTTATTAGAATTCATTAAGACGAATGCAGGTTATGGGATTCCAAGCTAGAAAAAACCATGGATAAACTCACGAATATGGAAGAGACCCAGAAGATATTGGAAGAGAAGTTTGAGTAAGTAGCAGAAGATTAGGCCTCTTCTATTCATAATCTAGAGGTTCAAGTGGGCCAGCTTTCTAAAGAATTTTGTAAGCAAAGTGCGAAAATTGTCTACGCAGTATAAAGTAAATTCAATAGAGCCATGTCAGGCTATCATACTTAGGAATGAAGTAGAGCAAGAAGAACAAATGGAAGACCATACTGTACCCCATCTTGCAGAATACCAAGATGTAAAGAAAGAGGATGAAGAAAAGGATGAAAACCCCCTTATTATTCCCTAGATCTTGGTATACTATGCTTGAACATCGAAAAAACTAAGGTAGATGTCCATGAAGAGAACCTCATCATTTGGAATAGTGATGACCAAGTGACATTTAACATGAATGATGTATTAAAGAATCCAAAGAAGGGCAACACATTCAGAAAAAATGATGTGTTTGAATCTTTTAAGGAACGAGAGGACGAAGAATAGTTGACAATGGACATTAAGTTTGACGAAGCTATGGAAGTCTCTGTTTAATAAGCTCAAGAAGAAGAGGAGTTGAGGGAGAATGAGGAAGAACCAAGAAGAGAACAACTCAATCTCTTACCATGCAAACTGTTAGATTCCATAGAAGATTCAGGGAGTTTTGTTATTACCTATTTTAATGACAGTTCGCTTGAAAAAAGGACATTACTGAGCTTAATTGGTTTTCTAAACTTTATTAATATTGTCTATCTGATCATTTTGCAATTTGTAGCTTACCATAGGCTACAAAACTGAGATTGAACGAGAAGGGTGGAAGCAAGTCACTCATAATTGATCCCGGCTGAGTTTCCAATTATACAAGATCAAGCTAATGACCATAAATTAGCAAGTTTAGTAGTTAGGTTTAAATTGTTGTGATTAGCTAGATTTGTTTTGAATTTTAAATAAAATTTTAATAATTTGAAATGATCTGGAATTACTAATTCTCTTAGTCTCTTTAAGCAATTCCAATATAAGACAACAATCTCGACCGTTAAGCAGATTTGGTTTCAACACCTCACCGTCATCACCTCCATCATCGTAATTCTAACCTTTTTTTTAAATTCAATCTTTATTTTTGTTTTATTTTATTTTATGTTATTTCCTTCCATGTGTGTTTGTTTGTCTCATTCTCACATTGAGGACAATGTGTTGTTCAAGTGTGGGGAGGGTTATATGTTTTGCTTTGAGTGTGAATTTTGCATATCGTATGATAGTTGTTAGGTTGCATATTGTGAATTATATGAATGTGTCAATGGCTTAGATGGATTGAAATTGATTTAATGTTTAACATAGTCTATTAGGTTGTGAAGAGTCGTTAGCTCCTGAAATTAGTAAATTGGGTTATTTGGCTAAATATGCAAGTTAATTATGATTTAATGTTAGTTTGTTACCCTCTAAATTGTCACATTCATCCATAATTTTAAGTATTTCGACTTAAATAGCTTTGCTAGTATCTTTTCATGAAAACGAGTAGCTAAAATAATAAGGTAGGGGAAAAATAAAATAAATAATAATAATAATAATAAATAAAAATTTGTGTTTGTTAATTTAAAATAAATAACTATTCCACTAGCTTTCAGGTTTTAAATAGAGCTAGTAGTCAGTTGAGAACGTGATGTAGCTAAATAACCGAATCGACATGCATTACAAATGTGTGCCTTTGCGTCAAAAGGCTATCATGATGTTCCAACCAAGCAGCTAAATAAAACATAACTTAGTCGAGTAACCGGATCGACATTCATCACCAATGTTTGCCCCCGATTAAAAGACTAAACCTATGCCCATAAAAAGTAAGAAAAAAAGTGCTCTAATAAAACCTGACAAACTTGTAAATAGCTTGACTTTTCATGAAAACGTACTTAGGAGTATTTACAGAGTTGAATGACTAAAGAATTATTAACGTGTGTGTACAATTAAAAAGGGTGAATAATTTAACATTTGGGGTTTTGATTATTATGTATGTTTAGTCCAGAGCTCCTAAATGCGGAATTTGAATGTTAATGATTTGGAATAACTTGAATGATTGTGCTTAAGTTAAATTTATTTTATGATGTTGAAGCCATTGTCTCATTATTGAATTGTGTGCTGTGTGATTTTTGTGTGTTTGTTGTTTTGTTTGCTTGAGGACAAGCAAACATTTAAGTGTGGGGATGTTGATAAGGGTCAATTGCATCATATTTTAGGGTTTAATTTGATATGTGTTTAGCTATTAATTCAATAATTTGGTATATGTTTAGGTTAGAAATGTGTTAGTTTGTTAATTATTTGTGTTTTAAGTGTTTTATCGGTTAGTACAAGTCTTTGAGCTTAAATATTATGTTTTTGAGGTACCTCGAAGTGTTTGTTAGTGTTTTAGGGTCAACATCGAAGAATGGTGAAGTTTCGGAGACATTTGGGCCAAAACAACGGCCTACAATTATGGCATAAAAGGCCACGATCATGATAGAAGCTCCATAGTTAGCCTACGATCGTGGCCCATATGCCATTATTGTGACAGAAGCTCAAGAAACGGCCTGCGTGCCATGATCATGATAGAAGGCTCGGATGTGCCCCACAATCGTGGCTTACGTTGAGCAGACATGCAGACACTCATAAACGTTAAGGTTTGAGGGATTTTTAGACTTTTCAAACCCCAAAAAAAGCTAAGGCTACTCAGAACGCAAAGGATATTTAAAGAACAAAGAAAAAGAGGAAAAGAAGCTTTTGTATCAGCTACTTTTGAGAAACCCTAGAGAGAATTCATCGAGATCTTGAGAAAGAAAAGAAGGAAGAGAGAAGTGGAGAAGACGCTGACTCGACGTAATTCCCGGATTAGGAGTTTCCCAACATGGTTGCCTCCCATCATCCGTTCATATAGTATTTCCTGTTTATTTTTAGTTTTATTATTTTATAGAATTGGAATAACAATTGATGATAGGATTTTTTAATGTTGAAGATGTTCTAAACTCACCTTCAGTGTTTTATTCTTGAGTTAATGAAATCTGATTGCTTATGTTTTATCTGGATTTGTTGTGATTTAATTCTGCGATTGTATAATTTGATAATAAACTGAGAGGGTGAATCGAATAAAAAACAATTAAATTGGGCTAACAAGAGTCAGGTGATTTAATAGAAATTAGAATTAAATCAAATCGGTAAATTATGAGAAAAGAGATCTTGCATAGGTTTCCGGTAGTTTATTAGAGAACTTTAGAACTAATTAAAGTTTTGCATAGGTTGTTAATTAAAAGATTGCAACTTCTATCATCTAATTAGGGTTTATAATTTAGGGGTAATGGTTATAATTCGAGAGAGAGTAATTAACCTTAGGATCGTCTAGAACCAACAATCCGATAATTCATAATCAGTTAGGTTAGCATTAAGGATAGGTAAAATTTCCTTTCTCTCAAT
>JANZXP010000007.1:3900202-3936014 GCA_027576715.1 Erythroxylum flavicans | reverse complement strand
ATAGCTGTTTGAAGAGTCAAACAGCCGAATCTTGCCAATCAGCTAAAAAAATAGCTGATTGGCAAGTTACCAAACGGAGCCTTATTCTAGGACTAGAATAAGGAATGCTTGGCAACAAAGATAGTGTATCATAATGCTAGAATAAAGCATGTTTGGGTACAAAGATATACTTATTCTTCTATTTGAATAAGACTTGTTTGAATATTGGATTAAAGTAATCCAAAATTTTGTTTATAATAGACTATTCCAAGACATATTCCAAATATAGTTTTAAAATTTTTCCAAAATCAAAGTTCAATTCAAAATATTAAGTTAATTATTTTTCTTAATTTGATTAAGGGTTAATAATTATATTGATTCCTAATTAAATTTAAAAAATTAGTTTCAATTAAATTAAAATTAATTAATTAGAACTTTAAAATTAAGAAAATTTTTAATTAAATTTATTTATTTCAATTTGATTGAGATAAATTAAATTTATGATTTCATTTATTTAGAGAATTATTTATCTATTTATGTAGAAATTGTTTTTTATTTATGAATAATAAGTTTGTTGATTTATTAGAAAAATATTTTTCTTGATTAAAATTTGAAAATTTTTTCATTTATTAATTGAAAACAATGAGCTTTTTAACAATTTTGAAAATTAGTTTTTTAATTTATTAAGAAGAGGGTTTCTAATAAACTAAGAAATCACTCTCTAAATAAATAATAAAAATAACTTTCTTAACTAAATAAAAGGTTTTATTTTATTTTGAAAGTAGTTCCCTTTTAATATTAGAAAATAGTTTTATAATTATGGAAAAATAATTTCTAATTAGATTATAATTTCTAATTGGATTAGCATGTGTAACATATCAAATTTAAAAAAAGGAGTTAGATTATAATAAGTAAAAAGATAATTTATTGAAAAATTGTTTTCAATTAAATTTTATTAAATGAGTTAAGATAATTGGAAATAATTTCCAATTGGATTTGAAATTTTTTCAATTAAATTAAATTTTTGTTTGGAATAGGAACTTAGTTTGTTAAGGAATCAATGGGTTTTTCTAATTTAATGTTTTAAGGAGTTGGAAATATTATTTTAGATTATGAAAATCAATAACTAGAATTGAACGAAGCTTGATATTTTATACATATAATTTGATTATTAATGCATAAGTTGTACACTTTATTTATATGTTTGATATATATATGGGATGCATGCTAAATTGCATATTTTATGTACATGATATTACATGTAATTTTGTGTTTAATGAGATGAAAAAAGTTAAATCCCTCGCTAAAATTGTTAAGTACATGTTTTGAACATGAATGTTACTTTTCACTGTTATAAGAATAAACTAGAGTTTTGTTTATTATTAGGCTTACTGAGTAAACTCAAGGCCACTTTAATTCTAATATGTTTAATCTTATAAAAATGAGTTCTACTTAACTAAATTTGTATGATTTGAATGAGCAAACTCATAATCACATGAATTTAGAGGCATGGTTAGGAATAATATATAAGATATGTTTTAGTAAGAGTTGTTACCTAACAGATCTAAGAGTCATATGAGAAGTGATTAATAAAGTTATTATGTACCTAATTTAAATTTAGCTGGTTTGTTTAGCAAACTCAAGGTTAACTAAATTTGAATGGGATCTTAACCCACTAGAAAGATTAGAATAATCGTTCTGAATAGTAGAAAGATTAGAATAATTGCAAATGTAGGGTGAAATAGGTTTGTTCGATGCGATATACCTATTTACGCCACTATAACCTTAGAGTTTTTCACAACAGTCCGGTATAACCCCAAAATGGATTTGTTTTGGTTTAGGTTAGCTGGAAATATTTTTAAACTTGATTATCCTGCCATGTGTGAAATTTTCAGTTTATCGATTGCAAAAATTCTAGATGGTCACGTTGATTTTGATGTTGATTACTATTGGAAAGCTCTCACAAGTGAAGAACATTTTGACTCAAGCAATGCACTGAATTCTTTAATCTATAGTGCCGAACATTTGCTGTTGCATAAATTTATATGTCTGACTGTGTTCAATAAAACGGAAAGCAGCAAATGCTCAGCCAAAGAGATTTTCTTTTTATGCTACATGGATCGAAAAATTAAAATTAACACACCATATAGGATTTTTTGATCACTAGTGAGTTCAGTTAATAAAAAGAGTTCATCTTTTGGGATGTCTCATATTGCTTTCGCTTTGGGTATGTTTTATAATGTTAATAAGGAGAATTTGCACACTGCTTCCCATGATATGTTTGACATAGCCTATTTGAGGCACTCTGAGATTATGAAGGTCCATTATATGGAACTCAGCAATCATCATATGTGCATTGCAATGAGGAGTGGGAGGGGCATTAGTACAATCGCATCCCAACCCTTCACATCCCACACAGCTCTGGAGTCCAAGGAGGAAACAGTGGAAACAGAACTAAGTGCATTGGTAGAGGTCGATCGATTTCAGCAAATCCTTGACCAAATGGCCGCTAACTAACAACAGATGACATCCTAACTTGATAAGCTCGGCACTCAAATACGGCAAGTTCATAAGGAGCAATGCAACTTGAAGAAACGGTTTCTCAACTTCTGTTGGCGGACCAACTTTGAAGCTCCTTCGCCTACATCATCACCACCATCATCTCCATAAGCCACTTCTTATCTTAAACTTTTCATTTGTGTCATTTTCTTTTGTTTAATTTCCTGTCATTTCTGTTTGGCTTGATTTTATTTTCTTTTCTGCGGTTTTATGTCCTTTGTTTATTTTCGTGTCATTATTTTTGTTTATTTTATTGGAGTTCATTTTCTTATTGGTTGTTGTTTTATCACATTGAGGACAATGTGATCTGTAAATGTGGGGAGGTGTCATTGAATTTCTTAATTCCATTATTTGCATTTTGTTAATTAGGATGCATGTTTAGGCATATTATATGTGCATTGTGTCAGCAATGGCATTTTCTGTTAGCAATGGAACTATACTTGAGTCACTCTGATAAATATTGTCATGAGATTATGTCATGTATTTAGAATTAAATTGAATGCATTCATGAACTCGGATTAGGCTACTTAAGTAAAAAGTGAACTATTTAGAGTGATGAAAAATAGTTAGTTTTATAAGCTTATTCATAAATTGACATTTGAACAACGAGGTAATGTAGAGATGCATAATGAGTTTTCATTTGAGCCAAAGTGAGGATTGAGCCATATGACTCCATCTGTAGTCGTGTCATTTCTTTGTTGAGTGTTACTTCCTTAGGTTACTACCTTCAGAACTTGCTTTGAATCAGTTTGAGTCTATTAGATGCATGCTTAATAGATATAATTTAGGCCTTTTTGTGTTAACCCTTAGCTTAAATGACCTACCTATTGATTATCCCTTGCTACCCCCATTGAGCCTTAACCTTTTGTTTCTTGAAAACACCCAAATTTTTAAAATTTTAAATCTCATTATCCTACCCTTTCACAAGCTTAGTAAAGTATTAAGTAATACATTAGTTGGGATTATGTTAAAAAATTTTCCGAGTTGAGTTGAATATATTTCTACCTGTGGATTACAATGTATATAACTACTTTTGTATTCATAGTTCTTCCATGTATAAAAAAATGAAAAAAAGGAGTGTTGAAAAGGAAAGAAAAGAAAAAGAAAAAGAAAAAGAAAAGACAAGAAACAGGAAGAACAATCAAGTAGCATAAATGAGTGCAGAGTACTACATTAGTTATGTTTGGATGTTTCAGAGTTATGTTTATTATCCCATTTTATCCGTTCTTTTTTACTTTACTTATGCTTGTGCTTAACCCTCTTTCCCTTCTTTCGACCCACCTTAACCCTTACCACATTACAGCCTTAAACAAGCCCTTTTGATCTATTTATGCATGCAATCATTGTATAGGAGAATTGGTGTATTAGCAAGCCTATGGTAGTATAGTTTCCTATAGCAAGTTTGAGCGAAACACTAACCCTTAAACACTTGAGAGAAGTGAGTGAAAACTGTGAGGAAAATTCAATATATACCTTTACTTATCTTTGAGTGATTATGTCAATTATGAGTTTGCTTATGTACACCAATGAAAAAGTAGTCATGATATGTGCATTAACTTGATATTTGAGTTGGCTTGAATTTGAGGGATTGTATGCTTTGACCTTTGTGAGAATGAAGTGGTAGAATTGATTAGATGTATTTATTTTACTTGAGGACAAGCAAAGATTCAAGTTTGGGGATGTTGATAGTTGTGCATTAGGATATGTTTTTATAGGTAATTGGCATATGTTTTCTAGAATAAGTGTTGATTATTGTTTTAGTTTAGGATTCATTTTGTATGTTTCCGTTAAGTTTGATTTTCATTATTGTTCTTGTGTGTTTGATGTTAATTAAGGGCAAGAATTGACTATTTTTATGTAGGAAGAAGGAAGGAGCAACTTAGAGGGTGAACTAAAGATCAAATAGGAGAAGAAATGAGGAGTACATCTGTGAAAAATTCCTATGTTCGTGGGAATCATATTCGTGGGAATTACAATTTGAGGCAATCTATGATGATTCATTCATTTGGATTATAAAAAGAGAATTAAGCCTCCATCTTCAAAGGAGATGACACCTACCTGTAGAAACACCATCCTTGAGTGAAGAAAACATGTTTGGACTATTAAGGAAGGATTGAAGATAAAGATTATCATCAAGATTGGGCAAAATAGAACATCAACACTTAAATTCCAGATTTTAGCAAAGAAGTGGAGTCTTTCTAATCAATTTTCTGTCATTTCAATCTCTTCTATTCTTTGTAAAAATGGATTATTTGAATGTTGATGATGTTATGGAGACAATATTAGGCTAATTTTATTTTATGGATTACTTTTGGAACTATTATATTGAACTCCTATTTTATTAAATTGAATGCAATTGCCTTTGTTGATTGATGTTTTTAATTGTCATCTTGTAACAAATTGAGAGAATCAGTGAGATGAAATTCATGTAGGATTGTACAACAAGAGTTGGCAACCTATAGAATAGCAATCATCACATTAATGGAATAGTTAGAAGAGAGATCTCGACTAGTCAATTGATCACCCATAGGTTAGTTTGATAATTAATTGAATTGGTATAGTCATTAGGAGGGTTGAGAGATCGTCCAATTGATTCCAATTAATTCGACTAGGGATAAACAATTACACCTTGAGAGAGGGTAATTAGTATATTTGGAAATCTAGGATGAGACATAATTCAATCTATGAAATAGGAGGGAGACAAAATAGGGAAGAAATAATCTCTAATATTTAGATTCTTGAATTCAGAATTTCTGCAATTTCAGTATTGTCTATTGTTTACATTAGTCTTTTAATTTTAATTTAATTTTCTATATTATTTGCATTTCATAGTTTAGTTTCTTAAACAAAGTTGTGTATAAATTAAGCAGTGTCTAGGCATCAATCCCTGTGGGATCGATATCTGCTCTTTTTACTACAAGTCATGACCCGTTCACTTGTGGTTTTTGAGCATAAAATAAGTAAATATATTTTACCATCAATAATGAAACTCTAAAAAACACTAACATTATAGAATCACTTGTGATTCAAAAAATAAAAATATAAACACCCAAACACAATAATCAGAGGAAGACATCCACAAACATTTTAGCTAAATTAGTCAATCTATACAACACTTGTATAGACGGTTGTTGCCATTTGTATAGTCGCTAGATTAGCGATGTTAACATCACTGCTACATTTACTTGGGAGGGAACAGATAAGTGCTGCTGTGGCTCCCTATTGTCGCTACTGTTTACTTAGGTAAGATGTCCCAAGAGGCATTGGAATCGCTCCTTTTGCCACCATCCCAACTCCTTATATTAGTGATGTTGGTTTGGAAACTTCACCATTGCTTGTCACTGCTACCTTCTGCTGGAAGCTTCAACACTTTCATCCACTAGGAAGGAAGCTTCAACACTTTCGTTGCCACTACTTCCTTTAGTGGTTAAGTACCATCGGTGGTTGTCCCCCACTTCTCATTATGTCTTCTGTCACATTCCATATGCTTTAAAGCCCACAAGATGAGGTTTAGTCCAAAGAGTCTTCTAAAATATGGTGGAATCTTATGGAAGAATTTGGAACCTTCTGGAACATGGTAGAAGCTTATGGAAGCTATAGAACATTATGGAACATTATAAAAGTTTGTAGAATGTTGTAGATAGCTGCATTATGTACATAAAACAAAGAGTATTCTAAAAGATCCCTATAAACTATTAGATCAAGTAAATCTTGGACATCCATTCTATGATGGAACTAATATATATACCCATTTGGGGTTGGCCTCATTTATATTAAAGTGTTCTTTAGTATAAGTGTCTTTTCATTCTCCTATATTCTTTCTCCCTTTTAGCAAAGTGTTTTGTGTATCAGAGCCATGTTTGAGATCCTTTAGGTACTGCTAAGATGGCTAGCTCAAGTGAAGTGAGTATCTACAAAGGAAAGGAGGTCAAGAGGTCCCTCCTGCTCATAAGGGTAAGAGAGACAATTCTACTACAAGGGACATTATGGTTGAAGTAAAGGCTAGCTCTTGAAGTTGGAGATCACTATAGGGGAAGATCAGGAGAGGATCAAAGATTGGAACTACAAATTAAAGGAGCTAAAAAAGGAGTAATGTCTACTCCAAGAAGAGATGAATGAGATTGTCAATAGTGTGCTTCTAATGTTTTTGAAAAGGTGAGTTCCTTGGAAACTTGTCTTCCCTATAAGATTATTATAGTTAAGGAAGCATTTGTTACTTTGGCTGCCAAGTTGAAGAAAGTAAAGGGAGATTGGAGCTTGTGTAAGATGGAAATGATATAAGGAGTTGTGACACCTGTTGTTATTGTTACTGCTAAAGTGAAGGTCTCAAAACCTAAGGCCTTTAGAGTATGAAGCAATATTTCAAGGCATTTCGCATTATGGATCATACTAAGATGATCGAAAGTGCCTCTCACTATCTTGAAGAAATAACCATAGTATGGTGGAGGAGAAGATACAATGATATTGGGAAAGGAACTTACACCATGAATACATATGAAGAATTCAATAAGGAATTAACAAAGTAGTTCTACCCAGAGAATGCGAAGAAGGAAGATCGAGCCAAGTTAAGAAGGCTTACATACTCAAAGAGCATTCAGGAATATGTTCGAGGGTTTTAAGAGGCGTTATTGAAAATTCCTGATTATTTAAACAAGTAAGTTTTTTTTCCCTTTGCGATGATATACAACTGTGGGCTAAGATTGAGTTAGAGAGGTATGGTATGTAAGACCTTACTAATGCCATTGTAGTAGTTAAGTCCCTATATAAAATAAGAAGGGACGTCCACCACTCTAAGTCCCAAAAGAATGATAAGGGAGAGGGTGGGGGAGTGATAAGTGTAAATTGCATCGTATTTTAGGGCTTAATTTGATATGTATTTAATTGTTAATTCAATCATTTAGTATATGTTTAGGTTATAATTATGTTAGTTAATAATTATTTATATTTTAAGTGTTTTATGGATTTACGGGTTAGTATAAGTCTGTAAGCTTACATATTATATTTTGAGGTACCCTGATGTGTTTGTTAGTGTTTTAGGGTTAACATCAAAGAAAGGAGAAGTTTCAGAGACATTCAAGCCGAAACAAAGGCCCACGATCTTGGTACAATAGGCCACGATTATGACAGAAGCACCAAAGTTGCCCTATGATCGTGGCCTATATGCCACGATCCTAACAGAATCCCAGGACATGGCCTAAAATTATGACAAAAGGCTTAGATATGGCCCACGATCGTGGCCTACATCGGGCAGACATGTAAGTACTTAAAAACATCAAGTTTCTAGGGATTTTTTGGACCTTTCGGACCTCAAAAAAATCCTAAGGTTGCTCAGAACACAAAGAATATTTATAGAACAAGACAAAGAGGCAGAGGGAGCTTTTGCATCAGCCACTTTGAGAACTAAATCACTGAGAGATCGAGGAAGAGAAGAAGGAAGAGAGAAGAGGAGAATAAGCTGACTCGATGTACTTCTCGGATCAGGAGTTTCCCAACGTAGCTGCCTCCCATCAACCATTTAGATAGTATTTCTTGTTTATTTTCAGTTTTATTATTATATGGAATTGGAATAACAGTTTGATGATAGAATTTTTGAATGTTGAAGATGTTCTAAACTCACCTTCGGAGTTTTATTTTTTGAATTAATGAAATTTGATTGTTTATGTGTTTATTAGATTGGTTGTGATTTAATTCTATGATTACATAATTCGATAATAAACTGAGTGAGTGAATCGAATGAAAAATGATTAAATTGGGCTAACAAGAGTTAGGTGATTTAATAGAAATTAGAATTAAATCAAATTGGTAAATTGTGCAAAGAGAGATCTTGCGTAGGTTTTCGGTAGAGAACTTCAGAACTAATTAGGGTTTTGGATGGGTTGTAAATTGGGAAATTGTGACCTCCATAATCTGATTAGGGATTATGATTTAGGGATAATGGTTACAACTCGAAAGAGAGTAATCAGCCCTAGGATCATGGAGAACAAACAATCTAGTAATTCATAATCAATTAGGTTAACATTAAAGAAAGGTAAAATTCCCTTTCTCTCAATTGGTAATTTTCTTAGGTTGATTCTTGCGTGTGCTGCAATTGCTTAGTAATAGTATTTTTGTGATTGATTCTTAAATCGATTTGATTGATTGAATTAATTTCTCATTTTTAGTTTCATGCAATTTGAATTTTTTTATTGTTTTCTGGCCTTATATTTTAGGATTAGATTATTCCTCCTCATTGGATCGACACCGTGGGTACTACGCTTACAAACTGTTCGCTTGGGGATTATCGAAGGTTATTTATTAAAACTTATACATATCAAACACCTTATCAAGTTTTTGGGCAACATTGTCAGGGAGGCGATTAACTTAATTCTTTAATTAAGGCATTATAGTTAGTTTTATTTTTATTCTTTCTTTCTTTTTATTTCTGACTTCATGCTCTTGCATGAACACAAGAGTTAGGAGAAGTTCGAGTTGTGCAGTTGAAAGCTTAGTGTTTGTTAGATATCACTCGATTAGAATGATCAATTAGGAAAGCTTGGTGTGAAGAAGAAGAAGAAATCACAAAAGCAACAATGGTCGAGGAATTTCAACAAGATTTGAATCACGGGGCAAACCAAAGATGTCAACAACGAACCCTGATGGATTTCATAAGACTGGGGTTCAATGTGGCTAACCAAGGAGTAGCTAGGCCACCGGTATAAGCAACCTCTTTCAAAATTAAACCAGCCCTCCTAAACATGCTTTAACAGAAAGTGCAATTCTATAGACTAATGAATGAACATCCTAATGCACATATAGTGAAATTCCTTGAAATCTTTGTTACCTTTCGCTACCATTAGATGTCGGAGGATACGGTAAGAATTAGGCTTTTTCCTTTTACCTTAAGAAATAGAGCAAAGGCTTGGTATCATTCTCTAAACCTAGCCAATGTCATAACTTGGACCAATAAGTTCGTGCCTTTTTAGACAAGCATTTTCCTTTTACTAAGTGCATGAAGATTACCAACTTCTAACAAAGTGATGGGGAATCGATCTATGTAGCATAAGAAAGATACAATGATTTGTAATGAAAATGCCCATACTATAACTTACCCAAGGAATTCTTGTTGCAAACTTTCTATAATGGAGTAACCCTACATACGAGAGGCACGATTGACGTAGCTTCAAGAGGATCATTGATGAGAAAGACGGTAGATGAAGCAAAAGAGATGATAAAGGAGATAGCAAGTAATAGTTGCCCATGGATGAACGAGTGAAGTAAACAAACTACTATTTTTCAAGAAAAAAAAGGAATTGTAGTCGTTGATCAAATGATAGAGATGCAAGCTAAAATTGACAACTTAACTCGACAGCTCAACAATATGAAGGCTTCACCCTCAGCTTCAGTAAAAGCCATGTAACTAAAGGGTGAACTTGGTGGACAGATGGACCATGATATGGTGGATTGTTTCTTTGTAAAGGAAAATGATCTAGAGCAAGTTAATTGTATGGGAGCTCAATATGGACGAGGAGGGGAAAACAATCCCAACTCCAACATATACAACCATAAGTGAAAGAATCACCCTAATTTCTTATAGATAAACAATGCTAGAGGACATTTCAGACCTCACGGACAACTAGACTTCCAATAAGATAAACTGAGCTTAATGGAATCCAAGTTAGATAGGATTTTAGATAAAATTGGAGGCATTGAAGATGCGTATAAGAGGCTTGAAGGCAAGTTTAAGCAAGTCACTAAGAACCACGCCTCTTTAGTACACAATCTGGAGATCCAAGTAGGTCAACTAATAGTAGCAATTTCTATTCGGAATGCAGGAACCCTTCCAATCAATACCAAATCTAAACTTAAGGAATGGATCATGGTCATTAGTTAGACCTAAAAGAAGAAACTCGAACATGCAAAAGAAAAAGGAGATAATAGAGAAGGACAAGTAATTATGGAATTCCTTCTAAGTGAGCTCGTAATTAAGCCAATCGAGGAACCTCGACCCTAATTTCTATACCCTATTCTAGCTCAATGTAAGTCAATTTTAAGTAAGGTGATGAGGATTTATAAAGAGGTTAAATTAAACAAGGTTAAGAACATAATGGAACATCTACAAATGAGACTCATGCTAAAGGAATTAATCAAGATTAAGGTTAAAGAGTGAATAGTAGAAGGAAAACCCTAATGTAGCATAGAAGAAAGAGGACCCACGAGATTTTTACATTCGTTGTAGTATCAATAGAGTCAAAATAAACAGGGCATTCACAAATTTAGGAGTGAGTATCAATATGATGCGCTATACCTTTAGTAAAAAATTGACTTTAGAAGAGTTAGAACCCACAAAGATGCTAGTGAAGATGACATACAGAACAGTTCATTGGCCTAAGGGGATTATTAAGGATTCAAATTGCATATTGATATTTTTACCTTCCCCACTAACTTCTTTATATTGGATATTCGAGAATATGTGGAAGCTCCTATGGTCTTTGGATGAACATTCTTAGCTATTGCCTGCTCAATAATTGATGTTGATGGGGGTGAACTAAATCTAAGGGTCGAAGAGCACCTAATAACCTTTACTGTGTTGAAGAAAGATAATAGTTCTTCTTTACTTCCAGCTAACATAAAAGAAACCAAACCTCAAGGACAATAGGAAGATATTGAAGACTCTGGGAATGCATTTAGAAAGAAACAATTGCAGAGGAGAAAGCAAAGGAAGGTGAAGCAGTAGGAAGGTGGAACCTAGGGCATGGTAACTTATATGAAATTAGTAAGATCGATGACTGTGCAACCATTGCACTATTCATTTGAACCACCTTGAGTACAAGAAGAGCATCGAGCTATCGACGTTGAAAGAAGCGTTGTATAGAAAGCAATCCATGGATTGTTAATCCTATGTTAGGTTGATTCGTTTCCAAATAAAATCG
This sequence comes from Erythroxylum flavicans, assembly GCA_027576715.1. Lineage (NCBI taxonomy): Eukaryota > Viridiplantae > Streptophyta > Magnoliopsida > Malpighiales > Erythroxylaceae > Erythroxylum > Erythroxylum flavicans. Next base: position 3,924,567 of record JANZXP010000007.1, on the reverse strand, counting down.
GGAAGGCATAGGACTTTGACATGAATTAGATGATTGATGAAGTCAACAAAAGAGAGGTGAAAGAGCTACAAAGAGTTAAGAAATGATCTTGGGAAAGTGTAAAAGGACAAAAGAAGAAAAAAATCAAAAATTGGTGGACAAATTGCAGGCAACGATCGTGGCTTGCGCTAGGGTAAAACTGGACCCACGAAATTCAGTTTCATTTTTCACCATTTTACCCTTCATTCACTTATATATTCATTTTTTACTTTATTTTTTCACTCAATTTCATTTTAACTTTATCTTTTTAAATTTATAACCTCCAAACACTCTCACTTTTCTTTAACCAAATTCCAAACTTCTACTTTATTCCAACTCCACCTTGTTGCAAACCAGTATGTCACGCATTAACCAGTCAGCAAAGCGCGATCAATCATCGAGATGAAACTAAGTACTAGGACGAGGGTAAAGGAACATTGCAGCAGACTTCGAAGCACCCTTCCTAATTTACATAGAGGAGGAAGGTATTCGTTTCGAATCCCTTAATGCTAAACAAATTGTAGTCTCGAAATATTTTGATTTTGATACATTTGATAGCTTAGAACTATGAGATAGTGTAAAGAACCTAGCAAAAAGAATTCAGTAGGTAAAGTTCATACACTTCCAATATCCTATCTACTAGGAGCTCACTCTAAAATTCTTCACTTCCCTTTATTACAAACCTAGTAACCCTAGGGAAATATGGTTTAGGTTACAGGGATGAAATTATAACCTGAACATTGAAATTATATATGATATTTGTGGGTTCCTCGAGTCTTCCATTATCGAACAGCATGACTATTTTCGTGCTTCTCACTATTGGAATAAGCTCATTGGGTTAGAGCAATTTGACACTAAAAATGCAACTACATCATCATAAGAACCTATGAGCACTTGTTATTGCATAAATTCATATGTCAAATTATTTTTGATAAATCAGAAACTAACAAGTGCTCAACAAAAGAAATTTTCCTGTTGTGGTGCATGGATCACAGCATCCCAGTGTGCACCTCCACACATATGTTACGCGTTAAGTAGTCAGCAAAGCGCGATCAATCATTGGGATGAAACCAAGTCTCAGGATGAGGGCAAAGGAACAGGGCGGCGGACTTCATAGCACCCTTCTTGATTTACATAGAGGAGGAAGGTATTCATTTCCAATCCCTTAATGCTAAACAAATTGTTGTCCCCAAATATTTTGATTTTGATACACTGGCTAACTTAGAACTGTGAGATAGGGTAAAGAACCTAGCAGAAAGAATTTAGTGGGTGAAGTTCATACATTTCCAATATCCTGTCTACTAGGAACTCACTATAGAATTCTTCACTTCCCTTTATTACGAACCTAGTAACCCTAAGAAAATTTGGTTTAGGTTATGGGGATGAAATTATGAGCTAAACATTGAGATCATATGTGACATTTGTGGGTTCCCCGAGTCTTCCATTATCGATCAGCACGATGATTTTTGTGCTTCTTACTATTAGAATGAACTCACTGGGTTAGAGTAATTTGATGCTAAAAATGCCCACTATAACATCATAAAAACTTATGAGCACTTGTTATTGCATAAATTCATATGTCAAATTATTTTTGATAAATCAGAAACCAAGTGCTCAATAAAGGAACTTTTCCTATTGTGGTGCATGCATCACATGTGTTAAATGCTATTATTACAACTCTACATAAGAGGAGTAACAATTTGGGTATAGGGTATTTAGTTTCTATCATTACTGAGTATTATGGTGTGGACTGTAATGGTTTAACCATCTACCTCCCAGATTTTCTAAATCACCATCATCTATGGCGTGCTGAAATCCTTAAGTCCTATAACATGGAGCTTCGGGATATCAACCAAAATATTTATATGAAGGTCAAGCTAGTTAGGCGAATTCGAGCATAACGTTGCCTTAGTAGGTAGAAGAGGACTTGACTAGTGAGGAGTCTGAAAAGGAAGAAGACATAGATGAACCGGGCTGGAAGAAAGTGCACGATATAATCTCTGTGAACACCAAGGTAATTACAGATACACTTGCGAAGAACTCTAGAAGAATGAAGGAGATGGCTCGAACATAATGGCGTCAAACTCGGGATATACTACATATCTATGGTTACTTTAAGACTCAAGACATCCAACTGCCACCTTTAACACCATCTCCGTCTCCATCACTGTGAGGCTTTGTCTCTAACCCTTTTCTTTTTAAATTTAGTCTTTATTTTATTTTATTTTTACTTTAATTTATGTTTCTTCTTGCCATGTATGTTTGTTTGCCTCCTTATCACATTGAAGACAATGTGTTGTTCAAGTGTAGGGAGGGTTATGTGTTTTTCTTTGAGTGTGAATGTTGCATATTGTATAATTGTTTGTTAGGTTACATATTGTGAATTGTGTGAATGTTTCAATGGCTTAGATGGATTGAAATTGATTTAATTTTGAACATAGTCTATTAGGTTATGAAGAGTCATTAGCTCGCGAAATTAGTGAATTGGGTTATTTGGCTAAATATTCAAGTTAATTAGGATTTAGTGTGAGTTTGTCACCCTCTAAATTGTCATATTCATTCATAATTTTGGGTCTTTCAACTAAAGTAGCTTTGCTAGTATTTTTTCATGAAAACAAGTAGTTAAAGCAACAAGGTAGGCAATAAAAAAAGTGTGTTTATTAATTTTAAATAAATAACTATTTCGTTAACCTTCAGGTTATGAATATAGCTAATAGTCAGTTGAGAACGTGAGGCAGTTGAGTAATTGGATCGACACGCATCACAAATGTGTGCCTCCACCTCAAAAGGCTATAATAACGTTCCAACCAAGTAGCTAAATAAAAACATGACTTAGTCGAGTAACTAGATCGACATTTATCACCAATGTTTGCTCCAAGTGAAAGACTAGGTCCATGTCTACAAAAAATTAAATAGAAAAAGAAAAATGTTTTCTAATAAAACCTACCAAACTTGTAAATAGCTTGACTTTTCATGAAAATGTACTTATGAGTAGTTACAGAGTTTGAATGACCAAAGAATTATTAATGTGTGTGTATAATTAAAAAGGGTGAGTAACTTGACATTTGGGTTTTGATTAATATGTATGTTTAGTCCAAAGCCCCTAAATGCAAATTTTGCATTTTGATTTAGAATAACTTGAATGATTGTGTTTAAAGTTAAATTTATTTCACGAAGTTTAAGCCATTGTCTAATTATTGCATTATGTACTTTGTGATTTTGTGTGTTTGTTGTTTTGTTTGCTTAAGGACAAGCAAAGGTTTAAGTGTCGGGATGTTGATAAGTATAAATTACATCGTATTTTAGGGCTTAGTTTGATATGTGTTTAATTGTTAATTCAATTGTTTAGTATTTGTTTAGGTTAGAATTGTGTTAGTTTTTCAATTATTTATGTTTTTAAGTGTTTTATGGGTTAGTACAAGTCTTTGAGCTTAAATATTATGTTTTTGAGGTACCTTGATGTATTTGTTAGTGTTTCAGGCTCAACATCGAAGAATGGAGAAGTTTTGAAGACATTCGGGTTGAAACAACGGTCTGCGATTGTGACACAACAGGCCACGATGGTGACAGAAGCACCAGAGCTGGCCCACAATCGTGACCCACTTGTCACGATTGTGACAGAAGCCCAAGACATGGCCCACGATCATGGCCTATATGCCATGACATGACAGAAGCCCAGGACATGGGCCATGATCATGGCCTGCATGCCACGATCATGACAGAAGGCTCAGATGTGGCCCACAATTGTGGCCTACATCGGGCAGATGTGCGGACACTTAAAAAAGTCAAGTTTCGAGGGATTTTTTGGACCTTTTGGACCTTGAAAAAATCCTAAGGTTTTTCAGAACATAAAAGATATTTAAAAAACGAGACAAAGAGGTAGAGGGAGCTTTTGTATCAACCACTTTGAGAAACCCTGGAGAAAATTCATTGAGAGATCAAGAAAGAGAAAAGGAGAAAAAGCTAACTCGACGTACTTCCTAGGAGTTTCTCAGCGTTGCTGCCTCCCATCATTCGTTCAGATTATATTTCCTGTTTATTTTTAATTTTGTTATTGTATGAAATTGGAATAACAGTTTGATTGTAGGATTTTTGAATGTTCAAGATGTTCTAAACTCACCTTCGGAGTTTTATTTTTTGAATTAATGAAATTTGATTGTATATGTGTTTATTGGATTGGTTGTGATTTAATTCTATGATTGCATAATTCGATAATAAACTGAGAGGGTGAATTGAATGAAAATGGTTAAATTGGGCTAATGAGAGTTAGGTGATTTAATAGAAAATAAAATTAAATCAAATCAGTAAATTGTGTAAAGAAAGATCTTGCATAGGTTTTTTTTTAGTTCATTAGAGAACTTTAGAACTAATTAGGGTTTTGGATAGGTTGTAAATTGAGAAATTGTGACCTCAATAATCTGATTAGGGTTTAAAATTTAGGGATAATGGTTATAACTCGAGAGAGAGAAATCAACCCTAGGATCGTCTAGAACCAACAATTCAGCAATTCATAATCAGTTAGGTTAGCATTAAGGATAGGTAAAATTTCCTTTCTCTCAATTGGTAATTTCCTTAGGTTGATTATTGGGTGTGTACTAGAATTGTTGAATAATTAATATTTTTGTGTTCGATTCTTAATTTGATTGATTGAATTAAATTCTCGTTTTTAGTTTCATATATTTTAAATTTCCGTAAATTGTGTCTGGCCTTAGATTTTAAGATTAGACTATCCCTCCTTGTGGGATCGACACCTTAGGTACTATACTAACGAACCATGCATTTATAGATTATTGAGGGTATTATTAAAACTTACACACATCAACACCCGATCGAGTATCTTTTTGATAATAGTGAAACCACCATCAAAACACCTTCAACTTTAACATCAGTCATGAAAAAAAAAGTATAAAATAGGATACAAATATTATAAGTCAAAAACTAGAATTAAAGATGCCTAAAACATTTTTGAAGAATGTACACCATCTCATAGAAAGTTAAAGCTTTTTGACGTTTTTCAAAGAAAACTATAGTAGAAAGTTAAAGCTTTGTGACATTTTTCAAAGAAAACTATAGTATTATTATTAGAGGAGAAAGTCATAAATTTAGAATTTATAATAAATTATATATATATAACCAATAAAAAGATTTTTCCATAAATAAGATAAAAAAAACACTTTAAATTAGGGGAAAAACTGTTAATTCTTAAGCTAATGTGCCAGATGATCATCTTGAGTAAAGAAGTTATCAAATATAAAATTCTACACTCATGTAAGATTGTGTACTTTATAAATTAATTATTAAAATGCTAATTATTGAAATTTCGATCATTCAACAAGAAAAAAAAAGAGCTTTGAGATTGCATGTCATCACATTTTCAATACTTGCAATAATAAAATAATTTATACGCTTCTTTAAAAAGAAATTTTAATTGATAAAATTATTATTTAACCATTTGGTATTTTGAAGCAGTTAGAGTATGAGTATTCAAATTATTTCTACACTAATGTCAAAAACCTGGGCAATGATTGGAGAGATATTCTCTTCCTTCTCTCTAGAATAGGGAGCTTGTTCTTATGTTGATGCTCTCTCCTTATTCCAATAGCGTCTTTGTTAGCTAGTTTTACTTATTATTGCCTTCTTACACCACCTTTGAGTTTGCTAACTTATTCTGGAATATGTTTGTTTCCTACTTTCAACCAATCTCTACCTATTTTGTCCTTCATTGCTCCATTTTCCCTACCTTAATCTAACTTTACCTAAGTGTCCATTGTAGTATTCTATTTTACCCTCTTTTTGCCCTACCTATTTGTTTTCCTTAACAAGTTGAGTTAGTCCAACTCCCTTCTAGCCATCTTGGTTCTTGGAGTCCTTTTAGTGAGAGTTTAGTCATCTCTTCCTTGACCTAAAATTCTCTCTTTGTAGTAGTTACTATTTTAGGTATCAGTTTTTTAATGTTCACCTGCCTTATTCTACTATATATCCTTTTAAAGCTATGGATGTCAATGTTGTTGAAAAAAAGCAAATATCCAAGATCAAGTTACCTTTCCACCCCTTCCTATCAATCAAACTTTAACTAGAGATTCCTCGGGTATAAGTAAGGATGAGAAGAAAGAGGAAAGATCTTTGATCACTGCCATCTCTCAAATGAATTAGAGGAAGGTTATTAGGGAAACCTTTAATATGTCTTTGCACTACTATCCACCTACCTCGAATAAGGAGGGTAGAGCCATTATGACATCAGACTTGGAAGTACTATAAGAAGGAGCCAAGAGCTGGAACACCACCTTGGTTAATTTTTTTTGAAAAAAGACCTCCTTTCATTTTGGTAAATAATCGAGTATTAAACCCATGGAAAAGGAAAGTTTTAGATTCTAAAGATAATCCCATGATATTTAATAACCTAATAAAAGAGTAGACCAAAAGCATAATTGAGTCAAAACTATGGTATATTCATAATCACCCTATCTTTATTCAGGTATGGGGACCACAGGACCAAAATTAAACATAAGAATGTTACATTAATGCAAATGCTAATAACCTATGATGACAAATGTCATGTTTCTTTATAATGCAAAAATGGTAATGCTTGGAAAAGTTAGCCACCAAGAAACTTTGCTTCGGAGTGCATTATCAGTTCTCTTATAAGTTTTTAATTATAATTTAACAGTTAATGATAATGAAAGTTCACACCTTTTAAAACCATTATCTGTGTCCTTTTATCATCACTAACTTTCCCTAACACTTTTTGAAGCCTTAAATTAGATTTTAGAGTCACAGCTCAAAATGGTGGTTACTATTACTGTTAAAAATAAAATTGGAGTATTGATAAGTGTAAATTGCATCATGTTTTAGGGCTTAGTTTAATATGTGTTTAGCTATTAATTCAATCATTTGGTATGTGTTTAGGATAGAATTGTATTAGTTTGTTAATTATTTGTGTTTTAAGTGTTTTATGGGTTAGTACAAGTCTTTTAGCTTAAATATTATATTTTTGAGGTACCTTGATGTGTTTGTTAGTATTTCAGGATCAACATCGAAAAACGCAGAAGTTTCGAAGACATTCAAACTAAAACAACAACCCATGATTGTGGCACAATAGGCTATGATCGTGACAAAAGCACCAGAGTTAGCCCACGATCGTAGCCCATATCATGACAGAAACCCAGGTCATGGCCTACAATTATGGCCTACCTACCATGATAGTGACAAAAGGCTCGGATGTGACCCATGATCATGGCCTGCAGGGCCATAGTCACGGCTGCATCCGGCAGACGTGTAGATACTCAAAAACTTTAAGTTTCAAGAGATTTTTCGAACTTTTGAACCCCGAAAAAACCTAGTGCTGCTCAGAACATAAAGGAAATTTAAAGAACAAGACAAAGAAGCAAAGGAGCTTTTGCATCAGCTACTTTTATCAAACCCTAAAGAGAATTTATCGAGAGATTAAGAAAGAGAATAAGGAAGAGAGAAGTGGAGAAGAAGCTGACTCAACGTATTTCTCGAATCAGGGGTTTTCTGATGTCGCTACCTCCCATCATTCGTTCAGATCATATTTTCTATTTATTTTCAGTTTTATTATTGTATGGAATTGAAGTAACAATTGATGATAGGAATTTTGAATGTTGAAGATGTTTTAAACTCACCTTCGAAGTTTTGTTTTTAAATTAATGAAATTTAATTGTTTATGTTTTTTTGGATTTGTTGTGACTTAATTCTGTGATTGCATAATTCGATAATAAACTGAGAGGGTGAATTGAATGAAAAAAGATTAAATTGGGCTAACGAGAGTTAGGTGATTTAATAGAAATTAGAATTAAATCAAATCGATAAATTGTGCAAAGAGAGATCTTGCATAAGTTTCCGATAGTTTATTAGAGAACTTCAGAACTAATTAGGGTTTTGGATAGGTGTTAATTGAGAGACTGTAACTTCCATAATTTTCTTAGGGTTTATAATTTAGGGTTAATGGTTATAACTTGAGAGAGAGTAATCAACCCTAGGATTATCTAGAACTAACAATCCGATAATTAATAACCAGTGAGGTTAGCATTATGGATAGGTAAAATTTCCTTTCTCTCAATTAGTAATTTCCTTAGATTGATTCTTAGGTGTGTGTTGCAACTGCTGAATAATTAATATTTTTGTGTTCGATTCTTAATTTGATTGAATGAATTAAATTCTCATTTTTAGTTTCGTACATTTTGAATTTCTGTGAATTGTTTCTAGCCTTAGATTTTAGGATTAGATTATCCCTCCTTATGCGATCAACACCTTTGGTACTATGCTAATGAACCTTGCACTTGCAAATTATCGAGGGTATTATTAAAACTTACACATATCAACACCCGATCAAGTTTTTGGCGCCATTACCGATGAGGCGATTAGTTTAATTCTTTAGTCTAAGGCTTTTTCATCTTCTTTTATATAAAAAAACTGGGCATAAAGTAGACAACACATCAACTTGGATATCACCAAACAATATTGGGGAATCTCAAGAGTTGAATGCTAAGAAGAGAAAGAAAGAACGATAGTGGAGGATGTATATTATAGAAAACAAAAGACTTTTGCAGATTTCAATGAGCCGCAATTTAGTTGGAAAAATCATCATCGTTATATGAATTTGTACACTTCGAGATGGTAGAACCACACAAATTTCTATTAGTCCAACAATGCAAGGACTCCTATTTGACATCAAGACTTATTAGAATTTCATTAAGACGAATCTAGTTTATGGGATTCCAAGTTGGACAAAATCATGAATAAGCTCACGGATATGGAAGAGACCCATAAGAGATTGGAAGAGAAGTTCGAGTAAGTAGAAGAAGATCACGTCGCTTCTATTCATAACCTAGAGATTTGAGTGGGCCAGCTTTCCAAGTAATTTTGTAAGCAAAGTGTGGAAAATTGTCTGCGTAGTATAAAGTAAATTCAATAGAGTCATGTCAGGCTATCACACTTAGGAATGAGGTAGAACAAGAAGAACCAGTAGATGAACCCTATCTTACAGAATACCAAGAGACAAGGAAAGAGGATGAAGAAAAGGATGAAAAACCTGCCTATTATTCCCTAGATCTTGGTATACCATGCTTGAACATTGAAAAAACTAGGGTAGATGTCCATAAAGAGAACCGCATCAATCGGAATAGTGATGACAAAGTGATATTCAACACGAATGATGTATTAAAGAATCCAGAGGAGGGCGACGCATTAAAAAAAATGATGTGTTCGAATCTTTTAATGAACGATAGGACGAAGAACAGTTGAAAATGGACATCAAGTTTGAGGAAGCTATAGAAGTCTCTGTTCAAGAAGCTAAAGAAGAAGAGGAGATGAGGGCGAATGAGGAAGAACCAAGAAGAGAACAACTCACCCTCTTACTGGGCAAACTGCTAGATTTTATGGAAGATTTAGGGAGTTTTGTTATTCCCTATTTTATTGACAGTTCACTTGAAAAAAGGACATCACTGAGCTTAATTGGTTTTCTAAACTTTACCAATATTGTCTTTCTGACCATTTGGCAATTTGTGGCTTACTATAAGCTACAAAACTGAGATTGAATGTGAAGGGTGGAAGCAAGCCGCTCATAATTGATCTTGGCTGAGTTTTTGTATCTAGGAGACCTTGAATCAAATGAAAAAGAAAGAATAATAGTGAAGGATTACACTAAAGCAACATCAATCTATAATTCAATTCTTACACAAAGAGTTAAGATAAGCTAGATCAAAGAAGGGCATAAAAATATATCATACTGATTATCTTAAAGTAACAGAGAAATACTATCAACCTAGAAGGAGCAGAAAGATGAAGCTTTCATGGAACATTAGCTAGAATTAAATCAATAGTGAATTTCCTAAGGTCTTTTATTAACTACCAATTTAGTGTGAAAATGAAGGAGTATTTATCTAGTCCCTTCATAGTTAAAGATGTAGAAATAGTGGTATTTCAGTTTAACCCCTCAAAAGCTCTATATCCAAATTTCCTTAATGCTCACTTTTACTAAAAATATTGGCCTTTGATAATAAATTTAGTTATAATAACTGCTTTAAAGTTACTTGAGAATGGTAAGATCCTTAAGAAAGTTAATAAAACCTTTATATGCTTGATACCAAAGGTCAAACACCCTAACTCCCTTGGTGACTATATGTAAGGCCCCAAATTGTACCCTAGTTAGAATGTTACATGTTCATAAAAGTACATATATGATAGGTGTTAAAAATTGTGATATGATTGAGAATTACATATGACTTGAATTTTGGTTTAATGGATCACACTTAGTGAATTGGAATTAATTAATGTCATTAGAGAATTGAGGTATTAAAATGTACATTTGTACTAGGAAAATTGTCAAGTGGCAAGATAAGTTGGTACATGAAAATTTAAATGACTAAGCCTATGAGTTATTGATATTGGCAACACTAATGCATTGACATTTGTCAACATTAGTTGAGTGACAAGTGGCCTTATTAAATTAAGGCATTTGGTATCATTCATTAAGTAACAAATGGCTTATTGGAAGTGTGACAATTGGTAGCTTAAATACAGGACATATGCGATACATGCAAAGGAGACATATGCCTTATGGTGCGAGTGACACCTAAGGTTAAATGAGTCCAGCTAAGGAAAAAATGTTTCTACTGGTTATTCTTTCTCTTCTTGCTCAATCATGACCGAAACTATCCCTCTCCTTCAACTCTAAAATTTTGCTACAAATCTGTGCATTATCACTCTAAATTCTTAGCCAAATATTGCATCTAGAAAGTAGATTATGATATCTTCTATGTTGTCTTCTTGGTGCTAAGATTTGCACCTTGATTTTAGACTTGTGTTGGTTGCTTGGAAGGCTAGTATTGCTCATTCTTTGAAACTAAAGAAGGTAAGGGAATACTAAACTTTATTTCATATTATATTATGAAATTTTTGATACTTGAATTGATTATAGTATGTGTTAAGATGATGCAAATTGAATGCTGGGAAAATGAGCCTTGTATGATAATTTCTGGTTTGGTTTTGATGTGTGGAAGATATTGATTTGTAAGTTACTTAATGCATGACTTTTGAATTGCTTCCAGACATGAAATTGATGTGTAATTAAGGCATGAATAAGGTGTAATTGATGAACTATGGTGAAGGGGCATCGAAGGTGTAAGACGTGAGTTAATTGTAGTGGTTCCACTGAACATACATTAGTATTTTAGCCATAACTTAACCTGTAGTTATCCAAATAGGGTTATTTTAATTTTAGATTAAAATAAATACATATTTCTACATTGTTCATGAAGGAATAGAATTTTATTTCTGTCTCTATGAGTTTTGAAATTTGGATTGAAGTTGAGTTTTGGATTTTATCACTGTTTTAGAATAGTCTGTAGTATTTTAGGTATAACTCTAGGAATAATGAACCAAATTGTATTAAATTTAGTTCATTAGAAACTTAAGACATAGAGGAAAACTTTTTTAGAAGAACATATTGCCTCTAAACCTCAGTTTCTATGTCAGAATGGTCATACAAAACTAACCCAAAACCTGTCTTGAGAAAATCTGGAAAAAATGTAGGAAAAGGATAGGTCACGATCGTGGCACCCATCCCACGATCATGGACAAATGCAGTAGCTATTGTCAAGATTGTGGGGAGGCACCTCGTGATCGTGGGTAGGGTTTTTACATGGTAAATGCTAGTTTGCGTAATTTTTGAACCACATGAGGACAAGTCTCTCTAACGTGGTATATTTAGACATGATTAAAGCTTGAAAATGAATCTAGATGATGTTAGATTAATTGAGTAAAAGTTAATTTAATTATCGTTTGTTAATTGAGGTAATAACTTAAATAATGTGTGATTATTTAATAATGTGTCCAATGTTAAAATGTATGGTGTGTTCAAGAGGATTGTGTTCTTAAGAATACCAATATGTTCCAAGGGTTTTATGTGATGTGAATTGGATATGGATGTTTATGAATTGGGAGTTTCTATGATGTTATATAATATGTAATGACTTAATGTTTGATTGATATATTGATGCAAACATTTATGTTTATAAGGCATATTGAATTTGATCAAAAGGGAGTGAATATGTACAATTTGAGAAAAAAGAAATAAAGACATTTGCTATATACTACATTATTTGCTTGTGATTCTGAAATCTGAAATGGATTGTTTTAAAACTGTTCAGTCCTAGTCATGGGTAAATAGGCATGCCTAGAAGGGTTTGCAGTTGCTCCTATAACACTTTGGTGTCTCCTGATATTGACACTTCGGTTTCTCATGTTACCGAGACATAAGTCTCTCCTATTCTATGATACCAATCATGGTATCTCCTATTCTGGTCTCGTTACCCACTTCTGTAAAAATGATTATAGGAAAATATGTTTTGCATTCTGATACATGTTCAGTTTTGATATAAACAAGTTCTAATATAAAATAAGATAAGTTATGATTTGATACAAGATGAATTCCAATCGGATACAAGTTTCGATATGATTTGGCACAATTATGTTCTGTTTGAGACTTATGTGTTCTGTTATGAACCAATGACATTCTGTTATGATATTTATATGCCTTGTTATGTAATGATGAATTATATTATGTTATGAGACACACAATGTTTGTTTTGCTCCATAATATGAACAATTAAAGATTGCTGGTGATATGATCTGATTCTGTACATGTGAATGCTAGGCGACTGTTAGAGACAGTCACCAGTTTATATCTTGTTAAGTTATTCCTCACTAAGCTATATGCTTAGCACGGTGGTTTTGCCTCTGTGTAGGTTTAGATAAGAAGTTTTGAGACTGGGAAAAAGATAACCGCAGTGGTCAAGAAGATTGTGTTTTGTTCTGGAAATGTTCAGTTTGTTTTTTAATTGTTTTTCAATGTAATGATACATGTTGTATTTTATGTTTTGTTTAATGGTTTGTAATAACCTTAAAACAATTTGGATTTGGATTTAAGGCTTGTAATAAGTACCATGTTTCTGCTATGTTCTAAATATGACCCAACCATTGATGAATGAAATGTACGTTCCTTGAGTTTCTAGAAATGCTTTAGTATGTTTTGGATTATTTTGGTTATGTTTTGTGTAGCATCACTATATCCTCCCAGGGGGTATGTGGGTGTTACACTATAAGCCAATATCATATTGTAACTTTCTGGGAGGGAAGAAATATTGAGCATGATGTTTTACTAGAAAAATATTATTTAGGGGCTAAGGAAGAAGAATTCAATTAAAAATAGTGGCCTAAAGATAGAAATTCAAATAGCATATAATATAATTAATTAGGACTTTGTTTATAAGCATTAGAAGTGGTTAGAGTCCTATAAAGATTTAAGGAACGGTTTGGAGAATGCATAACCACTCCCTTCTTTATAATATAATTAATTAGGACTTTGTTTATAAGCATTAGAAGTGGTTAGAGTCCTATAAAGATTTAAGGAATGGTTTAGAGAATGCATAACCACTCCCTTCTTTAGTGTTTTAGTGAATGGGGTATCTACCATCCTATTAAAAGGTAGAAAACGCTTGAAATAATATAATCCTATATCCCTTTATCTATTCAATATATATATGGAAGTATTGACAAGATTGGTGAGATACAATCTTTCCTTAAACACTCATTTTTACTACTATAGAAAATGTAAAGACCTTGGATTATTGAACTTAAGCTTTACAGATGATCCCCTAATGTTTTTTAAAACTAATGATAGGTAAATATTTATAATAAAGAGTCCCTTTCATAAGTTTAAAGAGTTATATGGTCTCCAAATTAATTACAAGAAAAGCTAACTAATCATTTGATTAAGTGCCTCCAATGAAGCTGAGCAATTGTCAAGGATCTCTGGATTACAAATTAGTGAACCTCCATTCAATTAATTGGGCCTCCGCTTATCTATTAAAAGATTAAAATATAGATACTACACCTCTTTATTAAAAAATATGCAAAAAAGACTAGGATCTTAGTGTAACAAATATCTATCCTATACAGGTATAATAATGTTGAACTCCTTATATATGTATTAGTCAGTCTATTTGTTCATGCTAAAAGGAGAGATAAATTCATTGGAAAGATTAATGAGAAGTTTCTTATATATAAAAAGAAGAGTAGGCAAAGAAATGGTCCAAGTAAGTTGGAAGGAGGTCAATAAACCAACTTTAGAGGTAGGATTAGTGATAACCTTTATCAGCTTGACTAATAAGGTGCTCATCGCTAAAAGGTCATAGGAATTATTAGAAAATAAAAGTGACCTATGGAATAAATGGGTTAACAATTACCTTATAAAAGATAGTATCCTATGGGAAATTCAACCGAAGGCTGAAAGACCTCTTGGTTTATGTCCTAACATATGAAGTTTAGAGACAAGCTAGTAAGGTCCTTTATTATGTGATTAAACATAGAGTTCTTTATAATAACTATAGTAGGATAAGACCATTTTACTTAATTAACCTACAAGGGAATTGGTATATTAGAATCCCTACGAATATAAAGGTAAAAGATTGGATATGTAGGAATCAATGGTGTAACTTCCTTTATGAAGAAAAAATAGTTTTACTAGGTTACAATCTCAACCCAAAGAAGGAAGATGAATACATTTTGCTTCAACACTCATTTGGGAAATTTACTAAGAAGCCATATAAGAAAGTGTCAACATAAGTAGGGGAAAGAGTGAGATGGCATAATATAGAATGGAATAAAAATTTAATGCCTAAGTTGTCTTTCCTAATGTTGCTAACTATCAAACAAAGCCTTTTAATTTAGGATAAGTTGGGATTCCTCTAAAATTCTAAATTTTTTCTTGTTATTTAAGGAAGAAAGTGAATTAACAACACATTTATTCTTTAATTGTAGTTACTTATGGTTGATATATGATAAAGTGCAGGAACTATGCCATATTCACAACAAATGATTTAATTTTAAGGGTATGGTAGACTGGTTAAAGTCAAACAAAACAATCAATAAGGAGATATGATTATAATCGTCAATAGTATAGGAACAACCATTTACAAAATATTGGAAGAACATAACACTAGGTGTTTCAAAGGTTATGAATTAAGGGGACTATGCAAGGGGCTAAGGAGTAAATCATACTCAATCAAAAGGCAAAAAGATATCAACTGAGTATGCAAGAACATGGAGAATCTGAAATCATACTTCTATATTTCAACAATGAAGGTTAACAACTAAGTTTTACATTATAGGAGGGAGCCAAGGATGCTATATTAACAACTAATTTTTACATTATAGGAGGGAGCCAAGGATGCTATATTCTCAACTTTAAAGGGCAAGGGGCATTCTCTTGAGAATTGGATTATAAGAGGTAAAAAAATAGAATGACACAAGAAGAACTTCAAGGAAATCTAGGTGTATGGATTATCCAAAACTACCAACCTACCAAACCTCTTATAATATCTCGAATGTTGGTTTAAAATAAAAGAAAAGGTGAGAAATTATAGGAAGAGTCTACCATGCAATCAAAGAAAAATTTTAGCAATGACAGTAATGCAATAACATGCAAAGCCTAGAGAACTTGCCACAATTGACAAAGACTCCTCTCCTAACTTCTCTTACAACTAAAATGTACAATCAATTACATTAGGAAGGATGTCCATCATGGCAAAGTGGAAATTAGCTTGTTGTAAAAACTTAACATGTAATATAGAGAAAGGACATCTATCCATAAACTAGTTTGGTGAAATAACAATAGTGAAATATATGAGCTTAGTATAAGCCAAATATTTCATACTTGGAAGTGGTATAAGATTAGCCCCTTTGTTTCTAAGCCTTGTCATTTTTCTTGTATAGAACCTACAACAACGACAACAATACCCAGAATAACTCCCACTGAAATGCGAGATCTGGAGAGGTCCAGTAGTACACATGCTTACCCCTAGCTAATAGAAAGGTTATTTTCAAATGACCCATATGAAAAGAGAGAAAGTGAGAGAGAGAGAGAGTCATAAATAATAATAATAATAATAATAATAATAATAATAATAATTATTATTATTATTATTATTATTATTATTATTATTATTATTATTATTAAAAAATAAAAATAATGTAAATATTAGTAGTAATAATAATAATAAAAATAATAATAGTGTCGTAGTAGTAGTAATAGTAGTAGTAGTAGTAGTAATAATAGTAGTAGTAGTAGTAATAGCAGAAGCAACAACAACAGTAGTAGTAATAATAGTGATGGTGGTAGTGGTAGAGGTATTAGTAGTAATAATCGTA
This sequence comes from Erythroxylum flavicans, assembly GCA_027576715.1. Taxonomy (NCBI): domain Eukaryota; kingdom Viridiplantae; phylum Streptophyta; class Magnoliopsida; order Malpighiales; family Erythroxylaceae; genus Erythroxylum; species Erythroxylum flavicans. The sequence goes on along the minus strand of JANZXP010000007.1, from coordinate 3,908,319 downwards.
GTATAATAATAATAATAATAATAATAATAATAATAATAATAATAATAATAATAATAATAATAGTAATTGGAAGTTAATAAATAATAACAATAATAATAATAGTTACTAAATCAAGTTAAGTCCCTAAGAGGTAAGTACTACCTATTTACAAGTTTAGGTTGACTCTAAGACGAATTACAAAAATCTCTTTACGAGGGATCCTTTATCTGAATCCTAGTACGCCAAAATTTTCTATTGCGGGTCATGTCTTCAAGGAGTTCTAACATTGCTATATCATTCTTGATTAGCTCCCCCTAATTCTTCTTAGGCCTCCCTTTTTTCTTCATACAATCGCTGAGTACGATCTTCTCACATCTTCTCATTGCAGTGTCTAAGTGTCTCCTCTTAACATTTCCAAACAACCTAAATCTTGTCTCTCTTAATTTGTAAATAATATTAGCTACCTTTAATCTATCTCTTATCGTTACATTTCAAACCTTATTTCTTCTAGTAAAGTTGCACATCTATTAGACCATCTTCATCTCTGCTACCACTAACTTATGACTATGTACTTGTTTCATGGGCTAACATTCTGCTCCGTAAAGTATGGTCGGCCTAATCGCTAGATGATAAAATTTACCTCTAACCGTAAGTGGTATCTTCTTGTCACAAATAACTTCTAATGCACTTCTCCATATAAACCACCCATATTTGATCCAATGAACTGCGCATTTATCAATGTCTCCATTATTGTAGATGATAGAGCCCAGATATTTAAAACACTCCTTTTATGGTATAAATTCTGAACCAACCTTTACCTCCATATTAGAGACCACTCTATGCCCTGAAAAGTTACACTCAACATACTCACAATTAGCCCTACTTAACCCAAAGCCTTTCGACTTTAACGTATCCTTCCAAAGTTCAAGCTTGGCGTTGACCCCCTCTTTCTCTCATCCACTAAATCAATATCATCAGCAAACAACATGCACCAAGGCACATCCCCTGGGATATTCATGGTGAGCTCATGAATCACCACTGTAAATAGAAAGTGGCTCAAAGAGGAGCCTTGGTATGACCCAATATCTATAGAAAATTGCTCTACATCTCCTCCTATTGTCCTTACTCTAGTTTTTACACTTTCATCCGTATCTTAATAATTTATATATAAGTCATGCGAACCCCTTTGACTTCTGAACACCTCCACATGATTTCTCTTGGTACTCTATCACCTATTAATGTAATTTTTTTTAAATTTCTAAAAGATATTTCTAAAGTATATAACATATTTTTAGAATGATGCCAAGGGCGATGAGGAACAATGAAGTGGGTCCTTCACACCAACCATTTACTGTACACAATTCTAGTTGTGAATTGTCCCTTTTTATTTGAAATGCAGCCTCTGATTAAAGTTTTGACTCCATCTCTCTCTTATAAGGCAGTGAAAATTGTAGCTTGGAGTAGTCCAGATCTCTACTTCATGAAATTCATAATCAACTATATCGAATCTTTCTTTAACCAAATTTCAAATTCCCTTATGAGGACCTATTCCGAGTGATCAAAATGCCTTCTTTCTAGCGACCGGTTCAAAGAGAAAATCAGTCGAAATCTAATATCTCAGTAAGCCATAGCTCTTGTTGGATCTAGCTTGATAGGATCCAGTAGACCGAAAAATTGAGCTTGGATGATAGACTTGTAGGATAGTTCTAAACCTATTGACGGAGTCAATTGAAGGAGATTTCTTTCTATAGAAAGAGTTGTGACTTAGTGCCAAGGCGGGCGGGGGTTCATGTCGAGTGAGCATAAACTGTAACTAAACAAACAAAAGTGAACCAACCACAAATTCCTGACCTGTAAAGAGAACTACCAACCACCTTGTAAAATAAAAAGCCTCACCTAAAGAATCAGAGATTCCCTTCCGATGCGTATTCAGGAAGATAGGGTACTCATTGCCGAGTTAGGGAAACTCAAGAGATGCTTGTCGCATGCATGTTTGATATTTGAGACGCACTTCTAGAAGAGTTTTTCGTTGATTATATCAATATGGTGGCATAACATGAATTTGAATTACAATGACCAATTTTTTAAAAATTTCTACGATGCATTCAAGATATGCAATAGAAATAATGTTACATCCTTTATGGTCGGAAATAACTATAATTAAACAACTTCCTATTTGAGTATAAGATATGGGGTGAAATGTTTTTCTTGTTGGGTATGACATTCCACTTATTTATCAAAATATTTCTTTTCAAATGTGATTCATATTAGAGAAAGATAATTTAATTTAATAAAACAAGTAAGAACATTAATGATGCATATTATAAATTTAAATATCCTCTTTAATTAAAAAAAGAATGAGATCATTAATTTATTCTCATAAAAATGATAGAAGTGAATTCTCATTATAGGAAAGAAAAAAATTAAGCAAAAGTTCCCATTTCAAAAGAGCATCCTAAAGAAGCTGAGCTTAAAGAGTCATATATAGACTCTAAACCTAAGGAAGCTTTAAGAAGTACTGGGAAAAATAGGTCTCCTAAAGCTCTCGAGGGTAAAGAAAAGACATTGAGCTATTAAAGGAAGCATAAATAGGTTATTCTCTAAAACCACCTAAAGATAAACTAGGGGCTTTTAGAGACTGAAGTCAAGAATAATAACTCCTAGCAATGGATTTTTAGTAAACACTTGACCACTGTCTCAAATAAAAAATGCCACTACAATGGAAGAATTGTAATAGGGATTCAATTTGAGAAAGTTATGGTGCTTACTTTATATCTGACTAGCTCATCCATATTAGTATAAATCACCTACCATAACTCCTAGGTATCACTTTTATCTTTGCCTCCAATCATGATTTTTAGAGGACACAATCATGGAAAGATTTAAAGGTGAATAGACTAATCTTTTAACCTTTTTGTGATCTATTAATTGAATGATAATGCCCTTTGAAATCCATATTAGTAGGTAAAGAAGGTGAGAAGTTAGCAAGAAACATGCTATTAATTTAAATAAGCATGAAAACTATAAGTTGAGGCCAGTCAACAGTCTTATGTTCATATTCATGCACAATTTTTCTTGTTCGCTTCCTATCTAAAACCCTATTTGACTCTCTACCTCCAACACTTCAACCACGTTCACGACCATTATATAAACTACATCGGCATAACAAAATTTTCTGTTCTCCGTGTCTCTCCCTAACCCTCAGTTCAATAAACAGCGATTGCTCTCACACTCAAAGTCATCTCTGCCATGGACAAGCTTCCCAAATGTCGTGCAAATTATGTTCCACTTACCCTCATAACTTACTTGAAAAGGGCAGCTTCAGTTTACGCTAACCGGGCCTCCGTTATCTACCAAGGTACTCGCTTCACGTGGCAACAGACTTATGAGCGTTGTCTCCGCCTCGCTGCTTCTCTCCGTTACCTTAAGATTGTCAAGAACGATGTTGTAAGTTTAGGATCACGCTCTAATCACTTCTATTTGTCTATGTACTTCATTAGGATTATGTTTGCCTAACCTGTTGATTTCTTAAAAGAAGAAACTTTAACGCTTTATGGAATCGATTATATGTGCAGGTGTCAGTATTGGCTCCTATTGTTCCTGCCTTGTATGATATGCACTTTGCTGTTCCAATGGCTGGAGCTATTCTTAACACCATCAACACAAGACTAGACGCCAAGAATGTTGCCATCATTCTTAGCCACTCTAAAACAAAGATCTTCTTCGTGGACTACCAATACGTTCCTTTGGCACGTGAGGCCCTCAGATTACTAATAGGTGACGAACGGAAGCTTCAAGCTTCAGAATCAACAATTCCGTTGGTCGTTGTGATTGATGATATCGACTCGCCTACTGGTGTAAGACTCGGCGAGTTGGAGTACGAGCAACTTGTCCACAAAGGCAATCCTAGTTGTGTTCCTATCGACATTGAGCATGAGTGGGATCCAATTGCTCTGAATTATACTTCTGGTACAACATCTGAACCTAAAGGAGTTGTTTATAGCCATAGAGGTGCTTACCTTAGCACACTCAGCCTAGTTCTTGGTTGGGAAATGGGAAACCAACCTGTGTATCTATGGTTGCTGCCCATGCTCCATTGCAATGGCTGGACCTTCACTTGGGCTTTAGCAGCTCGAGGTGGAACCATTGTTTGCATACGCAACACAACTGCTCTGGACATTTACCGTAATATTTGTCGACACAAAGTGACACATATGTGCTGCGCACCTATTGTCTTCAACATCCTCCTGGAAGCTAAATTTCATGAAAAAGGTGAAATAACATCTCCAGTCCAAGTTCTCACCGGCGGTGCACCACCACCTGCTTCACTGATCGAGAGAATGGAGCTGCTCGGATTCCATATCACACACGCATATGGCCTCACAGAGGCCACAGGACCAGCACTTGTCTGTGAGTGGCTGGCCAAATGGAACCAATTGCCGGCGAATGACCAAGCAAAACTCAAGGCGAGACGAGGCGTCAGCATTCCAACTCTCGCTGATGTCGACGTGAAGGACATCGAAACAATGGTTAGTTTGCCTCGTGGTGTTGTGTCGGTGGGAGAGATTGTTCTGCGGGGAAGTAGCATTATGAAAGGATACTACAAGGACCTAGAAGCTACTTCCAAAACATTCAAGAACGGTTGGTTTCTCACAGGAGATTTTGGGGTTATACACCCTGATGGATACATAGAAATCAAGGACCGATTAAAAGACGTAATTATCTCAGGAGGAGAAAACATCAGTAGTGTAGAATTGGAGTCTGTACTTTACCGGCATCCAAGAATTCTGGAGGCAGCTGTGGTGGCGATGCCAGACCCTGTGTGGGGTGAAAGTCCTTGTGCTTTTATTGCTATTAATCAGAAACCAAATGGCGAAGTGGACGATATTAAAGAATCTGACATCATTGAGTATTCTCGGGAAAATCTTCCTCGTTATATGGCTCCAAAGAAGGTGGTGTTCTTGCCTGAGTTGCCCAAGACTTCGACTGGGAAAATTCAGAAGTTCCAGCTAAGGGCTTTGGCCAAGACTTTCGAGGTCTCTGGTCAGAAACTTCGAAGCAAGAATTCTACAGGCAGAACAGGGAAAGTCAATAACGGTGTACGAGGATACGACGTCAACCCTCATGCACAGATTCTTGCGTTGTCTCGTCTTTAGGTTTCAACCCTAAGAATATATACTATATAGTAAATAATTCTCTTTATCATAGTTGAAACATGCAATACCAAATATTGGCATAAAACTTTTTTTAATAAATATAATACTTTCTTTGCTTAAAATATTTTGTACAAATTAAATTCTCCTTCATTTTTTTATATAATGACTTGTGATTGGTGGTCTCATTTTTTATTTACAGACTTTATAATATAATAAAAATAAAAATAAAAATAAAAATAATTATTTAAATTTTAAAATTTAAAATATATAAATTTTAACATTTTTATTTTGTTATAGAACTTATAAGTCATAAATAATTACCATCCGTAAGGCTCAGAATAATAAGGCATTCTCACGAAGTACAAAACCAAGAGGTCACACCACAATATCCCTTCATTTTCTTGTAAACATAAAGTTGGTGACAGGAGTGAGAGAAGGACTAATTAGGGAACTAGACGAATGTAAGAGAGATTGTTGTGATGTTTTCGGAAATTATAAGAGGAGAAAAATCTTTAGGAGTTAAAAAGAAATTGATGACAAAATTTAGGAAACGTTCATAAATTGCTCGAAGTTATCTATATATCATTAACTCCATCTTGTTTTCTATAAATTTAGCACTAAATTTGTTCTATTTTTTTGGCTCATGAACTTAAATTATAAAAACGAGGATCTGTATATGTTATGTCAAAATATAATTTCTAGTACTTATAAACTTTAAATAAATCATGAAATCTTGGATACCAAAAACTTGAACAATTTTAATAAGTGGCTTTCAATAATTTCGAACTATCTCATAATAGGGTTTTAAATTTGCTTTTGAAAGTTTATTAGTTAGTATATTGGCCCTAAGCCTTTATAAAAAATTTCAAATAATTCCTAATTTTTTTATTTAGTCGTATATGTTAAGTTTTTCTAAACATGTTTACCAGTATTGGAATTAGATATTTTAGTTTTACTCTTTCTTCTTTATCAAAAAATATGATTCTAATAATATGATATTATGGTTTCATTAATCTTTTAATATTTCAAAAAGTCCGAAATTTTTATCTTTAGGAGGTAATTCTATTAGAAGTATGTATAAATTAAGATAATCATTTTTCTGACTCTTTGTGTTGTTAAAGTTTATTTTTTTTTAATCTATATTAGGAATATGAAATCTTGTATGGCTACAGTTAACCTTCAATCCCAACCTTTTCCAACACTTACAAAATTTTTACTTGATCTTAAGTTGGAATTCAAGTGTTAGGATAATCCCTACCGACATGATTGTTCCTAGCACTCCTCCTCTTTCTGTCTTCTTTCACCTTGGCCATTGCTGTTGGCCCCGGGTCTCCACATGAATTTTAAGGCGACTACGTGTCATTATTGGGAATATTGCAATAAAATAAAATATAACATTTAAATTTAATTAAAGTCTAAACAAGGAAAATTTGTGGTAGGATCATAGAATAATTTTAGACCTAAAATTAAATTATTAAAAAAATGATTTAATAAAAACAATTACTTATTAATAAGATACGCAATTAATAGATAATATCAAAATAAAAGAAATAGATAATAATTATATTAAATAAATAAAATTTATAGGAGAAATAAAAATAATACCCAACAATTTAATGAAAAATTTTCCATAGCAAAAATGAACAAAGAATAAATGGTTTGGGTGTTAAAAGAATTAATAGCAATTTGGATTTCAGAAGTGGAAAATCTAAATTCAAAGAAGAATAGTCATAGACGTGACTCTTGGGAGAGGAAGAAGTCTCACGGGCGTGAGAGGGAGGCAGAAAACATGGGCATCGCGATCGTACTGTTTTACGATTGCGACTTTTGGGGAAACTGGGATTGTCGCAGTCGCGACTTTGATGAACTTCTGGGGTCGTCGCGATCGCGATTTTCTGGCATTGTCGCGATCACGATTTTCTGGCACTGTCGCGATCGCGCTTCGTCGCAATCGGGATTGTGTGAAATTCTGGGACTGCCGCGATCGTACTGTGTCATGATCGTGACATCCCCAATTAGACATCCTTACTTCTAAATAACATAATTTTCAATCCAGAAGTCCAAAAATTACAAACTATATATCGTTGGAAAGCTAAGAAAAAGATCTACAATTTCATGAAGACAATTTTGTCTAATTTGGCCTGTATTGATACAGTTTAATCATTTAAGAAAAGATTACCATTTTAGTCAAAATTATACACCAATTGTGCAAAAATTGTACACTAATACTACTATCTTATGAAGGCTATAACTCTTACGTCTGAAGTCCAAAAATTTCAATCTTTATACCATTAGAAAGCTAAAAGAATAATCTACAACTTTGATGAAGACCACTTAGCCTAAATCTACCAATAGCAATGCAGTTTATTCCTTAAAATTTCAGATCACATTTTTATCTTATTCTCTGTTTTCATTCATCTGTTCACAAACAGTTCTGATACAAATTTCAAAGGACCCGAACCAACATTCAATTTCCTATATACCAAAACTCCTTTGATACACAATTTACCTCAAGCATGTCCATCTAAAGATCTCACAACATTCAACACAAGTCAACTTAACAAAAGGAGTAGAACCTGCATATATCTCTATACATACATATATCAGAAAAATTCTGCATTTTTCACTGTCAATTTTCACTGTTCATTTGTAACAACAAAGTTGATACACATCTTCATACTTCATATCAAAATTTTCACACCAGTATCATGGTTACAATATACATACAAAATGTTTATGCTGATATGCTTCTAGAAATGATTCACACTAACTGAGCTACAAAAATCTGAAATTCTTGGAGGTTGCCAAAAACTTTGCAAGGCTCACTTATAATCTGCTGATTCTTCACCTGAAGAGTAGAAAATTTTAGGGTGAGCCGGAAAGCTCAGTGGCTAATATATTTATTGCCGGTGATAATGAACCACACAACGTATATGAATATTCATAATACAACACATCATCACAAAGAACATATTGGCTGAA
>JANZXP010000007.1:3884769-3896024 GCA_027576715.1 Erythroxylum flavicans | reverse complement strand
ATAAGTCCTAAAACACAACAATAATAACCTATTATGCAAGAAACACATGCCAAATACTTAGAAAAACACACACTAATGCATAACTATCATTACTAACTTCTCGTTGAATACTAGGGAACTGGTTGTGGTGCTTCGAGATGCTTCCTTCGTTAATCTCTACAGGTGAGTCTTCTTTGTTTCTAATATCTTACTTTATTACCTTCTTGGAGAGATTATTGTGATACATCTGCTGTAGTTGCTTAAAAAGTAGGCCCTATGCAAGTATATGCCCTAGTACTATTCCACAATACTGTTTCCCATATATCACCTAAACAGATGACAGTCTATAAACTGTTGATGATCAGTGTGATCTTCTTTTCAATTACTATCAACCCCATTAAGAAAATATTATGTTCTCCAAGAGTGATCCAACCTTCTGCTATAATGCTTTTCCAACTGATTGATAATCAGATGTTTTCTTATATTTGCAATTGTGAGTTCAATAAGAGAGCTTAGGCATCTAAATTTCCCTACAAACCTTCTATTATTTCTCTCTTTCCAAATCTCTTGAAGATAAGTTGTTATTGCCACCATAAAAATTTCCTTATCATGCTTGGAGATAGGCAGTTGATTTATCTCTTGTAAGATATCTGTTAGACAGCTATAGCTAGAACTAGGGGCACATACAATTGAAATTATATGTCAGACCTCTTTAGAGAAACTGCACTTGAAGAATAGATTATCTCTATTCTCCTCCTCTAAATTGCAAAGTATACAATGTTTAGAAAAGGATAGAAACTTCAGTCTATCTATAGTGCTAAGTTTATTTAGTATAGCTAGCCAAAGTAAAAAGCAGGCATTCGGTTTGAGAACCTTGCTCCAAACTAGTTTACACGACCCTGTTCATGTACCTGCCCCATTTATTAGCTCTTTTACTTTTCTGTTAGTAATTTTTGATACAAATATTCCATTACATAGGTAGTTGTCTTCCTCTCTATAATATCTGTATTGAGGAATTAGTAGAAATCTCAACTCTTCTAAGGAAAGAGACAAGTTGCCATTTTGAATTAATTTTTGAATCTTGGCTTTCTTTAAGAACCAAATCAATGAATCCCTTGCCACCTAATTATGAATTAGAGCCCCTTGATCAATCCAGTTGTCACACCATAAAGAGATTCTATCCCCTACCCGTACTCTGCATATGACATGTTGTTGTAATTCTTTCCTCAACTTGAGAATTTGGTTAAAGAACCAAGAGTAGCTATCTTTAATTCTTGTTGCCCAAAACATTTCACCCTTAAATATATAGTTGTGAATTCATTTGACCCACAAAGATTCTTTTTCACTAAAGATTTGTTGGTTGTAGGTTGCATGATATTTTAGTAGGCATTTTAGTATGTTTTTAGTGGTCAATTAATTAATTCAAGCATGTTTAAAGTAGAATTATGTTAGCTAGTTAGATATTTGTGTTTTGAGTATTTTTAGGTTCGAGCACGCTATTGAGCTTTAATATTATATGTTTGAGGTGCCTTGATGTGTTTGATCAATTACCGAAGAACGGAGAGAATTCAAAGGAAACCCGAAGCAAGATCCAGAGACACAGTTGTGGGGCATCTGGCACGATCATGACGAAGAGTAAAATTAAGTGCCACGATCGTGACCAATAGCAGGTTTTAGGGATATTTTGGACTTTTGGGCATGGGTAAATCCTAATGTTTGCCCTAAATGGAAAAGATATAAATAGAAGAGAAAGAACCCTAGAAAAAGGAGCCTCCATTTGCCATCTTGAGAAAGAACACAAGGAAGAAAAAAGAAAGAGAGAAGGGAAGAGAAGCATCTACAGTTATTGTCCAACCACTCCAACCCAGCCATTTCAAGTTCTTTTCTACTTTCTCTTGTTTATTTACTTCATCTTGATATATGATTTGGGTTTGAGAATGTTGAACATGTCAATGATGGTCTCATTTCATTTTGGGATTGAAACTTGAATCATTTTGTGACCTATTTGTTTCTATGTTAATGAAATCGTTTAGGCATTGTGATATTTGTGCTTGCATATATGTCTGCGATAAATTGAGAGAGTGAGTCGATAGTAATCCGATTAGGTTGGGTAATGAGAGTTAACAACCTAATAATTCACGCAATTACTAAATCAATAATCATAAGAAGAGAGATCTTGTGTAAGGACTCGATTGTCTATTATATTGCTTAAGAACTAATTAGAATGTGAGCTGTTTTTGTTAATCAAGACATTGCAAAATCAAATTTTCAGAACCAATTAGGGTTGAGACTAATCAACCTTTCAAAATTCTAGGACCGATACAAATGACATCAAAAGTGATTAGGGTAGTAAAATGACGATAGATAAATGTCATCTTCTCATCCTTCTTTGGTCTTGTCTTGTTGTGATATCTCAGTTGTTAAATGGTTGTGCTCCATTTTAATTTACTTGTGTTAATTTCATAATTTTATTTTCATTCAACCCCTACTTGATTGTTTAATTTTCTGTTTATCTTTATTTTCAATGCAATCACGCTTTTACAACCTTAGACAAAGTTAGGATTTAAGTAGTTCACTAATTCCTCATAGGATCGACACCTCAACTATAATGTATACTATCACGTCCCACTACCATAGAGTACATACCGAACATCCAGAGGATATCTAAGTACATATCCTATGATAATGGTATGCTGGATCAAACTTAATCTTTTAATTGGAATCATAAAGAAAACACAATATTTAAAAACCTCAACTTCTCATTTCATTCATTCATAAAAGTTTACATCAAAGTCATTAAAACTAATATTTACATCCTTTATACACAAGTTCTATATGACAAGTAAACTACTTAATAACAATTACAACTCCTCAAATTCTAACTGATAGACCTTTGAGCCATATCTTAGTCCAAATTGTTCTTCTAGAAGATCTTAGAAATCTAAGTCTCCTGTCTCGTAACTAAAAAGCCACGTTGCAATTTTGGATGAGTTTTACGAACTCAATGAGTGAACCATCATTAATGATCTGACTCCAGGCAAACACACAAATATCATAAACTTCACATACATTTATTTTTCTTCAGAATTTGTATAACCTAATCAATCTCATTATCATGGCATATCACTTCAACATCACAACTTTAAAAAAGATTACACAAGCATATATTTCATAATCATAAATATACAAATGCAGATGCATATGAGACTCCAGATTCGTTATTATTCGTTGAGACCGAGTGCCTTTCAGATACAGATATAGATATTGACCCATTGGGCTTAATCAGATATAGAAATCACGGAGCAAAGCTCTATGTGCAAAATTCTGAGTTTAAAGCTCTTTCAGACTGGCTACTCTGATCATAGCGCCTTTATCTGAACATGCATTTCATGAAATGCATCAAATAACAAAATATGTCATGAATAACATTCACTTATGAAGCACAGATAGAATCTTATATTCATCGGACCTCATTCCGGTATTCAACTTTCGTTGAGTATTTAGATTTCAGTAGCAATCAGATATCATTCAAATTTCATATACAAATAGAACACTTCCAATATATTCCCGAAAATCAAACTACTCGGACCTTTAAAGTCCATAATTCATATACAGATGACAAACAATTCAATAATTGGAAGTTAAACAGAATCAATCAATCAATCCTAGGAAGATCATCTAGGTTGACTCACAAATGCTCCATTTTTGCTTATTGCCTTGAAGTCCCGACAATATTTGGAAGCGGTCGCTCTTCATGTTCCTCTATAAGCAATCATATATTTTTATATATCACTTATGTGCATTTTCATAAGAATAATTAGCCATAAGTACATTTATTAATGTATCATGTATCATGTATCATGTATCATGCATGTTCAATGGCAATTTCTCAGGTATGTTTCTTTAATACTCTTTATAAACAATTTATAACACCTTCAAAACATTGTTTTAATCCTAAATATCCTCTTTTCACTTCAATCCTTTCATTCAATATCTACTAAACCCATTTAAGTTCTCATTTGAACCTACATACCTCATATGGTAACATTTTTACTTAAATTAGGTTGGAAAACACCCAAACAAAACACCTTTGATAAAGCCTTACAGGTCACGATGATGCAGCTGCATGATCGTGACTTTGGTGTCTTTCATCAAAGGTCATGATCGTGCTTCTCCTTCAAATCAACAAGGGTCACGATCATGCCTTGTAATATTTTCTTCCTTATTTCTTGTCATTTTTAACCTAGCAAACGAAGTTTTTAGGCAACACTTTCTCAAATCAAATGTTCCTCTATCTCTTATGTTTCTAATGACACCAAATTCATTCATTTTTGTACAGTATTGTGTAAGTTATGATCAAAATACCACATACTATTCTCATACCTCGACAGAACACAATTCTCAACTTCAAGCCAAATTTCAAGACTCTTAAGGACATAATTAAAATTCAATTCCTTCATTACAAATGTAGCCCTATGTCTCTAGTTTACTTTAAATTAAAATCCATACAATTTGGATATTCATAGATTAATTTATGGCCAAAACACAGATGTATGTTCAGTAAAGCACTGCATATAACAAACTCCAGTACACTTCATTGACAAAGTTCTATCATTTCTCTATCATAGTACTCTCATCTCTCGATGATGCATCAGTTATACCTCAACTTGCAGTTTAGAAATCTCTGTACATAATTCACAGTTTCATTCATAATCACCACATAAAAATAGAACCTATTCCACACTTTTATGTAACACATTTTCCACTTCACTACTTCAATTATCACAATTCTTTATACACTTTCTGCACATTTTCTAATGATTTAACTCCTTTATTACCGACACTTGCATCCACAACATTCTTGCATGCATCAATCAACAAGGATGAAAATATATATATACCACTCACGTTTGCATCCATTTTCACACATTAATTATCACTTTGTCATTTACGCTACCCATAAATCTCAAAACATAACTTACTTGATTTAGAAAATTTCCAGAAATGGGGAGAGCAATTGAGAAGCTTCGGTGGATGAAATAAAGGCAAGAATAGTGAAATAAGTAAAACCCTAAATGGTTGAAGGTTTGGAAAAGTGTTTTCGGTGATGGATGAGCCAATAACACAAACATGCACAAGTTAGATGGGTGAGCAAGAAGATAAGTTTAATAGTGGAGAATTTCAGTGGAGACAAAAACAAAGGAGTTGTATTTTGTTACCCAAAAACGTGACTAGGTGGCTCATTTAAGTCTTGACACATGTCTCCCATTCATGTGTTACATTTGTCACTTACGTAAGACTACCATTTGTCCTTTAGCTATTTGCCACATTAATTTCTATTCCAATTGTCACATTTCTATTTGTCTCTAATTTCAATATTTTTCTTAATCTAAAATACTTTAAATATTCAAAATTTCTGAAATATCCTAAACGCCACCACAATTACAAAATTAATCCATAATTCACACTTTAATCACATAAAAATCACTTATGCCCGAAAAAATGTCAATGAATGCATATACAATTATTTAATGAGTGATAACATTATTCAAGTGTATGTGTATGCCATATGATGCATGAAATGCACTTCTAAATTCTTAATAAACTCTTATATGTAGTATCATAGGGTTCTAACCCTACTCATGGGATAATAGGATGTTACATATATGATCCGTGCACTTACAGAGCATTGAAGGTTTTATAAGATTAAAACTTGCTCACAAGATTCTTTTTCCCTAAAGATTTGACAGTTATAGGTTGCATGATGTTTTAGTAGGCATTTTAGTATGTTTTTAGTGGTCAATTAATTAATTCATGCATGTTTAGGGTTAGAATTGCGTTAGTTGGTTAGATATTTGTGTTTTGAGTATTTTTTAGGTTAGAGCAAGCTATTGAGATTTAATATTATGTGTTTGTTAGTGTTTTAGATCAATTATCAAAGAACAGAGAGAATTTGGAGGAAACTCGGAGCAAGATCCATAAACACGGTTGTGACCCCATCTAGCACGATCGTGACAGAGAGCAAAATTAAGTGCCACGATCGTAGCTTGTGCGATAGCAGGCACAGACCGCCTTCTAAAACGTGACTTTTTTTAGGGATATTTTAGACTTTTGCAGGTAAATCCTAATGTTTGCCCTAAATGGAAAAGGTATAAATAGAAGAGAAAGAACCCTAGAAAAAGGAGCCTCCATTTGCCATCTTGAGAAAGAACACAAGGAAGAGAGAAGAAGGAGAGAAGGGAAGAGGAGCATCTACAGCTGTTGTCCAACCATTCCAACCTAGCCATTTCAAGTTCTTTTCTACGTTCTCTTGTTTATTTACTTCATTTTGATGTATGACTTGGGTTTGAGAATGTTAAACATGTTAATGATGGTCTAATTTCATTTTGGGATTGAAACTTGAATCATTTTGTGACCTATTTGTTTTTTATGTTAATGAAATTGTTTAGGTATTGTGATATTTGTATTTGCATATACGTCTATAATAAATCGAGAAAGTGAGTCGATAGCAATCCGGTTAGGTTAGGTAATGAGAGTTAACAACCTAACAATTCACGCAATTATCAAATCAATAATCATACGAAGAGAGATCTTGTGTGAGGATTTGATTGTCTATTAGATTGCTTAAGAACTAATTGGAATATAGGGTGTTTTTATTAATCGAGAGATTGCAAAATCAAAGTTTCGAAACCAATTAAGGTTAATTGATTAGATCTTGAGAGATAGTAATCAACCCTTTGAAATTCTAGGATCGATACAAATTACAGTGAAAGTGATTAGGGTAGTAAAATGTCGATAGATAAATCCCATCTTCTCATCATTCTTTGATCTTGTCTTATGCGATATCTCAATTGTTAAGTGGTTGTGCTCCATTTTGATTTACTTGTGTTAATTTCATAATTATATTTTCTTTCAACCTTTACTTGATTATTTAACTTTCTGTTTATCTTTATTTTCAATTAAAAGTTAGGATTTGAGTAGTTCACTAATTCCTCATGGGATCAACACCTTAATTATTACGCATATGACCGGTGCACTTGCGGAATATTGAGGATTTTATAAGATTAAAAGTTGCTCACAAGATTCTTCAGATCCTCTTCATCATTAAAAATCTGTTGTGACTCCTACCCTAACTTGCTAACCTCCTTCGGTTGACATATGTGCTTCTATAGAAACTGCTTCATCAATTTTTCTATTCCTCTCTCCTTTCACTTTACCCCATAAAAACTATTTCATCAATTTTTCCACCATTTTAATTAGTCCTTTTGATAAGAATATATAAGAGCACCAATAAGTTTGCATTGATATTATAACAGACTTCAAAAATTGAAGTTTACCTTTATAAGAAAGAGTTCTATTTGTCCAGGGCCCTATTCTTTTTTGTATCTTTATATCTTAGTCTTCTGGAAGAGATAGGAATTCCCAAGCACTGAAGAGGAGGATCTTGTTTTTGCATTCTAGTGACATGTGACAAGGAATCTGAGAGATGCGCTACACTTTTGGACAATATGAAATAGTTGTTTTGAAAATTGATGCTTAATCTAGACAACTCCTTAAAACTTTGTAGAGTATTCATCAGTTGAAAAATTGAAAGAGTATTGGCCTTCCTCAGAAAAATAAGATCATCTGCAAAACATAAACTTATTAGTGATAGCAACTTACATTTGGAGTGATATTTGAAGTTGGGGGCAGCTGAGATTTTGTGTTTCAGCACGAGCGTGAGAACTTTCATGCAAATTAGAAATACGTAAAGGGAAAGATGATCCCTTGCCTAAACCCTCTTTTGCTTTTAATAATAACTACTAATAAAAATTATGATTGTTATAATTTGATTTTTCATAGGTAAGTATTTTAATTTATTTTTATCACTAATAAACTCAAAATTTTAAAATAAAAATTTAGTTTGAAAAATAAATGCAACTTATGAGTTGATAATTATTTTAGATAAAATATTTTAATTTTATAATATAAATAATTACTTATTAAAGAAAATTTTATAAATTATATGTTTATTCTATTTTAGTAAATAAATACTATTTTGATTTACCAAAAAAATAAATACTATTTTGAATTCTAAATTTCAAAATTTTCTTATTTATTTAATTATTTAATTATTTATATTCCCTAAAAATATGATAAAATTTATTAATAAAATTACATAAGAGGTTAAATAAAATAATTAATTAATTAATTAACAAAATAAATTTGTCTCCAACTTTAATTTAGTGTTCTAATATTGTCATTACAAAAATGTTATTATGATTTAAACAATCAAATAGATTTGTCTTTTACAAAATATATATCAAAATCATTATAAAAAAGTAAAATTGAAATCAAACAGAAAAGTAAAAATTAAGCCATCAAATTTGGTTCTTTTCTTCATCTTTATTTCTTATATAACAATAAATTGATTCTAAATCATTCTCACTCAGATTTAGAAAAAGAGAAACCAAAGCTTGATAGATAAACGAGTCATACAAACTCTTGTCTGTGACGTATAAAGGTACAGAGGGCGATAACCATCAAACGACAATCCACTGATAAGGGAGATCACACATTGACAAAGAGTCATGGCTCCCAGTATTCACATGTCAATGTGTGCCAAAAGGTACTAACTATTATCTACATGCTACACATTAAGTGCTAAGAGCTGAACAACAGTAACTAAAATGAAACATGAATACCAAGTAATTTCATCAACTGAAAAATAAACTCTGGGTGGCCAGGCCAAGCAGCTCCAGTCACTAAATTTCCATCAGTGAAGCAGCGATCTATTGGATCAGGCTCTAGCCATGTTGCCCCAGCCAAGACAACATTTAGTTTCACAGCAGGGTATGCAGTGCATCTTTTTCCCTACAAGATGAACATATAAAAAAACATGCAAGTAATTACAGAGATACCATTTACAGAAACAAAATAGTGATTGAATGAGCGGCTGGAATTTGTTCTCTCCATCATTTACGTAGTAGAAATGGTCGATAAAGATGAAATGTAAAATGCAAAGCGTATCCCCTCGCACCAGTGCTGGGGATAAGTCCAACTATGAGATTAATTAGGAGCTCCTATTTACTCATAAATATGAAGCATTAAACTCGTCGTAGTCTTTTGGGAGGAGAAACAATCTTTTGATTTTGCTAGACATGCTCATTTACTTAACAAGGATGAGTAAAATTATTTTCAAAAGGAAACCACCAAATTATTGACGTCGTAGCAAAATAAATGATGGAGGAAAAAGCACTAAGGCATGAGGATGTGCTCAGACTAACATAAGATTTTGGTATTTCTGAATGAATGACCAAAAGCTGCCTAACACAAGTATTAAGAGGATGATGAAATCCTCTTGTCCAGTGCATTTAGATCCACCATTCAACTCCAACCCTTTTAATTCTTGCAACTAAACCATCAATTTCCCAATATTTAAACTCTAAAATCATCACAAAGCAGATTTATCAAATCTACTATAACTTCTGCTCTATGAATCTTCCAGTTAAATAACTTGCCTATTTATGGGAAATCCATTAGAGTTTACTTGTTATGACCTAGTTGCGTACAAGCCAACGCCTCTTCCAACATAATGAACAATACACCAAATTTTCAAGTCCCCAGAGTTGCAGCACAATTGGCGAACACTCTAATATTTAGAGCCTTATGGAAAGAGGGTGTAACAACTAATTCTCGAATCTACCAAATTGTTGAACTAGAAAATAAGCACTATGCAGAAAACGTGGCCATATAAGGTTATTATAGTCCACAACAAAGAAATGAATTAGATCAAACACCAGAGAAATGAACCAAGATAATAATTGAAATCATAGAAATGTGAAGAGCATGAGCCAGTGAACTTTCTCACTTTGTAATCTAATTGGTTAGCCTACTATTATGAATAATCTAATAATTGAACTCTAATTCTGATAATTTCTTCTCCCTTTATGCCTTACCCCCAATTTACTAGCACCAAAACTTTAAGCAAATAACCATAAAGTGCTCAATGCACACAACAATCTAGCACTGGCTCAATATATAAGTTTATTTGTCTTCAATATAACCACAGACGGAAAAATTCCTAAAATATGTCAGAATTAGTACCTTTAAAACACCAGCAGAAGCTAAGATCTGCTGCCCATGGCAGATAGATGCAACTGGCTTCCTGGATTCCATGAATTGTTTCACCAAGGCAACTACTGATTCATCCAGGGCCAAATATTCAGGGGCTCTTCCACCAGGAATAACAAGGGCATCATAACTTGAGGCATCTAAGCCTTCATAGGAGGCTGTTAGAGTGAAAAGATGACCTGGCTTTTCACTGTATGTTTGATCACCTTCAAAGTCATGGACAGCAGTTGGGCAGGTATCCCCAGCCTTCTTTTTGGGGCAAACAGCATCCACATGACATCCAAGTGCTTGAAGGGCTTGAAAAGGAACCATTACCTCATAATCTTCCATATAATCCTGGAAAGAAAGAATGAATCAACAAGTAGTAATTAATGGAATATGTGGTCATATTTAGTTTGACTCAAATCAGAGCAGATACCTACAATGTGATGGTCCATGATCAAACACTTTGAGTGATTAAATTTCTTTTACTTGGCTACACAACAATATTGACTCAGCCCACTAATTCTTTTGCATTTAGGGAGGAAAATAACCAGGCAAAAAATGTCATTAAGATGGCCACAATATCAACATCAACTCTTTTAATGTAAGGAAGTAAATAACAAGGCAAAAGAAAAACATTAACATGGATGGTCTTTATTTATCTTTTTTTGCATACGTCAATATAACTTGAGGAAAATAAAATATTAACAAAGATACATGAAGTTAATAAACAAATCAACAACTAAGTTCAACGAGACAAACATTGTCAACCTCTTATTTACCAAAAAAATGGGCCTGATCAGTTGGATTCAAGTTTGCCTATCCTCTTTTCAAACTAAAGTTCACACATTATTGAGTTAGTAGAAAGGATGTAAAAGCAGCATGACATGTAGGTTATTAAGAATATTAAACACATCCTATCACAACCATTTATCACGTATGGTATAAAGTCATGCGAAACGAGAATTAGCTTTGCTATTTTTTAAATTATTAATAGTAATTGAAACAATTTTATTTCAATCTGTCTTGAGAGGTTTAGGATTTGAAAACAAATTGTTTGTTTAAGTAACTATTGAATAAACCAGCCACACCACACTTACCCCACATAGGAACAGAATTCTTTTCTCTGAACCACTGATTGTGCCACCAAGAGCAGTGACAAAATGACGAATGAACTCAGC
>JANZXP010000007.1:3848578-3875893 GCA_027576715.1 Erythroxylum flavicans | reverse complement strand
TACAATAAATTCTTATGCGCAAAACTCACTATTCACAACTGCATGAGCATGAGATGTGTTAATTTACCACACCTGGACCCATTTCTTTGGTCCGACCCATTCTCTGGAAACGGGATGTTACAAAAATAGTTATATGCGCAAGGAAGCTAGACCTCATCAAGCAAGGAATGAATAATTTGCATTTTAATTTCACCTTTTGTAAAAAATATTTAAATTGAGACAAAAAATTTTAGTTAAATAGAGACATAAATTTTTAGTTAAACAGACACAAAATTATAATATTCATAGATAAATAAGATAAACAAATTAATAAATTATATAATTAATAACATATCTAGAAAAAGGATAAAAAAACTAAAAGTTTTTATGGTATTAACATTATTTTTAATTCTTTAACTTAAACCCAATACAATTCGTGCTATATTTTATTTATATTCTTAAACTTATATAATCAAAATTGATAAACGTTCAAATGATTAAATCATAAGTGAATTGAACAGTATGTTGTTTCTTTAATATGATTGATATCAAAATATTAACAAATTCCATAAAAATTCAATATTTTTTACAATAACGCTTTAATAATAATTAAATTTATCATATTTTAATTTACGTGTTATCCTTACTTTTTCTTCGATAACATGGAGAGTGACTTTATTACTATTATTAACATGCTATATAATCTTTTATAAAAGAACATTAAATTTCATATGCATTATAAACAATATTAAGAGTCAATCCTATTACATTTTTATGTACAAATCCATTAGTATTTTATAAAAGATATTAAAAATATAAATTTAGTCATACAATCTTATAATTTCGTCTATAATAGAAATATTTCATATAGTCTAAATTCGTAATACAAGAATTTACGTATTAGCAATATTAGAACTAAAACTCCCTTTTATTAGTCTTTCATCAAAGCTACTAAAGATGAGAGTCCATACACTATCGTTTCCTCTCAAAACTATTCCATGTGATAAGTAATTCTAACAAAAGCTATCTCAATCCACCAAACAATAACTTGTCTCTATTAAAATGAGAAAGGATAAAAAATAAAATTATAATAGAAAATTATTGCCATTTCATTAGTCTGTATGACTTTTTATTTGAGTTATTTATCACGTGAAATGATGTTATAGAGAAATGATTCTTATGGATGTTTATTGTTAATGATCGACAAAAGACTAACACAAGGAGGTATCAGTTCCAAAATTTCTTTCACAAGATTATATGAACATTCTCTACGATGATAGGTAGCTTTTGGACACTACTATCAAATTAACCAACACCACAATCTTGACCACATAATAGTGACATTTGATTCTTGAAGGGTAATGATTAACGTAGTAAATTCTAATGATTAAATGATGCATCTTAGAGTGATATTGCTTCAAGGTAATCTCAGAATAAATGTTACAGTTATGTATGCCTCAAACTTCAACTTTCAAAGAATAATTTTATAAGAGAAACTAAGAAATATCCACACAATAATGCAAAGGCCTTGGATAATACTTGGTGATTTATTATACTCCACAGGGATGAGATAGAGGGGTATGCTAGTCCAAGATTGACCTTAGAGACTGTGTGCAAAGCAGAGGAGTGACTGATTTGAAGATGGAAGGCTAGTTACACTCTTGGAGCAATAAACAAAACCAAAGGTGGTTGCTTAAAGAAAATTGGATCATGTACTAGTTAATAAGGATTGGATTGATAAATACCTTTTATGCAAGACAATCTTTGAAGCCACAAGAATGTCATATGATAGCCTAATTATCATAGAAGACTTAGAGCCCAGCAATGCCAGATAAAGGCCCTTCAGATTTATAACTTCTTGTTAGAGGAAGATGACTTTGCTAAAACTATAACCATAAGCATACAACAAGAGATTAGAGAGACCAAAATCTTTATATGTGCAAGGAAGACAAACCTTATCAACAAGAAATGAACAAACTTAATACATGAGCTCACACAAGGGAAAACACTAAAGCTGTAAAAAATATATTGACCCAACCCTACGCATTATTGAACCAAAAACCTATTGATCTTTTAGTCAAAAAAGAAGAAATGGCACTCACGAAGAGGTAATGGTGATAAGAACACCAAGTTTTTCATAATTCAATTAAAGCCATCTCTATACCTGACACGATCTTCTCCCTAATATAAGATGATGACACTAAGATTTCCATGCAATATGAGCTAAAGGATGAATTCTACTATTATTTAGTGATTTTTTTAGGTAAAATGCAAATTTAGATCCTCACTTCCTCTCTTTAAACCCTTCATAAATAGTCAACTTAGTGAAGAATTGAAAAACTCCTTGTGCAATCCAATATCTATTCAAGAGATTAAAAAAGTTATATTTAAATTAAATCCCCAAAATGCTTTAGGCCTAGATGGATTCAATAAATTCCTTTTCCATAAAGCATGATAACGATCTAATAAATAGTAACTGATGCAATTCAGGAGTTCTTCATTAATGGCAAAATGGTAAAAGAATTTAACAAAACACCATATCTGCTTAATTCTAAAGAAACCAAACACTGAGCTCTCTAATCCACTTCAAGCTAATAGCTTGTTGTTATTTTATATACAAAGATATCTTAAAGATATTGGCCATTAGGTTAAAATCAGTACTACACTCAACGATAAAAGACTCACAGGGAGCTTTCCTAAAGGGTAGAGTTATAGGTGATAACATACTATTTGTGCAAGAATTATTTAACGATTATGCATGGAGGCATTTGATTTGATAAGTTAAGAATGTATCTTGCAATTGTCGCAGGTAGTTGAATTTCCAGATCAATTTTGCATTTGGATCAAGGAGTGCATTTCCACCACTTTATACAACATCTTGAACCTTCAAGATTCCTCAAAGGAAAAGGATAGAGGAAAAGGGACTCTCTGTTCCCTTACCTTTTCATCCTATCCATGGAAGCTTTCTTAAAATTGCCAAGTCACAACATTTCCCTAAACCTAGGCTCTGAATATCATAAAAATGCAGGGAAACCAGTTTTACTAACTTACGTTTTACAAATGATCTCCTAGTTTCTATACGGCTAATGACATGTTTATTTTCACAATCATCTCTAACTTGAAGATATATAAAGAACTTTTTAGCCTTGATATGAATCACAACAAAGTCCAACTAATCTTATCTTTGAGGATTATGGAAAAAGCATATTTTCTTTCAATAATACCATGTTTCCAAGTCATACAACCACCTTTTACATATCTGGGATTGCTATTATCGACAAAGAATTTAAGGTATAAGGATCGCACTACTTTAGTGAAAAAAATCCAAAAAAGACTCAACCGCGAGGCTAACAAGGACTTATTCATATAGGAAGACTAATGTTGATAAAATTTATGCTAAACTCCCTTCATATATATTGTTTAACACATATAGGCCTATAAAAAAGGGTAATCAAGGCATTAGAAAGAATCATAAGAGCTTTCCTACAAGGAGGAAGAAAGGTTAAAGGTATAAATCCAAGGTGATTTTAATGGACAACATAAACCAAAGAGAAGAAGGTTGCTGCACGTGGAGTGGACAATCATGCTCACGGCTGCTGGAGAAGAATAAGAAGAACAAAGAGTGGAGGACTCACGACTATGCCAAATTATTGCATAGCCGTGAGTTTTAACTCAGGTTGTGCAATATATATACATGTGCGTGAGTTATTCCTTACGCCTATGCATGGTGTGTCACACCAAGTCATAAATGTGACACTTGCCGCCTCACCTATCTTTTTTTTAACCTAGTTTCTAATATAAACCGAGGGGTGTGTGACGACAGGGTTATGAAAAGAACTGGTGTGTTTTTGGCTGGGGAAAAAGGAGAGGAGCTCTAAGAAGATGGAAGAAGAGAGAGTGATGAAGCTCTACATATCGAGAGACCCATGGAGGAGTAGCTTTCTCAACACCAGTTTGGAGATGACATCGACACCAACGACCTAGTTAAGTGTATTTCTCCTTGTATTGTTGTTTTCTTTCTCTCTTTAGAAATTGATTATGTTATACGATGTGTATGGATTTGGGTATTGTGAAAAGATGGTTTTAATGTGTTCATTGGATCATTTTATTACAAACCCATTGCTAGACTATTCAATGTAATCCGTAATTGTTATGTTAAAATTCATTTGTATTAAATAATGGTTTGTAATCAATAGGGGTAACATAACCTAAGTTAAATAATCCGAGTTTATGTCATTATTGCTTAGATTGGTCTTCTTTTCTCATTTGTAAGGCAGCTATCTAATTAAATCTAGAGAGCGTCTCTTAGGTTATCTGATAGCTAGGGTTAATTAACGAGCTCTTCTTAATTAATTATGACCTAAGAAAAAATCGGGATTAACAGAACTTGTTGTTAATCTATGACCAATAGTTCAAGTAGAGATGTGAAGACAATAATTCAATGAAATATGTTTAATTGGGTGTAGGCCCCAAAGAATCGGTCCGTAACGAATTCACCACTTTCATCTTTTTTGCATGTTTTCTTTAATTTTCTTTTGTTCGTTTAGTTTCATTTTATTTTCTTGTTTGATAAACCAAAACCCCCTAAACCTAAACACAGATTAATTTCATTTCAAAAGCTAGCTAAGCATCCTCTGTAGGATCGACCTAAACTCAACACTATTATAGTTGTAGGTCTAGTTTATTTTGTATAGTATTACGACGCGCTACCACTAGCTACAGCTACGTCGTGCACTTGCGATTATTACATAATTAATCAAACTCACAAAATAGGTCAATCATCTAGCTACTATCTGATTAATCACTCATCTCAAACATTCTGGTAGCTTTAAACCTTGCAACATTTCTGATCAAGTTTATATCAATCTTAGCCTAAACATAAATAAACATACGTCATTACATTATCGTTTTCACACCTCTATTAGAACTATTGATCGTGAATTAACAACAAGCTCTGTTAATCCTGATTTTTCTTTAGATTGTGTTTAATAACAAGCTCCTTAATTAAACTTAACTATCAAACAACCTAGAACAAGCTCTCTAGATTTTGTTAGACAACTGTATTACGATTAGGCAAATAGATCAATATAAGCAATAACCAAACAAGTTTGGGTTATTTAACCTATTCTACATTATCTCTAACGATTCAATGTCATTAGTAGCCATAAATGAATCCAAACACAAGGATTACATATCGTATTTAAGATTATAGCAATGGGTTTACATAAAAACAATCAAATAGAGCATTCAATCATTCTTACACAATACCTAATTCAATAAGCACAAGATAGCATAAACAATCCTTAAAAAGGGGAAGAACAACGATACACAGACGATATGCTTAGATGCGCTCCTCAATGTCGATTTCACCTCCGAGATGGATTGGGGAAGCTTAGCCATTCATGAGTGTCTTGAAAGAATAAGTTTCCACCCTTCACAAAGTCCCAAGTTGATTCCTCCTTCATTTGTCATCAAAATGTTCTATTTTTATGAAAATTTAGATTTCTGGGCATATACACGGTCGTGTATCAAATCGTATAAGCCAAAAAAATGTGAAATTTATGAAGATACATGGCTGGATACACGACAGTGTATCCATCTGTGTAAGCCAAAATTTATCTTCCGAATGCATGCATGACCGTATAAGTATATACACGGTACTAAATTTACCACTTTCCATTCTAGAGAACTAATATGGTTGATACATTTATAATGAGTGTACAAATTAGGCTTGATTTATTCAAAGCGATCAATCACCTTTGATAAGGCATATGGCTTCAGGCTCATGTAAGAGGATTAGCTATCTAAAATGGTGAAGTTTAATCAAGATAGGATTCATCTGCAGGAGCAGGTACAGTTCTAATCAAAGACTAATTAAGCTACCTAGTAGAAGTTAGAACCCAACTCTACTGAGATAATTAGAGTTTAATTACACTTTCATAAAAGATAGGCATCATAAGGTAAGTTCCCATAACCAATATTATTATCAAGCTTAATTAAAGATTTCTTTGTATATTTGCACTTCTCATTTTTCACTTACTTGAGCATTATAATTTTAAAGAGAACACTACCATTGCTCTAAGTAGTTATTTTTGTAGACCTATAAACCTGATACTATCCTGATAAACTTATATAAAATACAGTCAACCAAAGGGGTGATTTGCATCTCAATGTTTCCTAAAAGCTTTAAATAACCCCTACCATTATCTCTGATACCATTTTGCACCCTAACGTTACTAAAATAGTACTATCCTGAACAGGGTGCAAAAGGAGTAATAGAGATAATAGTAGGTGCTTATTTAAACAATTTGTAAAACACTAAAGTGAAATCACACTTTTGGCTAATATTTAAAGAAATCATTTTTAAGATCACATCAACGTTTGTTAGATCCAAATTGCCTAGTTATAACCTCATATAGGCTAATTTGATGATACATATACTAAAAAATGTTAAAAACTTAATTATATTAGGATTTAGGATGTTAGTAGTACAATTTTGAAAATGTTAAAGTATAATGTGATGCCAATAACCTAGACCTAAAAGATAGAGAGCAATTAATACCTTTTGCTAAATTTAGTCTTATATCATGTAGGTATACATGATACTTGCAAAAATTTATGGGACATTATTTTTCTAAACACTTAATTTACCCCCTCCCTCTTAAGAGATCAATATGTTTGATTCGATTGCTAAGATATCCTAGTGAGATTATATAACGAATTACATTATTTAAGATCCATTTTCACAAGTTGACGAATTGCTCACTTTTTGTAGAAGCAATTAGTAAGTTTGGTCTTCAAAGACGAAGCTAAACAATGTATGTAAGAAAACCTCTTATTTCTTATTATTACAATTAGCAGTTAGACACAATTGAAAGCACTTGAAAATACTATAATTTTCTCTCAAAGAGACACTCTTATACTCAAGCGAGCAGTTATAACTATGAGAAGTGTGTACCTTAAGAGTATAACTTCTTATATAGATATTAGATAGATAAACTAAATACTTTTATGACTCTAGCTAAAGGCATTCATATATGTATTCAATGATCCCACTTAAGTTTTTATTTTAGTAAAATTTTACATCTACTTTCTTTACTCCTATAATTTTACTTTCTAAAATTTGTGCTTATATCTTTCAGGATTAAAAGTTTAAACTTGTTTAATCCTTTTTTTAAGTTTAGTATTTATGACTCTAGCTAAAGGAACTTATGTATTTATTCAATGATACCACTTAAGTTTGTATTTTAATAAAATTTTACATCTACTTTCTTTACTCCCATAATTTTACTTTATAAAATTTGTGTTGAAACTTTAAACTTATTTAATCCTTTTTTTAAAGTCTCCTTGTACCTTTCAAATTGCTAACTTAAAAGGTATAATTATACTTTAAAAACACAAATGTCTTTGTATATTTTGGGTCGATTGAGTTTTAAGTCCAATAATAATAAATAAATTTGTAAAAAGAGCCATTCACCAACTTAAAATTAATATGAGTTAAATGCTTAGGAGGCGCTTGAAATATAAATGTGTCCCTTACACTCTCTCCCTTCCTCTCTTTTTGTGAAAGACAACTATAGTGTAATTGCTTTATACAATAGAAAATAAGTTGCATTACCATAACTAAGTAGTTGCAAAAAATGGGTAGTTATGCCTAGAGATAATAAAACAATTGAGCCTAATCCAACCGGACCTAGTCTGGCCTGATTTGAAGTCAACGAACAACGGACTTGGCTCGAGGTTATCAGCATATTAAGACTTTTATTTATTAAAATTTTTAGCCTTTTAGTTAAGCTCCACATCTTAGCTTGATCCAAAGTCTAACTATAATAAAATAATGTTATTTTATTTTTAAAAAAGTATATATTTTTAATAATAAAACACATTTAGGATAAGGGGCTTAAAACCTAATTAGGCAGAGTTAAGCTCAAAAGTCCAATCCTTTAGGAGATTCGTGAATGAGTTAATGGCCAATTGTTCTATTTATAAAGTTATTTTCTCCCTTGTCTTTTCACTTTCAATATGAGATTGGGGAAATACTAATTTATGCATAAAGCTTCAAAGATTGGCCATTTGGGCTTGACCTAACTTAAATGGGCTTTAGATAATTTAATATTTATTTAAAAGTGTTGGCTTTTAGGTCTAACTCGATCTAACTAGACTTGACTCTGCCTAATTGAACCTAAGCTTATTTCAAGTTACTTAAGTCTGATTAGACTTCAAGCTGCTCTTAATTTGATTGAACTCGAACTTATGCCAAGCCTCTCCGGTCTAATCAAGAATTGGGCGGAGCTCAGACTTTAGAAAAATTTTTGAGCATCCTGAGTGTGGCCCAGCTTGTTGTTATTCTTATTTACATTATGATGCAACTTCACTCAGAACCATTTTTAATTTTTATTGAGTATTCAAATACAATTAAAAGAGAAATATTTAATTTCATATTATATTTGTCAACAATTCTTTTTATAAATAAATTGAAAACTTTAATCATCTCATATATTTTGACTTGTCAATGTGAGAATTTTCCTAGAACCAAATGCTCACTTAGGATAATTTACCGTGCTATTTATAGGGTTGAAGCTTATTTATTTAATCGTCAAGTTATTTCACGAATAATTGGTGTTTCTATGTATACGCCACCTAACTAATTGGTTACACCGACGTTAGCTCCAGGTTGCATTAACTAACAATCATGCCGACACTACTTTCCGACTTTACAAAACCCTTTGGCCCCGTTTGGTTGGCGAAAAAATAAAGTGAATTTATAATCTGATTCCTCGGAAAATAAATCTATAGAAAGTAAAGATATTTACATGTTTGGATATATATAAAAATTCTAATAGGAAAGTTGGGTGAATTCTTATTATAGTGTTTGGTATGCATCAGTATTTTATAGAATGTAATTTAATTTTGACTTGTGTTTTTATTTATATCCCTATCGAATAAAAATTGAAATCGTTAAATAATGTTAATTTGTAATACAAGTTATACTATTAAATGTTAATTTTTTCATTTCTAATATTTTAATCATATAATATTGTTTTATTATTCTTAATATTATTAATTATTATTATTAATTTTCTACTTATTATTAATTTTTTTATTACCAAATTTATTATTTTTATCAATTACTTTTTATCAATTATTATTATTATTATTATTATTATTATTATTATTATTATTATTATTACTTTCTACTTATTATTGTTCTTATTATAATTAATTTTATTTATTTATTATTATTATTATTAGTTTTATTATTCTTATTAATTTTATTATTCTTATTAACAATAATAATTGTTAATTTTCTACTAATTATTAATTTTATTATTTTTATCTATTATATTGATATTTATTTTTATTATTAATTTTAATAAAAATATTATTATTACTATTATTATTATTATTAATTTTATTATTCTTATTAATTTATTATTATTATTATTATTATTATTAAATTCCTTATTATTGTAAAAGAGTTGTCATAGAGTTGAGAGAGAAAGAAGGGTTGAATTGACTAGTGTATTTTTTAGACTAAATTTCTGAGGAAAGGGAATACTAAGATTTAGAATTCAAGGAAAGTGTTACTACTTTTCATATATTGCGAAAGTTTTTACTTTCTTAACTACTCAAAAAAATGAACCAAATATAATAATATAAATTTTTAAAATAAGATTACTTCCTCAAGTAAGAATCCATACTAACCAAACAAGGCTATTGAAATAAAAGATTGCGATAAATAATTAGAAGTATACTTCTAATTACGACATAGGGAGTGACGTTTTAATGTGTTTTATTTACTGTTTACCTATGAAGGCCGGCGCCTTTTTTTTTTTTTAAAGAGGATGGCCGGCGCCTTTGTTAAGTATTTTTCCTCGTAGAAAATTGGGTCGCCAGTAACTAAGAGTGGATTATACTATAAGAGTCGCTTACGGTACAGTTAGGCTTAAACAAGAGCGCTTGGGATAGGAGATACGATCACGAACAGCACCAGTGCAAACAAGGAGTCGGAGATAACTGAAGAAGAGAAGATAGATGGGTGGAGGAGGAGGAATAATATTGGATAGGGATTATGGGTATGTAGTTCTTGTTCTGGTTACCTATACCTTTCTCAATTTTTGGATGGCTGCCCAAGTCGGGAAAGCCCGAAAGAAGTACAAAGTTGCTTATCCCAGTCTCTACGCTGTTGAATCCGAGAACAAAGAAGCCAAGCTCTTCAACTGTGTTCAGGTAACTAAATTTCTGGTTGGTTAAATTAATTCAATTTTGGATGGAAACATGAAATCAAAATGATTTGATTAGAGAGGTCACCAAAACTCGCTGGAGCTGATGCCCATATTCTTTGTGATGATGATACTGGGAGGGATGAGGCATCCATGTGTGAGCGCTGTTCTTGGATCTCTTTATGTTGTCACTCGTTATTTCTACTTCACCGGCTATGCTACTGGCGACCCCCAAAATCGCCTTAAAATTGGGTATCTACATCACACACTCAACTCTCTTTAATTGAATTGATATTCTTCAATACCTTTCTTTTACTGGCTTGTTTCACAGGAAATATGGCTTCTTGGCTTTGATCGGTCTTATGGCGTGCACCATTTCATTTGCCATCACCCTTCTTCGTCAACCATAATCTTCCATAGGGTTTTGCTTTTGTGTTAATAATCTTATCGTGTGCACGATTGTAATTGTAGTTTTGTTGACTCTAACTATAGTTCGAATGTAGCCGGTCAAACATTACAGCACTAGACACGAAGTGAATCAAGTAAAACATTACTGCTTTCTGTTTTCCATGAAGCATTTCATTGTAGCGCAAAAGAGAGTCGAGTCTTTGCAACCTGAGTTGCTGCTTTAACTTCTTTGATAAAATCATCAGCTTTCGCGTCAATGTCACTGTGCCCAAATGACCTAACTCTCCCTCTATCCTCGTCGTCACTGCCCGATGACCTTCCATTCGCCTGCTTTTAAGCAGTGGAGGAATGCAATTCGTGAAAACTAAAAAAGGCTAAAATTTGTATTTCGACTGGGGAAAAAAAAAAAAAGTGGGTTAAATTATATGGGATATTACTCACTGTAAACACATTTGAATGCCATTGCTCAATCAGTAGCGGCTACAATCATATATATCCCAATCTTACCTAACAACTCGAATATTAGTAAACACGGTCAAAAAGCAGAAATAAATTTCTGTATCCTTGACTGTGCTCGTTCCTTCTCTTCTGGCCCATCCAGATCGCCAATGTTGTCATGATATTCCTAAGATTTCCAAAAACAAGCAAGCGTGTGTCATGATAGTTCAATCTCAGGAAAAGATGTAATCATTATCTGAGCTTCAAATAGCAAGGGAACTGCAATTCTTCCCATCTCTCATTTACTGCGTGTACTAAACAATAATTACCTACTAACGGAAGTGAATGCATAAAACGGATCATTGCAAAAGACACTCCAGAAAACAACACTTGTGCAGATAATTCTTCCGTATATTTACCACAACTTTTTAACCAGGTAGTACCAACTAGATAACAAGGCAATGGATAATAGAAGTACAACATCTGAAGTCGAATCAATCTTCAGGGAACAGCACTGGAGAATAAATGTTCTGAATTTGCTTAAATGGGAGTTGGTTACAAGAAATTTGACAATAGTCAATCCTGTTACTAGGATCTATATATACAAAGAGACATAATACACAATACTGAATGTCCTTAAAAATGTTGCATACTAGGCCAGCATTTAGCTAAAATGGACAAGACCAGTAACTTCTCAATTTTCTTACAACAAAATCCACAAATTAGCAGTCTAATTACTGAATAATTTCTTATGCATCAAAAGACAATGATACTGAATGTGTCACCTCAACAAAACTAGCAGGCTTTTTCAATAGAAGCTGACAATAGCTCATATTCTTGAAATTTTTTTTTAAAATTTTCTGTCGAAAGAGAAAGTATCAGACATCAAGGTTTCTAGAAAGTTTGCAGCATATTAGATCAATCTGCAGTTAGAACAATTAAACCTGTATATAATGAATGCATTAGAAATCCTCCAACAAAGTAACTTTATTGCCTGTATATAATGAATGCATTAGAAATCCTCCAACAAAGAAAGCATTTAAAGAGTAGGGAAAAGGTAGTGTGGAGCAAGCAAAAATGAAGATACATGCAATAAAGTTACCCAGCCAAATATAAAAACAGCTGCAAAGCATATACCTGGAGTATATCCTTGACATCTTGCTTAGTAAGTTTATGCTGCTTCAGTAATAATTCAATTCTTGCTCTCAATCCCTGGTGCCTGCAAGAAACGATTGAAGCATCATTAAGGAATCAAGAACTGCAAAATTTCAACAGGAACAGAAGAAGAGAATTATTAAAAAGTACTTACTCAGAACACCATAGATGGCCCAGAATAACAGCAATCAGCTGCATTTCCAAGCAAAAAGCAAAAGAAAGAATAAGAACAATACTGAAAATATAAAGGTAGTGTTTAAGTCAATATTTCAAGAAAATAAATAAGCATCAACTATCGTTGAATTTAGCGTTTGGATAGAAAGGGAAAACACAAGAGTTTGTGATCTGGGTATCTTCCTACATAACTCTATAATTCATTTTAGGACATGAAGGTTAAAGGACTCAACCTTCTTAACTTTTTTCAAGTAAGGTGCCTTCATAATTTCCAAACAGGGAGTACCTTTCTATTATCTATAATACACACTTAATTTTGAGGGGATATGGGTTAAACAATGCTAACATGTTTGAAGCTTAAATTATTGGGATATAAGAAAAAAAAACATAACTTTTCATTTTCTATAATTGGTTTCATTTTCTTGAGCTAGGTATCGACGGAATCTGTGGGTAAGAGTACCAACTTTCACTTCCTTCTTTTTGATCAAGTAGATAGGTATGGATTACCTTATATGAGGACAATAGGTAGCTCATAAAAAACTAGACCCACAATAGGAACTTCTTAATGAATCACCTCAAGTCATGGCCCTCCCGACAATGGCCCACCCAATAACAATCCCCTAATGGCAGTTAGACTAGAGCAAGAGAGAACAGAAAACAACTGAAGATGACTAGAATGAGATGAGAATGAACAGAGATGAACCATTAGCGCCCAGAGATAAGGAAGAGAATGGACTTTTTGAGACTGGATCTAGAGACTTCACCAAGAGAAATAGTGTGCAAAGCAATATCGGCCCAGGTGTACAATGAGCATTGAAACACTAAGGGAAAAAAGTTAGGAAACGCAGTGGTTTTGATGGGGAGTGGGATCAGTTTATGTCTCATCTTCCCTAAACTCCTCTACTTGTAATTTTTATTGTAAGTTAAAAATGAAATAACTTTAGTTAAGGATCTTGTCATCAATGTCTTAAAAATCAAATCGATTCGATCAATTTAATAGTAAAAATTTAAAACCAGCCAACTTTTCAGTTCGGTTTTCAATTTTTTTGGATTAGTTTAATATTTTTTGTTATTAAAAACCAATCAATTTATTAATTAATCAATCAGTTTTCATAAATTAATCAATTTTTATAAACTAAAATAAACCAATTAATTTCATTTAATAGTATCTTTTTTCAATTAAACTTTAAAATTTTTAACGAATAAAGACAATTTTTAATCATTTTTCAAATTCTTCAATTTTATTCAATCTTTGAATATGATAGTCTAATACTGGTTCGATTTTAAAAACATTGCTTAGTATGTTGGGATTTAATATATACTTAGTAGATAATAAGTAAAGAGTCCCTTGTCTTTGTAGGGCTCGGATAGCAAGTTTCTTATTCAGGTTTAACTTTTTTGTTTGTGAAGGAGAGATGGGAATCTTTTCACTTTCTGCAGGGAATTGTGCTGCTTTCTCTTTAGGAGTGATACTTTGATTTAGAAGTGATTCCTAAAACCCCAAAAGGATCCCACTGTTATAGATCAAAATCAGAAGTTAGTAGGCAAATTTGTAATTTGAATCTTGCAGTGGTTGACATACAGGATTTTCACAACTTAATTATACTAGAGTTTGGATTCTCAAATAGAATCCTGATTGGAGGATAAGATGGAAACAAAGAAAATTTGTAAAAGACACTAGACAAGTAACACAGTAGTAGTCCAACTACTAATTTGACAATCATAAAGGGAGAAGAAAAACAAAAATAAAGGCAGATCTCAGTGTAAAAGTGTGATTTCACAGTACAACAAACAGCACAGGTGAATATAATGCAGAAATAACACCCAAATTCTAAGTGTTTCCCTTTCATTATCATTACAATAAATTACAGCTTGACAATGAGATACCCGTCTGTATTGTTGTCCATTATCCACACTAAATTGATCCTTGTTAAGTTAATTTCTTCTCATCAGATCATGATGTAGTTAAATTCAGTGTCTATGGTACTATTAATTCAGTCTACGTCGGGTACAAAAGCCATCATAATAATTCAAGGGAGACAATGATTCACAAATTCAATTCAACGAAACTAACAGCAACAACATACAGTTTTGAACTATCATGAGTTCAACTATCAGAAAGATTAGTTGAAACCAACAACATTGGCATGATCTAACCTGAAGAGTGTAAAGTCCAGATTCTAATTTACGGTTGTATCTTTCCTCTTCATCCATCTGCCAACCCACTCATTCCTGTAAGTAAAATACTTGTTGACTCGAAGAATATCCATATGAAGATGCAATTACATTACCTCTAAATCATCAAGTTCAAGTTGGTCCATCCGTTCAGTCTCTGCTTTTACTCTATCTGAATACCTGCTCAAATGATCAATCAGAAATCCAACACGTGAGTGTAAGTCTTAGCATATAATTTATAGCAACTACTACTGCATGCTTTGCTCCAGGAGCAAGTAAAACAATTCTCTCAGGAATATCAGCAAGATGGAAGAAAGTAGGTGGGTTTGGTATAGTCTCAGTTTCCGTAGAGAGAAGAAGGATTACCTCATATAGAGTTCCATGAGTCGATCTATCTTCTCATACTCATTCTCAACAAACTTGGCAAGCAGCCTGTCTCTTCTTGAACCTCTTAAAATCCCACCTGATGAGGCACACATTCATCCAAGATCACTTAACACTCAAGATTGTACTTTTGTTTGAGGTGAGAGAAAAGTAGCACTATTCTACAACTATTGGCAAGTATGTGCATATAGTAACCCACACTAATCCCACCTGTATTCATGTTCAACAATGGCTAGCATTATGCAAACATGCTACTATTATTTTCTCCTTTTTCTTTCTTTCTTTTCTTTTTTCAGTTTTTTTTTTTTGTCTCTTTCCCTTGATTTTTACGACAGAAGGGATAAATAACACTTCCAGGTACTGTGTGATGCATAATAGCTTAAAGTCTATAAGTTAAATACAGGAAAGAAAAATAGAGTAGATTTCTCAACCACAAGCTTTAATTTGACGGGATGAAGAATAAAAGTTGCTGTCGTAATATTGTTAATTACATCGTCCTAATTTATGTAGAACTTATTTATGAACAAAGAATTTTTATTAGAGGACAATTAAAATCTATTTCAGAAATCTTAGCTGGGAATCTTTTTACAATTATGCTTAGGGTTCCAAATTTTTTCTACATATGTAATAAACCTTTCAATGAAAGTAGGACTGATTTTAATACAAACTCAAAAAAGGTATGATAATTTATTTTAAGAGATTCTTAAACTCTAGAAGTCATTCCTAGTTTCATTATCCTACAAGTAATTCATAGAACTACCCATTATTTGTTTATAATTCCAGAAATTTCAATATATATTTCCAGCAACCTTAATCTGAACTTCACCAGCATATACCGAAATTCCAGCAAACATAGCAGAATCCAACAGCCCAGATTTTCTAATTTTTGTAAGTTTTATTAACTAGTTGACGTATCTTTTACTCATCCTACATCACTGTGTGCCATCAACAACACACCATGCTTAAAAGTTTTGAACCTGGATACTCACCAAGCAGTGACGCTATCAAGGACACAATGCGTTCTTCCAGTTCTTCTTGATATCTTTCTTTCTTGTTCTTCTTGCTAATAGGAATCTAAAGGATAAAGAAGAAGATTGTGTTAATACAATAATCACCACACCTAGGAGGTAACCACAATTTACGTGTAAAACCTCAGTAGGGTATGACATATGTCGGATAAAATTTCTGTTAACCACTAAGTTATTTCATTTATATATATCTGCAACAAGAAATTCAAACAAAAAGCTGCGTCTTTTGCTTGCAAAGAAAAAGAGAAACAAGAGAAAGAGTAACTTGCCTTACCCATGAAAGCAGCGAAAGCAGTCTTCAAGCCCAAAACATCAACAAAACGTTCACAAGCTGGCGGATAATTTGTCATCGCAAAATCGAGAACTCTTATGGCGGAAGCATAAGCAGATTTCTTCTGCTTCATGATAATAATCATCAACTCCACACCCTCAGCCTTAACAAACCTCTCCTTGTTCTCCAATGGCATCAACAAACAACACAAAGAATTAAACAAATTCTCCACCATCTCCTCCTCATCAGAGGTCTTGGGGTCCTTAGACTTGTACATTGCCACTGCCTGCAAAACCACATCCACACCATTCATTTGCCCTAACCTCTTCTGATTTGCCGTACTGTTCTGCAACAAAATCGCCAATATCTCTGACGCGTACTGTTTATTGCTATCAAATTCCCTAACCTTTATCTTCCCAACTAACCATCTTAGTATTTTGGTTCTCTCACACACCATCTCCGCCACCGCCGGCTTAACCTCAATCAGATTCTCGATGGTAGCTAGTGTACCGTAGACGGCGGCCATCTCGTCCGGATCAGTCTCCGATAACCTTTGAAGATTCTGGACCAGCAACTCCAAGACGTTGTTTTCGAGGAGTGAATCAACTAGAACCTTAGCAGGCTCGTCGTTGTCTTCCAGAACGTCCTCGTCGGTGAGATCCTGAAGCAATTGCACGACGTCGATTGCTATATCGGTGTTTTCGTGGGAGAGAAGGCCCAAAATAGAAGGAATGGTATTGAGGTTGACAAGGTCGGGGTAGAGCTCGGGTCCTCCGGCGAGGATTTTGAGCTTTTCGAGCTCTTGGTGGAGCTCAATCTCGGAATCAGCAAAGCGCTCAGGCTGGTCGGCGTACTTGAGGCGAGCTTCAATGTTCTCTTTGTAGCGGCGCTCGAAGGAGAGAACAAGCTTTTTAAGAGTACGGAGGTCCAACACTTCTACGCCGTTTTCCTTTTGGGATTTCTCGAGGGCTTCGAGGAGAGAAAGGTCGACGTCGTCTCTTGTATTGTTGAACTCCAAATAGTCGTCGTCGGAGTCTCGCGGGCGTTTGGTAGCCTTGTGACGGCTGATGCTCTCTGATTCCATTCTTAACCTTTCAATGCTCTCACTCACTCACAGTCTTCTGTTTTTTTTTCTCTCCGTCTGTTCTACCATTTTACCGCTTTAAGTTCTTTTGCTGCAAACAGGCGTGTTAATCAGCTGGGTCGGGTAACGTCGGGCCAATAAATCATAGTGACTTATGCTTAGTTAAGCGGTGGGTTGATCGGTACGTGACCTGAGTTCGTAATTTATTTTTTAAAATAAAAAAATTTTAAAATAACATCATTTCCGAAAAAATATGTAGGCTGCAAATTACGGGCCGGGCCGGACAAATCATGGTCAACCCGTAGCCTCGACTTGGGCAGACCATAATTAGTCCATAGCCTGACGATGATCCAGCCAATCAAGATTAAAAACAGGTCGAGCCTGGTCTTTATTGCCAAATCTACTTGTAAATACTTTATACTAGCTCACTTTAATTAATGCAAATAATATATTATTATGAGTTTGCGTAATTATATATCCCTTCGCGGACATATGATAAAATTAGAAAGATACATAACATATTAGCGTGACTCTTACATAATGTTGATATACAAAATTTGAGGAATGGTGAGCATACGTTTGTAACATAACAGGTATAAACAGAACTTTACAGCTTTTCTAACTATATTTGTTTTATTTTATATATAATAACTATTCTTTTAAACCTGTATCAACGCACAACAATTTTTTTAGCCGATATGAGCATCATATCAGACATCTTATTTGATTTGATTTGATTTTATTAATTTATTTACTTTTTAAATTTTATTTACTAACTTTTTAGCATATCGGTTTTCATATTTATTTTTATAATTTACATCACTCTTTTATTGTCACACTTATATGTGGGTCTATCAGAAACAGCCTCTCTACTATGTAAGGGTAAGACTGCGTACTATCAGACCTCTCCAGACCCTACTTTGTTGTGAAATTTCGGACTGAGTGATGATGATGAACTATTATGACTAGTATTCACTTAAAATGTTTCATACAAAAAATGGTATTTAAGGAACTATGGTAGTATGTCATTACAATCATGTTAAAAGTAATCCATTGGAATCATGTACTGAAAAGTGTTAACTTTTAAGAAAATATGACAATATTTTAAAGTTAATTGTAATCTAAATTTAAATGCAAATGACAAAGCATAATATAGAAATTTAAATACAAATCAAAATAATGTATAATATAAAAACAAACAGAATAATCAACGCATTTCATAACATAAAAGAAATTAAGAACTTGTTGCATAAAAAATACTAAAACATGGGTAAATATTAAGGTTTAATAAATCATTCATGAGGTCTAATATATGCATTTCAAAAATATGATTCAATTATCTTATTGTCTTAATTTTATTTGAAGAATATATTAACAATAGATGAGTTATGGAGTTTGACAAGTTTAAAAACTCTCTTCGTGCAAAAAATAAAGAATAGGCATAGAGTTGGGTAAGTTAGAGATGGTAGTAGATCAGGCTTAGGCTTAGGCTCGGGCCTTACTTGTTTGGAAGTCCAATCGGGCTTTATAGGTCAGGCCCAAGGCCCGAGCATGATCAAACCTATTAGGCTTGAAACTTGATCGAGCCCTGGCTCGACCTATTTTTTAATTACTTTATTTTAAATTTTTTATTAGAAATTTATTTAATTAAAAATATAATATGAGAAATTCAATTAATTGAAGTTATAAATTTCAATTGATTAATACAAATTGAGATTTTAAAATGAATGAATATAGAAAACATACATATATAGATAAAATGAATAAGTTGACTCTAAATTCATTAATGAAGGATGACAAGATTATAAGAAATGAAAAATAAAGATTGTATATAAAATGAGAAATTCAATTAATTGAAGTTACAGATTTTAATTGATTAATAAAAATTGAGATTTAATAATGAATGAATATATAGAACATACATATATTAATAAAATGAATAAGGTGAAATTAAATTCATTAATGAAGGAGAATAGGACTATAAGAAATGAAAAAAAAGATTATATAAAAGTAAAAAATTAAATTAATTGAAGTTACTAATTTCAATTGAATTATATAATAAATAAGATCAAACCAAATTCATTAGCAAAGGAGGATAAGATTATAAGAAATGAAAAAAAGATTATATATAAAGTGACAAATTCAATTAATTGATGTTATGAATTTCAATTGATTAATGATTGAAGTTTCATAATAAATGAATCTATAAAACATGCATATTTTGATAAATGTACGTATATTGGAAACAACTTCTCTACTATGTAGGGGTAAGGTTGTATACTATCAGACTTCACGCCTCAGCGAGATTTCAACTGGGTGTTGATGATAACGATAAATAAGATAAAATCAAATTCATTAATAAAAGAGGATATAATTATAAGAAATGCAAAAAATATATTTAAAGTGAGAAATTAAATTAATTGAAGTTACATATTTCATTTGATTAAGAAAAATTAAGATTTCATAATAAATGAATATATAAGACATATAAATATTGATAAAACAAATAAGATGAAACCAAATTCATCAATGAAGGATGATATGATTATAGAAAATGAAAAAATGATTATATAAAGAGAGAAATTTAAATGATTGAAGTTATGAATTTCAATTGATTAATAAAATTGAGATTTTATAATAAATGAATGTATAAAAACATACATATATTGATAAAATAAATAAGATGAAACTAAATTTATTAATAAAGGTGTATAGGATTATAGAAAATGAAAAAAAAGATTATAAATAAAATGAGAAATTCATTTAATTGATGATAAGAATAAAATTCATTAATTGATGACATAATTTACAAAAATACAACAACAACAATAACAATAACACCAATCCAATGAAAGTCTCGTTGCGAAGTCTAGGGAGGTCCAGAAATACACAACCTTAATCATAAGTAGTAAAGAGGTTGTTTCTGATATACCTACATAAAGAAAAAAATGCATAACTTTTAATGTACTTACTTGAGTTGAGGTCTACCTTTTAGCTTAGCTTTAAAGAAATTATATTGTTCGCATAATTTTTTCAGCATTACTAAAGCTAGTTGTTAGATTTCTCTAAAAAGAGATTTCAAATATGTCTTTATGAAGAGAATTGATTGTTCTTTGTAAATCTGGCTGTAATTTAGCAAGAAGGGAAATAATGAATGTATACGGAAGATTGACGTCATTAAAGCCACTGAGCATATAATATTTTTCATACATTCTTTGAAAACGCTTCAGCAAATCTTTCATTTTCATAGAGTAGCATTTCCTTTCAAAATATTCATGTTTGTTTTGTTGATCAATTAGTTGGAAATCTCCATTGAATTTTTTATGGATCATTCCTAACAAGGAACTGGCTTATAAGAGTTGTAAGACTTATATATGTCTGTATTCACCAACACTTTGAAACCATTCTCTTATAGCCTGTTTGGTTCAACTACTGGAATAGATAAGGAATAGAATGATTATTCTTAGGAATAGAAAAGATGAGGAATATAATAGAATGGGTATTACTTTGTTTCGTTTACTGCTAAAGAATTTCTATGCCAATGTTTGGTTTGAAAATATAAACTTGAAATGATAAAGAAATAACTAACAAAAAGATCAAAATATCCTTCTTCTTCTTCTTCTTCTTCTTCTTCTTCTTCTTCTTCTTGTTATTAATAAATTCTTTATTATTATTAATTTTCTTCTTATCATATGACTTTCTAAAATTTTGCAGTGGTTAATTTTTTCTAGTTCGACTCATGTCATCATTCATTATATAGTCGCAATTGTAATATAATAATCCACTTTCTTTTTGTTCCTTTTGAACTTTGAGAAGCAATAGTTGACGGAGAATTCCTCGACATACTTATCTATCAAATTAAAACAATATTGATAAATAAAAAAATAATCATCATAATAAAGGAGAATCCTTAGTAAACGAATGGACATTTATAGATGTGCAAAATATTGTGAAAGGGGATGGATTTTGCAAACCATAATAAGTTCAATAAAGCAAACTATACTAAAATTGAAAGTTTGTGCGATTGTAATAGTCAATTTTAATACTACGAACTAATGGCTAAATGCATCCTTTACAAGTAACCCCAAGCTTTTCGAAAATACGAACAGCTCAACTTCAATTTCAAGTCTCATTTCAAACTATGCATGCAAGTTCAAATCACAATAGGTATACAAATTCAGTCAATGCACTTGAGACTTCTAAATCACTTAACATGGTTATTGACTGTAATTCCCAGGATTATGCACCATCTGCAAGTGTCTTCTTAAACATTCTAATGTAGAGACCTGCAAGAAATTTGAATAAATAGTAATTACCACCCCATTCAAAGATGTCCAGGTAACAAGCTGAAAACGAAATTAATATATTTACCATTGTTTCCTCTGATGAAAGCATCACCATATTTATTTTTGAGCTGACCATTAATGTAGTATTCAGTTTGATCCATCATTATATTCATATATCCATCCAAACAGGCAAGGATACCTATAAGCACAAATCCCAGAATGTAATGATCCTAGAGATTGGAAACCAAATAAGAGAGTAAGATTTAGTTCTGCAGTTACCTATATCATATTTGGAGCACACATAAGCCATGCTATAAAACCAAAAAGTATAAAATCACACAAATGTTGCAATGCTTTATGGACCACCGAGTCTGTCTCCCTACTGGAGTAAAATAAGCGAATCAAGTGATCTAATAGAAGTCCAGTCCAGAAGGGAATTATTAATCTTAAACATGAACAATTCCTGAATAGAAATAATAACCGAAAATGTAAGGCCAAATAAGGATTATCTCATCCAAATTAACCACTTTATGATAGAGAATGACTCATCTTTGTAATCAACACTAGAGTTGAGCTGTACAATAACAGATCGACCACGAATTGATTTAAGGAAATCTGCTAGTGTTTTTGTGGTTGCTGTTCCTTTTTCTCCTCCACTACTCATTTTTTTATTTTTTTCTTCTTCCATAACAGAAAAGAA
This sequence comes from Erythroxylum flavicans, assembly GCA_027576715.1. Classification (NCBI taxonomy): domain Eukaryota; kingdom Viridiplantae; phylum Streptophyta; class Magnoliopsida; order Malpighiales; family Erythroxylaceae; genus Erythroxylum; species Erythroxylum flavicans. The sequence goes on along the minus strand of JANZXP010000007.1, from coordinate 3,853,588 downwards.
GTGAGTTAGATGACTTGAATTGCATTTATACGCCTTACAACAATAGCAACAAAGTATAAAACAAGCTAATGAATAACTCACATATTAAAACATACATCATAAGTTAAAAGCCCAATTGTTTTAAGTAATAGAATGTCAATCCATAATAACGTCTAAAGACATTAGATCTGTCTTTTCATCATTCCATGTTCATTCAAATAATTCAAGGATGGATCCATGTAGAGAGAAACTATAACACATTTAACATAAAAAAGGAAAAAAAAAAGAGTGCAAGCAAAAAAATGGAAGGGAAATCATGAAATGGAATCGTATAAGAAGAGGCAGATTATGAAAACAAAATGGAATTATCCCCAAGACAATTATGAACTCTACTTAAAGGAAAAAGAAACTGATGATAACCACAATTTCTCATAAAAGTAATCCCCCAACAACACAAACATTCCAATTTCATTCCATCTCTAACCAAAATGCTTATCAATAATTAATTTAATAGGCGAGTTATGATATCTGTAATAATTATAAAAAAGAAAATTTTAAAAGAAGAAAAAAGAAAAGCAAAGGAAAGAACAAATTAGAGCGAAAAATTCACAATCCAGTCAGAGAAGTAATAAAAGCACTTACAGGTGGAGCTGAAAATGCAGTGATATTGAACCAACGATGGTGGGGAAGTAGAACCAGAACAGAAAAAGGAGAGGTAGAACTTAGAAGACCTTAAAAGTGGAGACGAGACCAGAAAATGGAGAAAAGAGACGAGAGCATGAAAAGGGAGAGAGAACCACTGGGTGTGAGTGAGAGCAGACGATGCATGAGTGTGTGAGTGAGAGCAGACGATGTATGAGTGAGAGTTTCTGGTTGAGGGGAATATGAGAGATGATTGTTCTAATGGGAGGAAAGGGACAAACTTGTCCAAAAGATTTTTCTTTGTTGTGTTTACGTATTCCGGATGGGTGTGGAATAGGTAAAGACAAGGTTACACGATCTTTATCTATTCCCTCATGTCCAGGAATTATTAATCTTAAGAATAGCTATTATGTTGGATTTTTTCTTACCAAACAACATAATACGTAATTATTAGGAATAGATAGGTAATAAAATACCTATTACCCTCAACCAAATAGGTTGTTAAAGTTATTATCATTCTAGAGACAAATTCTATCAAGATTTCTTTAAATGACATATCTGACCTTGTTATTTGAATATCTATTCAGACACTAAATTTATGTAATTGATCTCTCCATTTTGTTAGTGGGACATCAAAAAATGTAAACTATGGTCCTTAAGTAGATTTGTAGATAGGAGTTACTTGTGGTATGAATGGTTTGGTCATCAACTCAGCATTGTCAAACTTAGGTTCAACTTCTATGTGTGGTTAAGAAGAGTGTGCAATAAGCATCATCATTAAGATATTTAAGTATGATCTACAAGCTATTAAGAGCTTTTTGAGTTTTCTATAAAAGAATCTTAGCTGTCAGAGCTAGCTAGTACTATATGACTTTTAGAGCTATCTGAAACTGATCGAAAGGTAGATATGAATTCTTGGTTAGGCATGGGTTTTTTTGGTTATGTCTAGGGAAGGTCTTTCTTTTGGTGTTGTATTGATTTGTAAAGGTTTAGAAGTTGACGAAATTTCTTTTGCTAATAGGTTTGCTTAAAAGTTTTTTATAGTTTTGCAAAGGTTTGTCTAAACAATGGGTAAGACATTGTGAAGACTTTTTTGTAGTTAGTAGCATCAGGATAGGGTGGAGTTTTATAAGTACATCTTACAGATACCCTAGTGGTTTTATTAATATGAGTTTTCAAATGTGGAAAATCTTCCTTATATGATCTCATCATCATACAAGGTAATGGTTTGGGGATTTCTTTAAGGATTGGAGAAATTATTGGCACAAAGCATCTTGGTTGGATTAAGCATTCCTTTCTAACTTCTCTCAATAGTTCAAAGAGATTTTTTAGTCTAGGCTTAGGATTTCTATGACCAATCCAAGGTTTAAAGTCATCTTCTTCATTATGCTTAACTTAGATCTTCTTTTATGGTTGGCATTTAGATCTTGACTTTTTATTAGGCTATTCTCTCCATTGTGGGACATAATCTTCAATTTCACTATCAGATTCTTCATCCATCCACCATTCACAATTTGAATCGCACATAGATAGATCTGCATCCTAGAATAAATGTCCATCAACATGAATGACATACACCATGTCCATCAGGGTGGACAGAGTGAATAGGAGGACAACTAATGCCTTCTTTATGAGAAAATGATAGATTAATCATCATTATTGTCCCAGAAGAGGCTTTGGATGATTTTAAGTTCTCTTCTCTAGGCTTGCTAAAAACAGACTTTACTGTTCCATCCTTCAAACTTCTCAAAATTGAAGGAGTGGTAATATGAATGAAGCGTCGATAAGGAGCATGAAATTCTTTCTTATAATTTATGATCCACTATAAAGGCATTAACTTTTCCAATTGTTGTGATGACTATTGTTAGGGAATCTAGATGATTGTGGTCTCATTCTAAGACCTATCTGCTACCACATGTAAAGTTTGGAAAGTTCAGATCTAAAATTTGGTTATGCAATCTGTAAATGATCTGATGATGGAGCATGGCCATGTTGGCAACAAGGTCATCACTCCTTTTAGAACTATTCCTCTCATCCTTTCAATAGCTGAACTACCTAGCAGTACTCAGACAAAGAAAGATAAAATAATAATAAATTAAAATAAATAATTATGTATAAATAAAATAAATAATACAATAAAGTATAACAAGGTAAAGAGCAAAAGTAAAAGATAAAATAAGTAAATAAATACAGTTACAAAAAAGAAGACAAGTAAATAAATAAATAAAAAAAGTTATCACAAGAAAATTTTAAATGATACAATTTACAAAAATTCAAGATAAAATCATAAAATAATGTTCTAGACTAGGACTATGAGACTGGAGAGTGAAGAGTGAAAACTGGGGAGAGTAGCTAATCATTGTAATTAGGATTGTCAACTATTTGCACCACTTTTTTTGTATATAGAAATATTATATTTAGTATTGTAATATTAAAATTAAAGGAATATTAAACACATGGTAATAATTACTAAGCAATTAAATATACCTTCATTATCGAATATTTTATCAAAACAATGTCCGTTTAATTGATGATTATGAGTATTTGTATGACTAGTCACCTCTGCATCAGTACTTGTGGTTGTATTAATATAAAAATTAAAAAGTAATATAAAGTAAAACAATATAAAAATAGATAAAATTGTTATATTAAAAAGATAAGAGTTTACCTTCAGTATCTTTATCATTTAATTAACTTTGGGCACACATAAGGGCTTCCACAATATAAAGATGAAGTCGAGCATGATGTGGACTAATAACTTAGCAACCAATTCTAAAAGTAGACTCCAAAGCAATAGTAGATGATGGAATTGTTAATAGGTCTTGTGTAATTACTTACATCATTTGAAAGTTATTTCCACGATTCTTCTACCATAATAACACATCGAACTGCACACCTTCAATTTCAGACACACAATCTTCTGTCAAATATTTACCTAACTCTATCATATTATACGAAGTCTTAACCTTTTTTTCTTTCATGAAATAAGTGAAAGTAACAAATTGCTTTTAAAAGATGAGTTTGAACTTGAAACTGAAGCCAAAGCTAAACAACCTAAACTACTACAATTCTGATCCTAAATGTTGTTCATTCTAAGTTGAAAATCAATAAAAAAATCATACTAAAATTGTTTAATGAAATCCATATGTTCTTGAGCCTGATCACTGTACAACATGGTATATATAAAATTAACCCCCTCTATCTTGTATTTTGGGTCTAACACAGATATGACTGCAACAATATGTCCAATCATATACTAATAAGAATTCAACTTCTCCATCATCTACTCTGCCATAACCTTATTGGAATCAAACACAAATAAAACTTTCTTTATCTCAAACATAGTGCTAAAGCAACAGTGTGAAGTTAGATATTTTATTCCTGAGAACAATTCAATCACAGTATAAAATAGTTCCAACTTTACACAAAGTTCTTTATCCAACTACCATCGGTCTTTTGTAGGCATGCAAGTGTATTAAGAGTCTATTTGTCTCAGTCTGGTAAACACATTAACATGTTGGATTGCTGACTCTAAAATCTTGAAGGTTCAATTCCATCTATTTGTATAATTCAAAACCAACTCCTTCGTACTTAGAATGCATAGTTTTCATGCAGTTTCTTCAAATTTCTCAACGCTTTTAGGTTTCGCACTCCAATATACTATACTATTTTGAGTTAAATCTATTGCTTCTTTTATCATCTCCAACCCATCCTTCATACATATTTAGAATATGCACTAAACAACGCATATGGAATAACCTTCCACCAATCAATAATTTAACTTTTCAATTATAGCATCACACTTGCTACAATTGTCAACTATTATAGTGGATAATTTGGTCTCGATATTACAATATATCAAATAGTCTCCCAATGTAGTTGCCAACTAGGAATGAAAATAGGTCGGGCTATCTAAAATATATTTCGGGCAGGCCTAGCTTGTGACCCAGTCTAGGCTAGCCACGAGCAGCCCATGGTACATGAATCGACCTGAAATTTTAATACATTTTAAAATTTCTTATATATTTATTTTGAGAGAATTTGAAAAATTGTAGTTGTACTTTTTTGAATCCATAAATTATAAATTATAGCATAACCATTTATAATAAAGTGTAGGATAAAATTACCTATATATTATACAAAAATATTTATATAAAATAAATGATATAAAATACAAATCAATATATATTTATTAAAATATGTAGCTATGATAATGTTGTTATAATTATTCCCTACAAATAAGTGAATTTAATTTTAATTTTGTAATTTTATTATAACAATTAATTACAATGTAAATGTAAAAAAGTTATTATCTAAGTACAATTTATTTTAAATATTATTTTTACGTGTTTAAAAAATTATTATAATTCTTTTTAATATGATTTTTTA
>JANZXP010000007.1:3779931-3833465 GCA_027576715.1 Erythroxylum flavicans | reverse complement strand
TAAGTGTTTTTATGGGTTAGTATAAGTCTTTGAGCTTAAATATTATGTTTTTAAGGTACCTTGATGTGTTTGTTAGTATTTCAGGGTCATCATTGAAGAACGAAGAAGTTTTAGAGACTTTCGGGCCGAAACAACGGTAGGCCACAATCGTGACAGAAACATGGGAGCCAGCCATGATCATGACAGAAGAATATAACATAGCCCATGATCGTGGCCTGATCATGATAAAAAGGGTTAGATACAGGCCACGATCGTGGCATGCAGGGCTATGATCGTGGCTTGCATCACGCAGACGCGTAAACAAGAGAAAACGTCAAGTTTTAAAGGATGTAAACATGCATTAATTCTTATTTACCAATTTGAAAGGTAGGTCATCACCAAGTATCCACTCATGGAAATTTCTTGACACTTCACAAAAAGATCAACAGGTTTCACTTTTATTTTAAAACATCGTATTTTTATATTTTATTTAACAATCACTTAGTCTTTTGACACGAAGTCAAACACCATATCATGAATGCCCCCCAGTTACTCAAATAGGTTACATTCACTTTTTTGAAAAATAAGTAATGAATTAAGGCTTAAAAGGCATGCAAAAGGTATACAAGGGAAGTGTCAACTTATAATTCAAGTGACTCCATTAAGGGAGCTCACTTAATATATATAAACAAATATATCATTACATAACTAAGGCCTTTAACCACTATCCACCAATATAAAAATTACACTCTCCATATATTACTAAGATAATTAAGATAGTGGAATTTGTGCTTAAAGATGTTTATATGGAGTCTAATCCTTTATATAAGGTTCATCTCAAATTGCTCTTTGTTAAGACTAGTATTAAGAAAATTTTGTGTGTTCCTCTTATCCCATATAGTTGTGACAAGGTAGGAAAGTTATCAACAAAAGCACCATTTTACTTTGACATTTGGATGCTTGATGGTTAAACACTAGTTAATTATTGCATTATATTCCTTTGGATCATTATAAATGTATCATTTATGCAACAACATCCTCCAAGCATCTTTAGCAATCTCACATTAAAAGAATAAGTGGCTCATGTTTCATTCTACTTTTTTACATAATATACACAAGTTGGTGAGGTTCAAGAATTTTTCCATCCTATCAACTGTTGGCAATTTGTGCTTTATAACCAACTATAATGTAATAGAAGCACAAGGCAGTTGATGTTTAAACCACACTATCTTAGTTCATAGGATTTTGGCCAAGTTGCTTTAAAGGAAATTTCTGTAGCAGTGGTTGGTGAAGTTGCCATTGCTGGCATGCTTCCATATAATAATGTCTTCCTTATTATTGGCGTAAGCTTAAATGATCTCTAACCTGATTGTATTAAGGATAGGTGCCTGTATAAAAATATCCTTATTGGATAGAGCTGCAGCTATTATAATTTCTTATTGAATCAGAGGTTTGAGAGTATTCACAGAACTTAGTTTATGCCAAAATTTTGTTGTTCTTCGATTTCCAATCAGGTAAATAATTTCTAACCAGATTTTTTCTCTAATTTTGAAGATAGCTTTCACTCTGGATGAGGCAAATGATGTGAGATGAATTTTCCATATGCTCTTACTATTGACATAGATATCATGAATCCATTTGCACCATAAGGCTTACTTATCCATCAGCAATCTCCAAATTCTGTTGGTAGGCATGATTGTGATTAGAGTCCTAAGAAGGATTATGCTCAGCTCTCTATTATCTCTTAGAATACATACATCATTCCATTTCATTTTATCTTTATTTAAAGTCTCCTTGCCACCTGAATGGAGGAAATTATTAAAGATCCTATCAATGATTTTAATAATAGCAACGGGGAATGCAATATAATTTGCCTAGTATATATAGATGGAGTTCAAAACTGAGGCAATAAGTTGAGATCTTCCTATAATGGATAGTTTCTTAGTTCCCCAGATAGATATTCTATTGTTTTTCCTATCAATCAGTATATTGTAGTCTTTCATGGTCAATTTAGTTGCAACCACTAGAATGCCAAGGTCAAGCATAGGAAAATGATGAAGATTGAAACCAGTAATATCCTTTATGATGTGTTCCTAGCACGTGGAACTGCTAGACAAATAAATACCACTCTTAGTATAATCTACCTCTAGACTAAATAATTTGTTGAACACCTTTAGAGCTTTTATGAGGTTTGAGACTAATTTTGGATCATCTTTAGAGAGGAGCATCGGATCATCAGCAAAACTTAGATTTGTGATTTGGATTCTCTTGCATCTAGAATGGAATTTAAAGTTCTGAGTTCTTTCAACTACTCTTTAAGAAGTATTTTGAATACTTCCATCACTAAAAAAATAAGTAGGGTGATATTGGGTCACCCCGATGAATTCCCTTGCAACTTTTGAAGTTTTGGTGGGTTATCCATTAACCAGAATGTTAAAAGATAGACTGATAATGTATTGTTTGATCCATTAAATAAAAGAGCATGGAAATTCAATTGCCTTAACTATATTAATGATGAATTCAAAATCCACAATATCATATGCTTTCTCTATATCAATCTTAAGGATACAATTCCTACTATCTCTTCTTTTAGAATAGGTTTTAACTAATTCTTTTAGCAATAAGATGTTGTCTCCAATAATTCTTTCAGGGATATAGGCACCTTATGTTGGATCAATATGGTTCTAAAGCATATTCTTTAATATGATTGCAAAGATTTTTGTAATGAGCTTGTAGATGGAGTTATAGTAAGCTACAGGTCAAAAATCAGAGAAATATTTCTATTTGCCACCTTTGGGGATGAGAATGATAAAGGTTTTGTTGAGCTTAGTGAGAAGGGATCCTTTGTTGAAGAATTATAGAACATCATCCAATACCATTTGTTTGGTCAGAGTTCATGATTTGATAAAAAATTTAAGGTTGAAGCCATCATGTTTAGGAGCATGAGGGTTCATGTATTTTAAGACATCCTTAATCTCCTGTATAGAAAATAGTTTTCTTAAGATTTTTACTTCACTCAGCATTCAAACACCCTTTAGTGATTTCTTTACGAATGGATGAGTGAGAATTAGTTGACATATTCAAAATGTTAGAGATCTGATTAAAGCTCTATCTAGTAGTTGGTGTTGAGATTCATCCTATCCACTTCATTGTCTAAATAGATTACTTTGTTGTTGATTTTCATAGTTAAATCATTATTCTTTTGTTATTTTTCCATCCCTAGTAGGTATAGTGAAGAGGGATTGTTATAGAGTTTCTGTTGGACTTTTTCAAGATCATTCCATATTGTGTTCAGCATATGATTGGTGTTCCCCACAATCTTCATAAATAGAAGTTACATCTCATACTTAATGATTTGAATTTTCCTAGCATAGATGAACTACCCTTTGATTTTAGCCTTTAAACCATTCTAGATAACTTCATCAAAAACTGCTAAGTTAGATAAGAAACTGTTGAATTTTAAAAGGATTTTGGGACTTACTAAAGAAATGTGGGTGATAATAGTAGGGTGATTAAATAGATTGATGTTAGTGAAAATTGTATAGTAGGCTAGAAAGGCTTAAAACAAATATTGATTAGCTAGGCTACAATCTAGTTTCTTCTTAATGAAGTTATCCCTAAATTGATTATTGTTCCATATAAAAGGGGATATCATCTAGTTAAGCTTCAACTAAAAATTTTCTCATATAAGGACTTAGATTTCCTATAGATCTATTTCCTTTAGCTTCATTAAAATTGATGATGGAGTTAAAGTCACCAGCTAAGAGCCAAGGGATTAAGATGATGTGATCTACATCTTTAAATAGGCTCCATAAGAAAGCCCTTTAATAAGAATTGTTATGAGCATAAATAAAAAAGATATGAACCTGTTTAACTGAGATCTTAATTAGCACTTCTAGATGAATAATTTGGTTATGCTGCTTAGGAAAACCTGAAATAAGGAAGAATCATAGTACACCAAAATGCTACCATTAGGGTGGTGGCAATAATTTTTTATTTCTCTCCTCTATTGAGGTAGTAACTTGATTAGGCTGTAATTCCCTTGTTTCATGTGAGATTCCAAAATTCCAACAATCTCAAGTTTATTATGACCAATCTGCCTTTAATCAAAAGTTTCATATGGGGACCATTAGCTCCTCTTATATTCCATGCTAGAATCTTCATGTAGTTAACTTCACCAAAGGAGACTTCTTTGTCTTGTTTAATTTTCTCCTAGCAACAGGTTTAGGGCCTTGTTTTTTGCTCTCCATATCTTATGTTTCCTTATTTAATGTTTTGATTGGGATGCTATTATAAGATATGTTACTTATTTTCTCCAGAGTTTTGATAGTTTCATTATGTTGATAAACCTTATAGGACTCTATATTTCCTAGTAAGCTTGTAAGTTTGTTGCCATTTGTATCATTTCCCTATTTAGAATTGTTCTCTTTACCATCTGAAGTGAGATTGTTATCTTCGACAAGATTAATAGATGTTGATATCAACTATGGTGTTTAGTTCCATGATTTCCTAATATTCACCAATTTTAAAGACTTTTCCTATAAGTTGTCATACCTTTTGGCTTTCCGTTTGGGGCTTCTAAGCATAAGACACCTTTAGTTAATCTTCTACTAGTTCCATGTTCTCATTAAGTCTAATGATTGGAATTACCTTAAGTAGATTAGCCATTAAGGTTACTTAGTTACATATTCTTACAAAGTTGACTTTTTTTATTTATGTAAAGTGTTGGTCCATGCAAATTGGCTTTCCAATGAAGCTTGCTAAGTGATTGAGGCCACTTATTGTCCAATACTCTAGTGGAACATCATGTACACAAATCTAGATTAGTTTATGCTCTTTTTTTCATCTCTTCTATCTTTAAACTGGGGCACCAAGCTTAGAGTAGGAGTAGTTTGTTTTGAACATGCCATGGAATTTCCTGTAGAATATTCTTTGTAGCTTCAGAACAGGAGAACTTTAAGAGAAAAAAATCATTATTATTGACTAGCACATCCTGTAATCTATGTTGTTTCTAGTTGTTTGAAGCCCATTATTTTGTGATAGAAAATGTAGCTCTTTTTTCTAATAAGAATCGAAGTAAAGTGGAATTCCATTTCTTAGCACCTGCTAAGGAGATCTATAGGTGGAGATACAATTATACAAAAAAAAGGTCTCGTTTCAGGGATGGCGGCAAAAACTCAACTTTATCTTAGGTCTGAAGTTGCTTAACATCTGAACATAGTACTTTCAAATGGGGTGCTTAATATGATCAGAATGTTAAGGGGAACCTGACGGAGGTGTGGTTTGAAGATTGGATGATGATGGATCTAATTATAAGGGTGATGGAGTGGAGTTTAAAGGTGAGAAAATTTCCATAGCCATAGAGGGAGGATAATGACTGGCAAATAAAGAAAATAGAGCCAGTTAAATAGATATATTGAAGTAGTTAGAGGAAAGAGTGATGAATAAAAAGGAAAGGGAAGATTTTACATGGGAAGTATGCACTAGAGTAATGAAATCATAGAAACTCAGGAGAGGAAGACTGACAACGCATCGTAACTCTAGTCAAAATAAAATAACTAGGTTACTACTGTAGTAGTGGAGAGTGTAGTTCGATCCCATAGAGAGTGTATGAAAAGTTGTTGAAATGAAATTAATCGGTGTTTAGGAAAAAGAGGTTAAGAAAATAAAATAAAACTAACCTAATAAAAACAAATTAAAGAAAACATGTGAAAAATGATAAAAGTGGGGAATTCAGTAAGGACCTAGTTCTTTAGTTCAATCTTAGCCTACACCCTAATTAAACATATTTCCTTGATTTGTTGTTCTTAAATCTCTCCTAGAAACTATTAATAGTAGGTTAATAATTAACCTGAGTTTTCCCTTAAGTAGTGTTTAATCAAGATACGATCGTTAATTAAACCTAATCACCAAATAACATAGGATACGATCTCTAGATTTAATTAGCTAGTAGCATTACGAATTAGGAAAACCAATTAATCAAGGCAAAAATCACATACGATGCGTCATTTAACCTAGGTCATGTTATCCTTAATGATTACGAATCATTAGTCACTACACATGAATTTCAATATAACAATTACAGATTACATCGAAATTCTAGCAATGGGTCTGTAAATAAACAACTCAATGAATGTATTAAAATCATCTTTTCACAATACCCAATGTGTTCATACACAAATAATCGAACAATAATAAAAATCTGATTATCCATACACAAAACCCAAATCAATTAACATAGGATAACATAATCAATTTCTAATGAGAGGAAAATAACAAAAATAGTGAAATACACTTAACTCGGGTTGTCAGCATTGATGTCACCTCCAAACTGGTGTCGGGAGCTTAGCCTTCCATGAGTCTCTCCAAAGAAAATGCATCAGCCCCACTCAAATAACCCCTACCGAAGACCCCTCTATTCCACGCTACTAGTCTCTTCTCTCGATAGTGTCGATATTGTTCACTGATGTGACAAACAAACTTGGTTGGCCCAACTTACTGTATAAGTCTCCTTTCAACCCTCGTTAGTGCCTTTTGAATGATGTGACAAATAAACTTGATTGGCCCAACTTACCGTACACGTCTCCTAGACATCGCAGCATCGTTTTGCTTCATAGTTGCTCCTTGCTTCTACTGTCGTTTCTTACTTCTGCGTCTGCGTTTTAGTACTTTATCCACCTACTGCAGCCGTGAGCATAACTGTCCATTAATTAAATTAATACTATGCAAAATCTATGTAGCCCACATTCTTCTTCTTTGTGTTTCCATCTTTCTTGTCTTTTAATTTTCTTCTTCTTGCTCTATGAAGACAAGTAAAAATTAATCTTCAAAAAATGGCCAAAATATAGAGCTTTCTTTAACTTCTTTGATTATGAATTATACCTAAAATCACATATGAGTCATAATGAGTATCTTAAGCAATTTTATGTTAATAATCGCTAAGTGTTATGGAATAATTTAATAATCAATTAAGCACCTATCAATTTCCCCCACATTTAGCTTTTAGCCATCCTTGGGCAAAACATTAAAATTAAGCTCAAAGACCCAAAAACATTGACTTATTTCTCATATGTTCCTAGAATATGTAATCACAAGCAAAGATGAGTGACTTTCAAAAATCATAGCAAGATGTCAACATTCTTAGCTTTTACTCATGATCAATCAACATTCATCATCTTCAAAAACTAAGCAATCTAATGGTATACTCGAAAAATGTGTTTAACTAAAATATATCTATAGGTACACTCAACACCATTTATGATCATGTCATTCCACAACTTTGCATATCATTTAATTTCTCCACCACTAATGTTCACACAAAATTATTGATCAACGGACTTTTCAAGGTTGTAACATAGGCAAAGGTAAGGTGAGATGTATTTGGGTCAAGTAGCATGAAAGCCATTAAGCTAGTGAAACAAAGCAACACTCATCAAAAATTAGGTACCATTAACTATGACAAATGCAACACTTATATTTCACAACCCCATTCAGCTCTCAAACACAAACCATATGAAGCATATACCAATCCGAAGGAATCACTCATACAATGCATGCCAACAATTCATTGAAACCATAAGAGTGAACCTTCCAAGCCAACATCTACCTCATATTCAACTTACTCAAATAACACATTCATTACAACTCTAGGAAGATGCATTAACAATGAATAACTTTGCCAACCACATATGCATTTCCTCCTCGAAACATTTATGCAAACTTTTTTTTCATTATTTTTCTTTCTCTTTTCTTTTCTTTTCTTGTGCTTTTCTCTTTTCTTTCTTTATTTTCCTTTTTTTAACATTAAAAGTGTAGCGTCCCACTCCTATGTGACATATGTCTGTACGTCCATTTGTCATTCGAGTACATGCCTGATGGAAGCAGTACGCTAGAGCACTCACATCACTTAACATGGCATCGTAATTAAAACACAATACTCAATATCTAAAACTCAATTCCTCATTTTCATTTTATAAAACAAAATGTATATTGTAGCATTACATACATCATTTTTATATACAATATCAAAGACTTATCAGAGTTTACAGCTCTGTATACAAGATATGCTATATAAATGAGGAACTATACAAAAATTTTATCTATCATTTTAATCTCAGCTGACCGACCTTTGAGCCATTTCTTTTATCCAAAAACACAAGGACTATTCTTCCTCTAAAGCATTTTAGCAACTAAGTCACCTCTCTCGTACCTAAAAGTCAAAGTTGCAATTTTGGTGAGTTTTGCGAACTCGGTGAGTTTTGCAAACTCAGTGAGTAAGCCATCAACGATGTGCTCACTTATATCACATAACATAACAATTCATATACAATTCATATAACCACATAATTCACATCACTTCATTAATCATCATGTTTAAAAGACAATTTTGTTCATCTATTTCACATTCACATTCAAAACAATTCATACAACTCAATTAAATCATTCATATAATGCATATCAAATTGCATGTGCAATGCTTATAAGACTTACTTTCAATTATTATGTTGTTGTGACTGAGTTCCTTTTTCACTGTCCCGTATCTATTGTGGATATCGGGCTCATTAATAATTGTCCTGTACCTGTTGGAGATATCGAGCTTATTATACATAGTGAGCCAGAGGCTTTTACCACATTATGAGCTTTAAGTTCTTTTTCCGTAGCGACTCTGGTCACAACTGCCTCTATCTTGTCATGCATTCATGTAATGAAATGCATCATATGTATTCAATCAATCACTTGTGTTCGATCATTCACATTCTCCTTCTCATTCTCATTCTCATTTTTCTTCGGACCTATGTCCGGCATTCAACAATACTGTTAAGTACACTTATTTCTGTCAAGTTCGCATACAATGAGCACTTCCAATATTATTTTCATACATCAAACGCCTCGAACATTCAATGTTCAAAATCAACACATTCACTTCACATAACAATTCAATATAAAAAATTTAAACAAACAATTAGTCAATGTTAGACCATCTAGGTTACTCACAGTACACTCCAGATAGCTATTGTCTCGATGTCCCGGTAATGTCTAGATACGGTCATTATATTTGCTCTTCCATATCATGTAACACATACACATTTACACATTACTAATTTCCACAATCACATTAATACTCAATCATACACACACACACACACACACACACACACACACACACACACATATATATATATATATGTTTTTGTGTGTGTTATGTATAATGTATGTTCATTGACAATCCTGAGTATATTTCCTTAATTCATATCTCAAGATCATTCATACTTAATAACTTATATATGTCTAATTTGAACTTAGGTTTACACCTCATTCGTACAAGATTGTTCTAAGTTCATCATTCAATCATTCACTATGGTTATTCTAACATTATAAGATCACAAAATATCCAATTTATCATTCACCTTTACTTAATACACATCATTCATCTCATTTGAATCACATTAGCCTTCATAGGTTCACTTTTATTCTCATAACGTCTCCAAATTTCTAGATTTGAACACTTGGTGTATAAAAATTCCTTCTTAAGTTATATCCTAAATCATCACCCTAAACATATCACATATTTAATCACTTAATTCATCATCAAACCAAGTTCATTTCAAGCCTCATTTAAGCCTAAATACATTATAGGAAAGTACCCAACCATTTGTCGTTTCAAACCTCATATAAAAGAAGCATATTTCACGTAACAACCATTCCCACGATCGTGGGTTATGAAAACAGAAAGTTTAAGCCTTTTTTGGCATTCCCACGATCGTGGGTTGCTTATATCCGAAAGTCCCAGCTAAGTTCTTCCCATTGTCCAGCTTTTTCCAACTCTTATAAGTTACATCCAAAACCTCTTATGCTTAGTCTATCATTTCTAATTTAATTTCTCATCATTTCCTCTTCATTTTCACCTCCATTTCAGCTCAATATCATTTAAAAACAAATCATAATGTATGTTTGATCATAAGCACCAAGAACAGAACATCCACATATGCACACTCATTATTAACGTTTTCAACACATTTTTAACTCCATTATCACCTTCATTTCATTTCTAAACTATCACCCTAATTTCTTTTCATTTAAAGACACTACATTACTCCTTCTTTTTAGTTTTAAACTCATTTTAGTTCATCTCTATAACCAAGGAAATCCACGTTATTATATAAGGAAAACAAAACATGAAAACATCCATTTACTAATTCAATTTTCTGCATAATTTCTACATCATTTTAGGGACCATTCCATCTTTAAAACATCTATACAATAACTTATGAGGATCATCATATATGCAAAAATAAGACATTTATATGCTCATTTCTTTACTCAAGTTAAAGCATACTTGAAGCTCCATGATCATGGTCATCAAATCTCAAATCATTCATCCTATTTGATTCATTTGCAACTACCCATGAAGATCAAAGTATAACTTACTTGATAAAACTCTAAGCTCTTCAAAATCATGTGAACCCTAGCTTTCCATATATCACACGATCATCAACATGAAGGTGGTAGGGTTAGTTCTTTTAGTGATAATGAAGAAGACAACAAAATGAAAGTAGCAAGCAAAGGGTGAGAGCAAAATCCAATGTTGATAGGGTGAGAAGTGAGTGTCGTAGATGAAGAAGATGAATAAGAGAGATTAACAAAGAGATGATAGTAATTAATAAGTGAAAGACAACTAAAATGTTAGTTTTTCACTTAAAAGAATTGTGTGGGATGAGTGGTGAGTGGTAGTGACACTTGTCACTGCCACTTGTCATCTCCCCAAGGTTCCATTTAGCCCTTATTAATAACTAGTCTATTTATCTCCAATTTCTAATCCAATTGTCTCATAATTTTCTATGAAATTTTTCATTAAATCTTAAAGCCATGTGTCAATTATTTCTATTGTCATTCATCACTTATTTCTACTACCATTTAATAATTGTCTTGCCAATTGGCATTTTTTCTAGTCCCAAAATAGCTAAATTTTCAGAAATTTCCTAAATCTTCACAAAAAATTCTAAACCAATAATTATTATTATCACTGAATCAATTTTCAAGACATATAATCGACAATTCATATCATAATCACATAAAAAATCAATTATACCCGGAAAATGTCAAATGAGTGCATGAACAGTCATTGTAATGTGTGCAAAAGTCAAATTCATGTGTATGTATGCTATATTATGCATGAACATGAAATGCATTTCCTAACTTCCCAAATCATGTCTCTCATGTGCAGTTATTATAGGGTTCTAACCCTTAGCATGGGAAAACAGGATATTACAATTCTCCCCTCTTTAAGAAATTTCGTCCTCAAGATTCTTACCTTATTCATCGAATAGGTGGAGATATTGTTTCCTCATATGTTCCTCCGTTTCCTATGTAGCCTCTTCACTTGAGTGATTCTTCCAAAGGACTTTCACCAATGGAATCACCTAGTTTCTCAATTGTTTTGTCCCATTATCTTCACTAGCTCCTCAATATAACTCAGATTATTTGCAACTTCAATCTCTAGAGTTGGTAATACATGCATCAAATCTGACCGATACCTCCTAAGCATACTCATATGAAATACATTGTATATCTAATCCATCTCACTTGATATGGCTCATTTGTATGCCAACGGTCCAATCCTCTCTATGATCTCATAAGGATCAATCTATCTAGGGCTCAACTTACCCTTTTTATGGAACCTCAGCACTCCTCGCCAAGGCGACACTCTCAAAAACACTTTGTCTCCTACTCTGTATTCCATATCCCTTCGGTGCTAATCTACATAACTCTTTTGTCTATCTTGAGCTGCTTTAATTCGACTACAAATTAGTTTCACTTTATCCATAGTTTTTTGTAGCAATTCTGGGCCTTCTATCATTCTTAGACCCCTTTCATCCTTATACAGAGGAGAACAACACTTTTGTCATACAACGCCTCATAAGGTGCCATTCTGATACTATTGTGATAGTGGTTATTGTAAGCAAATTCAATCAAGGCTATATGCTGACCCTATGCTCCTTAAAACTCCAATACACATGCCCTAAGCATATCCTCAATAGTCTTAATTGTCCTTTCACTCTGTCCATCTGGTTGAGGATGAAATGTAGTACTGAAGTTCAACTTCATACCCAGAGTTGAATGTAAACTTTTCCAGAATCTTAAAGTAAATCTGGGATCCCTGTTTGATATAATGGACACTGGAACTCCATACAACCTCACTATTTCGTTCACATACCTCCGGGCTAACTAGTAGAGTGAGTTATTCTCTCTCATTAGTAAGAAATGGGCTGACTTTGTCAATCAGTCCACCACAACCCATATTGCATCATATTGCCTCAGAGTTCTTGGCAATCCTATAATGAAATCCATCATGATTCGCTCCCATTTCCACTCCGGAATAGGTAACGAATGTAGCTTCCCAATTGGAGCCTGATGCTCAGCCTTAATTTGTTGGCAAGTTAAACACTTAGCCACATAGTCAGCCATTTGTTTCTTCATCCCTGGCCACTAGAAATGTTGCTTCATTGTGTTATACATCTTGGTAGTACCAGGATGCATAGCATAAGTGACTACATGAGCTTCCTCCAAAATCTCTTTTCTCAATTCATCCACATTGAGTACACATAGCCTCTGCTTCAACCATAGTGTCTCATCTCTTAATTCAAATTCAGAATCTATGTTCACCTTTAACTGCTCAATAAGCATCAACATTTCAGGATCTTTACTCTAAACTTTTCTGATTCTATCATGTAACATCGATCTCAAGCTTCAGTGTAGCTATCAATGCCTCATTCTGCTCTAGCTTCAACTCAACATTTAATACTCTCAATTGAACTAAGATCGGTAACCTCAATGTATGAATTTGAGCTACACTGCTATCTAATTTTCTACTCAATGCATCAGCTACCACATTAGCTTTTCTCGGATAATACTCAATCGTGCAGCCATAGTCTTTCAACAACTCTATCCATCTTCTCTGTCTCATATTTAACTCCTTCTGACTTAACAGATACTTCAAACTCTTATGATCAATATATATCTGGAAAGTCTCTCCATATAAATAGTGTCTTCATTTCTTTAGAGCAAAAACCACTACAGTAAGCTCTAAATCATATACCAGATAATTAATCTCGTGATACCTTAATTGTCTCGATGCATATGTTATCACTTTCTATACTGCATCAATACACACCCCAATCCTTGATGTGAAGCATCACTGTAAACCACATAACCTCCAGTTCCAGATGGAATAGTCAACACCAATGTTATAGTTAACCGATTTTTTAGTTCCTCAAAACTTTTCTAACATTCATCATTCCATCTGAAAGGCATATTCTTCCTCAAAAGTTTTGTCAAAGGGGTTATAATCAATGAGAACCCCCCGACAAACATCCGGTAATATCCAGTTAATCCAACGGAACTCCAAATCTCTGATATATTCTTTGGAGCATCCCACTTCATTACTGCCTCTATCTTCTCTGGATCCACTTGTATGCCTTGTCCAGTTACTATATGACCCAGTAACACTACTTGATCGAGCCAAAATTCACACTTACTAAATTTGGCGTACAACTATTTCTCCCTCATAATCTGTAGGATTACTCTTAAGTGCTCAGCATGCTCTTCTCTACTCTTCGAATATGCTAAAATCTCATCGATAAACACTATCACAAAACAATCTAGGTAGGGTTAAAACACCTTATTCATCAAAGCCATAAATGCAACTGGGGCATTAGTTAACCCAAACGGCATCATTAAAAACTCAAAATGTCTATACCTACTCTTGAATGCACTTTTTGGTACATCAGTCTCTGCTATCTTCAACTGATAGTACGCAGATCTTAATTCCAACTTAGTAAACATCTGAGCTCCCTGCAACTGATCAAGCAAATCATCAATTCTAGGCAACGGGTACTTGTTCTTCACTGTTACCTGATTTAATTGCCTATAATCAATGTACCGTCTCAGTGTTTCATCTTTCTTCTTCACAAATAAGATTGGAGCCCCCCATAGTGATACACTGGGTCTGATGAAACCCTT
Source organism: Erythroxylum flavicans (assembly GCA_027576715.1). Taxonomy (NCBI): domain Eukaryota; kingdom Viridiplantae; phylum Streptophyta; class Magnoliopsida; order Malpighiales; family Erythroxylaceae; genus Erythroxylum; species Erythroxylum flavicans. The sequence continues at coordinate 3,819,467 of JANZXP010000007.1, read as the reverse complement.
TTCCAATGACTCCTGTAACTGAGCCTTCAATTCCTTCAATCCCACAAGTTCCATTAAATAGATGTAGGAGGAGCACCTGGAACTAAGTCGATTGTAAACTTCATTTCCTTATCTGGAGGTAAACTAGATAATTCTATGAGAAATACATCCAGGAATTCCCTAACAATAGGAATATCATGCGCTATCAGCTCAGTGCAAGTATCCACTACGTGGACCAGATAAGCCTCACATCCACCTCTGATCAATCTCAGTGCACTCATAAATGAAATCAGTCTAGCTAGTACTGCTTGACTAACACCTCAGTATACTGCTCTTCATTGATTAGGAGATTATAATATCACCTCCTTGGTATAGCAGTTCATGATGGCCCTATTAGCAGTGAGCTAATTCATACCTAGAATAATATCTATCTCCCTTAACTGTAATAGAATCAAATCTACTTCCAATTCTCCCTGATCAACCTAAATTATACATCTCTTACAATCTCTTACAAACTACTCCTATTACTGTAGTACTACCTATAGGCGTACTCACCTCTAAACCATACTTCAATAGTTCTCTATCATAATACAGCCTAGATGCTGGATGCGGTGTGATAAAAGAATTTGTAGATCCAGGATCTAGCAATGCAAAAGCTTCATAAGAAAAGATATGCAACACACTTGCAACAACATTTGGAGAATTCTGAACCTCCTTTCTAGTCATTGCATAAACTTTAGCCTAAGATTGTGGTTGGTTGCTCCGCACCTTAGTCTTGAAAGTAGGACTCCTACAACTCATTCTATCTCTACCACAGCTGCTCTTTCCAGACCCACTAGCTTGGCTATGCTAAACCATTGTCTCTATTACCACTATTTTTCTTCTACTAGACTGTGCTCCATAAACAGCGGGATAGTTTTTGATGTGATGATCAAAAGAGCCGCATCGAAGGTAAGCTCCAGACAATTTCCAACATTCCCCACTGTGTTTCTTCCCACAATGCTCACAATTAGGTAGTTGTCCCGATACTACACCTCTTCCATTGCCAGACTGCACAAAACTACCCCTATTTCTAAGCTCCGACTATCTTGATCTAGCCAGTGGTCGAAAAGATCTATTTTGGCGCTTACTACACCTTCTGCCAGAACCATCCTGAGATTCACTAGGTCTTTTCATTCTAGACTCTTATCTGTATTCCCCTTGATCATCTCTTAATAGTACTCTATTCGAATTGAGGATGCTCTCAACTCAGAAAAACTGCTCAAGTTTGTAATAACTAGCCTTATCTGAATTCCCGTATTCAACCCGTCTTCGAACCTCCTACACTTGTCTCCCTCTGTAGGAATCAAGGCAGTAGCAAACCCCATCAGTTCATTAAACTTTATCTCATACTCTGCCACAAATAGATTGCCCTGCTTCAGATCCATAAACTCTTTCATCTTTTTGTCTAAGTAGATCTTGGGCATATAATTCTCCTTGAAGACCTTTAGAAAGTCTTCTCACTTCAAGCTACAAGGTCTAGTGGTATTTCATGGCACAGTCTTCCACCATGGGTATACTAGACCTTATAGCAAGGAAACTGCATAGTCAAACTTCTCATCCGAATTGCAGTCCATCTGATCGAAGACTCTCTCCGTTCTTCAGCCTTTACAGGGTCTGTACTTTTGTAGAAGTCCACAGCCCCTTACTTTCTAAGTTGATCGTACCTTCTTTCCCTTCTCTCAGGAATTCTTGGAGGCATTCTCTTAGGCTGAGATATAGAAGACTCTCTACTGACTCCTACTAATTCTAGGTCAACTGATTGTCCTACTAGATCACCAAAGGCAGATGACCTATAATAGACAATAACTTTGATTACTATCCGTATTTCTCACGATATTTCATGTCTAATGTTCCAATATATCCCTATGGATGCCAAACCATACTCTGATACTAAAAACCTGTAGCACCCCACTCCTATCTGACACTTGCATGTACGTCCTTCTAACATTCGAGTATATGCCTGATGGAAGCAGTGCACTAAAGCACTCATATCACTTAGCATGGCATCGTAATTAAAACACAACACTCAATATCTAAAACTCAATTTGTAATTTTCATTTCATAAAACAAAATGTACATTGTAGCATTAAATACATCATTGTTATACACAAAATCAAAGACTTATCAGAATCTATAGCTCTGTATACAAGATATGCTACATAAATGAGGAACTAGACAAAAATTCTATCTATCACTTCAGTCTCAGCTGACCGACCTTTGAGCCATTTCTTCTATCTAAAAACACAAGAACTATTCTTCCTCTAGAGCGTCTTAGCAACTAAGTCACCTCTCTTATACCTGAAACTCAACGTTGCAATTTTAGTGAGTTTTGCAAACTTAGTCAGCAAGCCATCATCGATGTGCTCACTTATATCACATCACACAATAATTCATATACAATTCATATAACCACATAATTCGCATCACTTCATTAATCATCAACTTCAATCAAAGACAATTTTGTTCATCTATTTAACATTCACATTCAGAACAATTCATACAACTAGTTCAATCATTCATATAATGCATATCAAATTGCATGTGCAATGCTTATGAGACTCACTTTCAATTATTATGTTGTTATGATTGAGTGCCTTTTTCACTATTTTGTATCTATTTTGGATACCGGGCTCATTAATAACTGCCCCGTATCTGTTAGGGATACGGGGCTCATTATATATAGTGAGTTAGAGGCCCTTACCACATTCTGAGCTTTAAGCTCTTTTTTACTGGCGACTTCGATCACAACTGCCTTTATCTTGTCATACATTCATATAATGAAATGCATCTTATGTATTCAATCAATCACTTTTATTTGATCATTCACATTCACATTACATTCTCATTCTCATTCACATTGTTCATCGGACCTAAGTTCGGCATTCAACAATACTGTTGAGTACACTTATTTCTGTTAAGTTTACATAAAATGAGCACTTCCAATATGATTTTCATGCATCAAACACCTCGGACATTCGATGTTCGGAATCAACACGTTCACATCACATAATAATTCAATACGGAAATTTTAAACAAGCAATTAGTCAGTGTGAGACCATTTAGGTTACTCACAGTATGCTCCACATAACTATTGTCTCGATGTCCCGGTAATGCCTGGATCTGATTGTTCTATTTGCTCTTCTATATCATGCAACACATACACATTTACATATTACTAATTAGCACAATCACAATAATACTCAATCATACATATATATATATGTGTGTATGTGTTATTTATAATGCATGCTTAATGACAATCCTGGGTATATTTCCTTAATTCATATTTCAAGATCATTTATACTTCATAACTCATATATGTCTAATTTGAACTTATGTTTACACCTCATTCGTACAAGATTGTTCTAAGTTCATCATTCAATCATTCACTAAGGTTATTATAACATTAAAGTATCACAAAATATCCAATTTATCATTCACTTTTCCTTAATACACATCATTCATTCCCTTTAAATCACATTAGCCTTCATAGGTTCACTTTCATTCTTATAAAATCTCCTAGTTTCCATATTTGAGCACTTGGTGTATAATAATTCCTTTTTAAGTTATATCCTCAATCATCACCCTAAACATATCACATATTTAATCACTAAATTCATCATCAAACTAAGTTCATTTCAAGCCTCATTCAAGCCTAAATGCATCATAGGAAAGTAACCAACCATTTGTTGTTTCAAACCTCACATAAAAGAAGCATATTTCATGTAACAACCATTCCCACGATCATGGATGACTTCCCACAATCGTAGGTTATGAAAACAGAAAGTTTCATCCCTTTTTGGCATTCCCATGATCGTGGACATATTCCCACGATCGTGGGTTGCTTACTTATGAAAATCCTGGCTAAGTTCTTCCCATTTTCCAGCTTTTTCCAACTCTTATAAGTTACATCCAAAACCTCTTATGCTTAGTCTATCATTTCTAGCTTAGTTTCTTATCATTTTCTCTTCATTCTCACCTCCATTTCAGCTCAATATCATCCATAAACAAATCATAATCTATGTTTGATCATAAGCACCAAGAACAGAACATCTACATATACACATTCATCATCAACGTTTTCAACACATTTTCAAATCCATTATGACCTTCATTTCACTTCTAACCTATCATCCTAATTTAATCTCATTTCAAGACACTACATTACTCCTTTTCTTTAGCTTTAAACTCATTATAGTTTATCTCTATAACAACCAAGGAAATCCATGTTATTATACAAGGAAAACAGAACATGAAAACATCCATTTACTAATCCAATTTTCTGCATAATTTCTACATCATTTTAGGGATCATTCCATCTCTACAACATCTTTACAACAACTTATGAGGATCATCATATATGCAAAAACAAGACATTTATATGCTCATTTCTTTACTCAAGTTAAAGCGTACATGAAGCTCCATGATCATGGTCATCAAATCTCAAATCATTCATCCTATTTGATTCATTTGCAACTACCTATGAAGATAAAATTATAACTTACTTGATAAAATTCTAAGCTCTTCAAAATCATGTGAACCCTATCTTTCCATATATCACTCGATCATTAACATGAAGGTGGCAGGGTTAAGTCTTTTAGTGTCAATGAAGAAGACAACAAAATGAAAGTAGCAAGTAAAGGGTGAGTGCAAAATCCAACATTGATAGGGTGAGATGTGAGTGTCGTAGATGAAGAAGATTGAAGAAGATGAAGAAGAGAGATTAATAAAGAGATGATGGCAATTAACAAGTGAAAGACAAGTAAAATGTTAGTTTTTCACTTAAAAGAATCATGTGGGATGAGTGGTGAGTGGTAGTGATGCTTGTCACTGCCACTTGTCATCTCCCCAAGGTTCCATTTGGCCCCTTATTAATAATTAGTCTATTTGTCTCCAATTTCTAACCTAATTGTCTCTTAATTTTTTGAAAATTTTCATTAAATCCTAAAGCCATGTGCCAATTATTTCTATTATCATTCATTACTTATTTCTACTACCATTTATCGATTGTCTTGCCACTAGGCATTTTTCCTAGTCTCAAAATACCCAAAATTTTAGAAAATTTCTAAATCTTCACCAAAAATTCTAAATCAATAATTGTTCTCACCAAATCAATTTTTAAGACATATAATCCACAATTCACATCATAATCACATAAAAAATCAATTATACCCGAAAAGTGTCAAATGAGTGCATGAACAATAATTGTAATGCGTGCAAAAGTGAAATTCACGTGTATGTATGGTATATTATGCATGAGCATGAAATGTATTTCCTAACTTCTCAATCATGTCTCTCATGTACAGTTATTCTAAGGTTTTAACCCTTAGCATGGGAAAACAGGATGTAACAAAAAGAAAATACATTAACATGGGATTTTAGTGATAAGACATAACAAAACATCCTAACATTAACCAACCCACAAATATGTACACCCCACACTTAAAATTTTGTACATTTCACAAACTCAACAATCACTAATGTTCCATTAGCTTTATGGCTTGGGTAGGACATTTAGTTAACTTTTAAAGCATAAATTTTGGTTTATACAAAAAGAAAGGTATAAAGTTCAAAAGGAGCTTATCAAAAAGGAAAGGCATATATTAGGTAGGCTATTTGGCTAATGTAGTTTATGAAACAAAGAATGCCTAATCATTTCTATGTTAATCCATGTGATAAAAATGTGGTCTCGAATAGAAATTCAACACAAAATTAAGATGTACATGTCATGAAGTTCAGACATTATCAAAAGACAATGAGACTTATATGAATGTGTCAGTCTAATAAGGCTCAAAATCTTACCGACTTTGTCTACCATTAGTCACTACTCTTCTAAAGATAATGCATATCAACCAATCGCAAGAGTAAAAATACATGCCAAAGTTGCTATGAAATTCTCTTCTCAATTCACACTCTAATCACGACTATATAATCCCATCAGTAACAGAAAAAGAGAAATTGTATGTTTGTTTATTTATTCTTTCTCTCATTTTGATTGAAAACTTAAAACAAGTAAAACAAACAAATTCAAAAACAAAAATGCAAATAAAAAGTAATGCGGAAATGTAAAGGAAAAGAAATTTACTTCCCTTGAGTTGCCTCCTAAGAAACGCCTTTGTTTAGGGTCGCTGGCTCAACTACTGCTTCTCCTCACGTGACAAAATTATGATCTTCTGGTACTACAGTTAGTGCCACTTCCACGCAGGGTTGTTCTAGATAGGGCTTTAGTTGATCATCTTCTAGGGTTCATATGCTTTAGTTGATCATCTTCTAGGGTTCATTCACAAATAACCGAACAATAATGAAAATTAGATTATCCATGCACAAAAACCAAATCAATTAACATAGGATAACACAATTAATTTCTAATGAGAGAAATAAACAACAAAAATAGTAAAATACACTTAACCCGGGTCATTAGCGTCGATGTCACCTCTGAATCGACATCGAGAACTTAGCCTTCTACGGGTCTCTCCAAAGAAAATGCTTCAGCCTCACTCAAATAACCCCTACTGAAGACCCCCAGTAGCTCCTCTTCACTACGCCTCCCCTTTATTCCACACTACTTCTCTCTTCTCGCGATGTTGTTCACTAATGTGATAAATAAACTTGGTTGGCCCAACTTATTGTACATATCTACTTTTCACTCTTATCTGTGTCTAATGCAATTGTCTGCGTAAACTTAGACATTGTATATGTTACGTAGGACGTCCGTGTGAAATGCAAACTGTGTTTCACTGCTATCCTCCTAGACAATGTTATGTCATTTTGCTTTATAGTTGCTCCTAGCTTCTGCTGTCATTTCTTGCTTTTATGCCTTCGTTTTGGTACTTTATCAACCTATTGCAGCCGTGAGCATGGTTGTCCATTAATTAAATTAATACCAAGCAAATCCATGCATAATCTATGCAAAATCCATACAGCCCACGTTCTTCTTCTTTGTGTTTCCATCTTTCTTATCTTTTAATTTTTTTCTTCTTGCTCTTTGAAGACAAGTAATAATCTTCGAAAAATGGCCAAAATATAGAGTTTTGACTCACTTTAACTTCTTTGCTTCCAATTTATACCTAAAATCACATATAAGTCAAAATGATATTAAGCAATTTCATGTCAATAATCGCTAAGTCTTATGGAATAATTTCATAACCAATTAAGCACCTATCAAAGATAGTAGTAACTAACAAGAAGAGAAAAGGTGAAACTGAGAGTGACAAGTACAAGTTAAGAAATGCAATGAGTATAGGATTAGAAGAAAACAAAGAAGCAAGTAGAGGGAGGAAGATAAGGTGGTCGGAGGGAGCTACATGGTGGTTTGAAGGAAGAACTCTCATACCCCTAGTTATGATACCCTTGGTTACTAATGGTAGGTGCTCGGTGTCAAACTTGTGAATGTTTGTAAGCATAGGTTAAGTTCTTTCAAGCTTGGTTGTAAGGGAAAACATTTTATTATGAATATCCCCTAGTTACTTAGCTATATCACAACTCACAACTGCCTACCAACTCTATTATTAACCTCAATTTTTCAAAAAGGACCAGGGGAATAGAAAATTTATTTGAGTGCATTTATTCTAGTTTTTTTATTATACTCTAACCTACATTATTTCTTCCTACTCAATCTATTTCCATGAAAAGTTACTAATGATGCCTAACAAATTAAATTCATTCAATCATAAGTGCATCTAAATAAGTGTCACAAAATGAATGAATAGGTACAATATTCTAATCAATGTACATAATCATCTTAAAAAAAACTCAAAACACAAACTTTACAAGCTATTATTTTTTCATAATTTAAGTGATCATGTTTATTCCTTTTAAAAAAACTCAAAACACATTCATATTAAAAAAAACTCAAAACACAAACTTTACAAAGTTTATTCCTTTTTTTCATGCCATTGACACATTCATATAAATACACACAATGCACAATGCACAAAGCAACATCTTACAATAAAAATTTTACACAATGCACACATAATCAAAAACCAATACAAAGGAAATGCAAAGTCACATACAATTGATAATGTAAATGCATATACATCCCCACACTTAAACAACACAATGTCCTCAATGTGAATGCAACATACACTAAAAATAAACATAAAAATAATGTAACAAACAATAATAAATAGAAATAAAAATAAGAGTAAGAAAACTTATGTGGATTATAGGTGTTGGAGAAGGAACTTGGATGCCTTACACCTCAAAAAACTTCAATAATTTCTTTGTTTGGTAGTTTTTGTTGTCGCATTACCTGCTTCAATTATGCTTCGAAGGCTTCCATTCTTCCCTTCAGCTTCTTCTTTTTTTCTTCAATTTTGCTGAGCACCCTTTCCTAGCCTTCCTCTTCGTTTTTGAATTCTTCACTTAATATTTCCTTATGTTGCTATTATTGTGGGGCTGAACTTGATGTCATTTGTCCTCTCCTATGCTTAATAATAGATTGAGAGCTTATATCGTGGAGTTATCATGCCATGGGACTCTATGATTTATGCCTCCTTAAGTGCGTATTATTCAAAAACTCAGGAGCAACAGAGGTTAGTCCGTTAACAGTAACATCATGATATTGAGCCAATGTAGTTACTACGAATCACATACCTAAATGACTAATCTTTTTATTAATTAAAGTAATTATTTTGTTGAAGATGTGTGCAGAAGTGTAGACCTTAATTTTATTGTCCATACACCAAAGAAAAAATAATTTCTTTTTAGAACACTTATTGCTTTGACTCTTTAAAAAATGGTGTGACATGTGAATTTATGTAACAATAAGTTTTTTAGAGTCCTAATTAGATTATTTGGTGCATTATGAGGTTCAAACACTTCTTGTTCCATTAATTTCTTCCAATATGTGCTTGCCTAAAAATCTTTATGGGATTCTATTATTTTGTTTTTTGAGGAATCCAAAAATATCCTTTATAACATTATGATATAAGTAACATGGTTCCCCTTTTAGTTTAAAAAAATTGTTTGACTTGTTTGGCTCATAACTAAGATTAGTATAGAATTTTAGGGTAAGTTATTCATACATGGCATAATCAAAATGAATAAAACTTTCCCAATTGATTCTAGTACTCAAAGATTCCACTTTATCTTAAAGACCTAATTCTTACAAAATTTGGAAATCAAAATAACGAGGTGTAACAATAATTTTAGTGTGACGTTTTTGAAATAAGGCTCCAAAATCTATAGCCAAATCAGGTGCAGCATTGCTAGTAACCTTTGCTTTTCCCTTGGGGTAAAACCTTTATATGAGTTGCTCCATTATAGGTGCCATCTTCTATATAAATACCTGTAAAATAAACACCAAGAACATAAGGAAAAATGTAAAAATCATACAATGCCCTATAGATGGATAGTCTATCAAGATGGTGAAAAGGCACACGATTGTGCCTAAGAGCTTATGTCTTAGACTTACACAATGTCAGAGGGTGATTTACTCCAATTTGCACAATTGTACACATGCACGATTGTGACCCTTCCTGGACATTTTCCCTAACAATTTAAGACACTTCATGCCATGACTATCCATCAATTAAACTCACTCAAAAATTTATAAAAATAATGCAACAAAATTTATAAAATCCTATCTAAAATATAACATGTTAATTTTAAGGTCACTAGCTTCACCATTTTAGCTTAATACCTCAATCAAATGAAAGGAAAGAAACTACTTCCCTTTCATGTGAATATAATCCTCCAAAATATAGTTTGCATCTATAGCCATTAACGTTGAATTTTTCCTTTTTAGCATTCTCTAATTCTAAAGCTCCATACTTGAACAATTAGTTACCTTGAAAGGACCACTCTAATGAAGCTTGACCTTTCTCAAAAACAACTTCAATCTTGAGTTAATAGCAAATCCACATCTCCTATATTAAATTCCTTCCTCTTAATATAAGAATCATGCCACCATTTCAGTTTTTCCTTATACAACATGGCATTCTCATAAGCACCAAATCTTAGCTCTTCTAATCTATTCAATTTTAAGAGTCTCTTCTCACCAGCTATCTTCTAATCAAAATGCTTTATCGCGTAATATGCCATATGCTTCATCTCCAAGGGCAAGAGACAAGCTTTTCCATAAACAAGTCAAAATGGGGTTATATCAATAAGTAACTTGAATTTGGTTCGAATGCCCATAAATCATCATCAAAATTCAACGCTCAATCTTTCCTTAAATCATTATCCATCTTTTCCAATTTCTTTTAGCTCTAGTTAAAAACCTTTACTTGGCCATTTGTTTGAGGATGATAGGGTGTGGCCACTGGATGATAGAATCCATAACTTTTAAGAAGAGCTTCAAAAATTTTGTTAAAAAAAGGGCTCCTCCATCACTTATGATTGCTCTCAAAACTCTAATATACTAAATAAATATTTTTACACCACTTTACCATCGTTAGTTAGAGTTACCATCACTTCATCCCATCTACTCCAACCAATATGTATATATTCCCCATGGAATATAGAAAAGGACATATGAAATATAATCCCCATACGTCAAAGACTTTAACTTCTAAGATGTTAGAAAGAGACATCTCATCTCTCTTTGAAATACTCCCTACTTTTTAGCATCTATCACATTACATCACGTACTCACAAGCATCCTTGAACAAGTTAGGCTAATAGAATTCACATTCTAATACTCGAGTTGGCGTCTTATTCACTCCATAATTCCTTCCATAACTAGAATTATGACAATGAGTTAGTATTTTCAAGTCTCCTTTTCTAGAACACATCTCCTAATTAACCAATCAACATAAAATTTATACAATACTAGTTTATCCTATAAATTGTGAGTACACTTATACAAGAAGCTCTTTCTTTGTTGATTAGAAAAATCAAGGGGGAGGATGCTACTTGCAACATAATTTGCTATATTACTATACCATGGAACAAATATGTGGCTTCTTATAATGAAGGATTCATTAAAAAATTGCTCATTAATTTCTTCACCCTATTGTACCTCCCCTCCTTCAAGATGTAATAGGTGATCAGCCACTAAGCTTTTTATTCCCTTCTTACCTCTAATTTGTATATCAAATTCTTATAGAAATAGAACCAATCAAATAAGTGTCAGTTTTCCATCTTTCTTGGTGAAGAGATATCTTAATGTCGCATGGTCTGTATAAATTATCACCTTATACCCCAAAAGATAAGATTAAAACTTGTCACAAGTGAATACCACTGATAGTAACTCCTTTTTAATAGTTGTGTAATTCAATTAGACTCGTAACAAAGTTATTCTTGCATAGTAGATAGCATGCAACATTTTTTCCTTTCATTAACGTAACACACATCCTACCACTTGATCCCTAACATCACACATAACCTCAAATGGTAAAGACCAATTTAGTGACATCAATATGGTTGCTTAAATGAATGCATCCTTTAACTTATTAAAAGCAATTAAAAATTTATCATCAAAATTAAAAGATGCATCCTCAACTAACAAATTAGTTAGAGTTCTAGCTATAAGAGAGATGTCCTCAATGAATCAAGGTTAGAATCTTACATGTCCCAAAATTGCACACACGCCTTTGACATTAGTTGGTACTGGAAGCTTCCTAATGACCTATGTTTTGGCTCTATCCAATTCTATACCTTGGTATGATATTTTGCGTGCTAAAAATACACCCTCGTGTGTATTTTTCACAATTTAGAACCAAATGTGATTCCTTACATCTTTGAAGAACTCTATCAAAAATTGTCAAATAATGATCAAAAGAGTCTCTAAAGACCAATAAATCATCCATAAAAATTTCCATAATGTCCTCACTCATATCCATAAATATTGGCAGCATGCACCTTGAAAAGTTGCTAGTGCAATGCAAAGCTTAAACAACATCTGTCTATAAGCAAATGTTCCAGAAGAACATGTGAAAGTGGTCTTCTTATAGTCTTTCTAATAGATAAAAAATCTGGTTGTATCGTAAATATCCATCAAGAAAATAGTAGAATGCATGTTCGAACACTCTCTCAATCATTTGAGCCATGAATGATATAGGAAAGTGATCCTTCTTAGTTACTATGTTGTGCTTCCTATGATAAATGCATAGTTTCCAACCTGTAATTATTTGAATGATCAACTCATCTTTTTTGCTTTCCATCATGTCATCCCTCTTTTTTTGGCACATATTGTTTTGGACAAACTCGTTAACTATCCAAAATAGGGTAAATAATATTTACATCTATGAGCTTTGTTACTTCCTTCTTGACCACTTGTTTCATATGAGGGTTTAGCATTCTTTGTGTCTGCTTCATAACCTTATAACCTTCATCAAGGTTGATCCTACTTATCACCATATTAGGAATCATATCTCTTGTGTCTAAAATTTGCCATCCCATGACTCTCATTCTCTTTTAATTTTATCTACCAGTCTCTTTTCTTGTTTCCCGTCCAACTTTTTTAAAATTATTATGGGTAAAGTATGACCCTTACTTGGATAGGTATATCTAAGGTGTATGGGTAAGGGTTTAAACTCTAAAGTAGGCGATTTCTCAATGGAAGGTGGTATGGGTTCTTTTGTCCTTACTAAGGCTTCCTACTTTGATTTTTTACCTAACTCCTCCTCCTTCTCTAACTCTTCATTATCCTCCACATACTCAACATCAGCTTCTTCTTTATGGTTCTCCTTTTACTCTTTTACATACTTATCTATTATATCAAGTATTTTGCAAAAGTTGCCCCCCTTTGGATTTACCAATACTTTAGTCATGTTGAACTCAATCTATTCATCACTAATCCAAAGAATCAATTTCCCTTCATATATATCCACCAATGATTTTTTTTATTTTTGAATGTCTAATAAGAATTAGTGGATAGTTTCGATCCTCTTCAAAGTCTAACACTATGAAATTTACAAGAATAATAAACTTGTCTACTTTGACTAACACGACATCCATCATGCCAAATGGTTTCTCTATTGATTGATCAACCACCTAAATGAGTTATATTGGCTTCACATCTCCTAGCATAATTTCTTGAAAATAAACAAAGTCATAGGATTAATATTTGTGCCTAAGTCATATAAGCACTTAGAAATTCTGAATTGTAAACTACACAGGATATAGTAAAACTCCCTAGATCTTTCATTGAATGTGGTTAGTAATTATAGAGCTGTAACTCTTTGCCAAAGAGGCCGTTTGATTATCCTCCAAAGTTCTCTTGTTTAATAGGATATCTCTAAGAAACTTCATGTACTTGGGCATGTTCTCCAAAGCTTCCACAAAGGATAAATTAATTTGCAATTTCTTTAACTTCTTTAAAAACTTTACAAATTACGCATCCATTTGATTCTTCTTCAACCTTTATGGGAATGGGATATGAGGAACATATAGAGGGGGTGGGAAATATGGTGGCTCCTTCTTCTTTTCTTCATTTTTGTCCTTTTTCTCTTGGCTTCCTTCATAGTGGGATTCAATCTTTGTTTTGTTTTATTCTTCTAGTTGTTTTCTACTTCTAAATGTGATGTCCTTTAGTTGCTCCCTTAGATTAGACTCTCTATTTCTTTTGAGACTCCCCAAACTTTGTATAAACAATGCATTTGTGAGCTGCCCTACTTAAACCTTCAAATTATGGATGGAAAACGCATGATATTATACAATTAGGTTGAACTCAGCTTTCATCCTCTTTTAGCTCTCATCTTGGATTATGAACTTGGAATTTAACACATTTATTAGCTTATCCATATTTGATTCCAATAAACCTAACCTATCTTGCTAAAATCTTAGTGGGCCTTATGCTCTCATTTGATTACCTGACTAAGAGAAATTTATGTGGTTTTTCCACCCAAGATTATAAGTATTTGAGCAAGGGTTATTAACATCTCAACCTAATTCTACTCCTATAAAGTTTAGCTGCTCCATATTAGTATTATCCACTAGGAAGCAATTAATTGTAATATAGCCTTTTTAATTACAAAATTCCCATCCATGTCGTATTATTTTTAGTGGGCTAGAAGAAGTGCTCTTACGCTATTTATTTACTTCGTCAAATTTTCTACTTTAGCCAGTAATGTTGTCACTAAATCAATAGTAAGCACTCTTTTTATTCTTAGAAGGTTAGTTGTTGTTTACTTCTCTCCTACATCTATAGACAATTATTGTTTGCCATCTCATCCAACAAATCATATGCAACATCTACTATCTTCCTCATTAATGAACCTCCAATTGCTACATCAATGATACATCTTGTGGGTGGATTAACTTTATTGTAGAAAGTTTGCAATATGAAATCTTTAGGTAAGTTATGATGTGGGAAGCTCCTTTGTAACTCCGTAAATCTTTCTTACGCTTCATATAATGATTCCCCTTCAATTTGCTAGAAATTTGTTATTTCCTTTATTATCCTTGTAGTCATCGTTAAGGAAAAGTACTTAACTAAAATTGCTTATACCAACTGCTCCCATATCCCTATTTTCTAGGCTAAGAGAATTCAACCACGCCTTCGTTTGATCTTTAAATATGAATAGGAATAGCCTCATCTTGGCTGCATCCTCTGAAAACCCATTATATCTAAATGTGTCACATATCTCTAAGAAATTGGCTAAATGAGCATTAGGGATCCTTATCTAAAAGTCTATAAAATTGGACATTAGTTTGTAGCATGTTTAATAGAGCTAGTTTAATCTAAAAACTATTTATCTGCATTGGTGGTTTTGGGATCCCTTATTGAATAGCATTGAAACCCGGCGTCATAAAGTCCAAAAGGGTTCTTTGTTGACCTCTTTGGTTCCCTTCTTCTACCATCGGTCTTCTATAGCTTCTTGGCATCTTCCTTTTTAAATTTCTTTCTCTTGCTTAGTGATGTCAGAAACTTTTGTATCTAAGAGTTAACTAGAACTCCTTGTGGTTCTTGTGTTAAAGCACCTACATAACATAAGAAAAGTGTTAAAATCCTTAAATCAAAGTAACTCAAACTACACTAGATGATAAATTAAATAATGCTCTACAATGATGCCAAAAACTAGTTATTATGATTCTTAATTCTATCTATACCACATATATATTGGTCCTATCTTTATAGTATAAACACTATCTTTCCCATGAGGATTGAATTAATCACCTAACAATTTTTGTATACTTTGTTCAAGGTAAGAAACAGAATAAACATGGGTATAAAACAAACTAAAGTAAAGAAAATTAGTAATTAAACAAATAAAAAAACAATAGAATTGTGATTAATTAAGGATAACAACTTAGGAATTACTTCTATCCTTATTTTGTTTTCACTTACCTTCTTGATTTAATAATACTGGACCCCAGATATCCAATAGTTACGATTAGCCTCTCTTAAGATCTAACCAAGTAATTCCATTTTAAATAGATAAGGATTGAATTATGACCTCTCCATCTATCAAAACTCTTCCTAATTATCCAATTGGATTTGAAGCAATCCTGTAGGTAACTAATAAATAACTAAGATCTGCCTTCAATTTCCTATTACTTTGATATTTATAGGTCTATTATAGTACCAAATCTTGTTGCACAACACAACATAAAATTTTCAACCTAATCACTCGATTCAAATTGAAGATTAAAACAATATACATCATAAAGTATATTTCTATTAAATCAATAAAATAAAAGTTAAATGAAACAATTCAAAAGTAATACCTAAAATAAATTTAGCAATCCACAACCAAAATATATCCAAAATTAATCATAACCAACATTCAATAACAAGGAAAGAAAAGAGAAAATTAGAAGTTTGAATCTTAGATGTTCTTTTATTTTTGTCCTTGAACTGGACATTTTACAACTTTGTTCTTTTGGAATTTTGCTCCTTCAATCTCTTCTTTAGATGTTCCAATCATCTCCTGTTGTGCTTTTGCTTCCTTTTATACTTCTTAATCCTCCTAGGGCTATTTTAAAGGTTTCCATACTTTTTTTTGTTCCAAAAAATAGCCATGAATCATTCAAAATACAAAAATCTCACGAACTAAAAAAACTCTCTTGCACAATCGTGCAATCATCTATATGCATTTTCTATCATGATCGTACTAACTGCTCCAACATTGATCTTGAACAATTATGACCCATCTCCTTCTCCAGCTTTTTCTTATATTTTTCTTCAATTTTCTTTCCTTCACTCAACATCAAAACATGTTAAATATCCCTTAAAACATACATTAAATCCAAATTCTTGCCCTAATCAAATAAAACATACAAAAAACACTAACAATGATATAGTTTAAGTCCTAATCACATGTTTAGCACCAAATAAAACACCTACAAACACTTTCTATAACCTATAAACACACTATAAATCACACCTATCACTAAACTTCCTCATTACTAACCAATGTGTTACCCCTATAAGAAAGAGCAAGAAACCTCAACACATCTTCTTCAAATGTGAATTCTCATTCAAAACTTAGAAAGTAATATTGGAGCTATGTAGTTTACATTTCGTAAAATTAAATTATGTTGATGACTTTGACAAGCTCGAGAACATAAAAAGCAATTAAAAAGCAGATTAAACCATATACATTGTGTCTTATAGCAATGCGATGTACTCGATATGAAGTGAAAGAAACTTAAGAATTTTTATGGGTAAAGGAAATTCCAGTGACCAAGTCTTATAAGAAACATGTAAAATATTTAAAGAGAAAATTCTTACTAACAACCTCTAATGTGCATCGAACAAACTAGAAAATATAGCTTAACTATGCATAACTAAATTTGTAATAGTAGTGAACAAGGATCGTATCCATAAAGAGTGTGTGTCTAGCTTTTGTAATGAATAAATTAGTGTTTAGAATTGGTTGGGGGTTTTGGTTAAATTCAATTAAGAAAATAAAGTAAAACTAAATTATTGAAGACAAATCAATTTAAATAGTATAAAATTGCTAGAATTAATCGATGGGTTTCAGATCCAATTCGTAGTTCAATCTCAACCTTCTTAATAATGAGCACAATTAGTTGTCATGTTATTCCTGTACCTCTCTTTGAAACTATTCCATAGATTAACAATAAGTTATGTTAATCCCAGTTTTTTCTTAGTTTGCATCTAATTAAAACAAGCTCTTTAATTAGGTCTAGCTATCAAACAACATAGAATAAGCCCTCTAGATTTAGCGTGACAATTGCAATATGGAATAGGAAGACAGGTTAATCTAGGTAACAAGTATATAAACTTACGTCATTTAACATATGTTATGTTATCCTTAACGATGCTTGACTATTAGTTTACCACTAGTGAATTAGATGTATGACTATTACATATTGCAACCTAGATTCTGGCAATGGATTCACACATAAATAATCTATTTTGAGTGTCTAAATCATTCGTATATAAATCCTAAAAAACTATTTATATAATAACACAATCAATTCTAAAAGAAAGTGAGAATGACATCACTATATTAGTCAATATCCAACCATGTTTGTTAGCCTCAATATCTCCTTTGAACTTAAAGGATGAAGTTTAACTCCTCATAACTCTCCAAAGGGTAAGAAAAATTTCCCCTTTTGTGTCTCTAAAGTCTTCATGCCTCTTTTGAACTCTTAAATGTCCTTTAATAGTAAAAATTAGGGTTTTGTCACAATACACGATCAGCTACATGAGAGTGTAAGTGATCATATCTGTGAAAATTGCAAGAATTGCAAACTTACATGTTCACACTGAGATACATGGTCACTTATACAACTATGTAGCTCACTCACATGACCATGTAAATTCCACATGGTCATATAGGTTGCGAAAGCTAAAATTGCATCTTCACACTTCTACATGCTTCCACTGAGTTACACGGTCCTATACACGATCTTATAAGTTGCAATAACTTCATTCCTTTCATTATTTATGCCATATTCACCCTAATTCATCTTCTTCTTACTTCTATGAAGGAAAATAATATTAAACATCAATAGAACGAGATCAAGGATAAGTTTTTAGCTCATTTTGGTTCTTGTTTCTCTCTAACTTGTACCTACACCAACATAAGTATCTTAAGCATCACATAACATTAATCACTAAGCATTAGGGAGTAAAAACGTAGTCAATCAAGTACTTGTCAATCTCCTTTCCTTTTGCAGCTCTAGGCTGGTTTTGAAATGGTCCCTTCCTTAATAAGGCTGGGTCAATAAAGAGAAAACAACTAGTTCATCTTGCTTAGTCACTCAAGGATTTAGTAAGAACTGCATCTTGTAAACTTTAGAGGTTATATTGCCTTATATAGTTACCTAAGACTAGTTGTAAAACCAATTTTTTTGTAATGAAATATATTTAATTTTAAAGAAAATATGCCCCTCAATAATGCTCCACCATAACTAAAGCCAGGTCATAAACCTTTCATAATTACTATAAAAATATGTTTACAAATTACAATTTTACATAACATATAATTTACTATTGACTTAAACATTATTCACTTTTATTTGATTAAACTTATACAATTGCTACTTCATATGGAAATTTTTTATCTTTCCTAAAGAATCTTCATCAATAAGTTTATTATTATGTTATCTACCAAAAAAAGTTGAATTATGTTGACATAATGAGGTTTTCCCTCTTTTCAATTACTTTCATTTCTCATTTTAATTTGTCCATCTTTTCCCTTTTGAGCTTTTCCCAAGTCTTACTAGACAAGAATATGCTACAAAAGAGGAAGCTTCCATTGAATACTTTCAGGGTAAAACTACCTATTGATGTTGTCAAAGTAATTTTATCAACCAAAGAAATCGTATTTTTAATACCACTTGTTAGGAAATTAAGTTTGTAAATTAAATATTTTAAATATCATAATTAAATTATTGTCACAGATAAACCCACAAAAAGATATTAAAAATTACAAAAAATACAAAAGAATTTACATTGTTCATTAAATTCACTTGCTTCCATAAGTATATAATATTTTTTCATTAAAGAGAATAATAAACAATAGAAAAATATTTTTATGCTTGTACACACACGCTTAAAACTTTTAAAGCACTCTCAAATAACTCATTTTTTTACAAATAAATTGAGCTATGAAGTTTCTCTACAATAGTTTTGAAACTTAAGAGGTCAAGTTTGTTTACAAGAAACCTCAAAGATGTCAAGCTAAATTATAAATATGTAAAATTATTGATGATATTTTCAGCTCCTTATGAGTTAAATAGAAAATCTATAAGAGGATGTAATCCAAGCAAATTTCTTTAACACTTATCTTATGTTGTTAGCTTTCAATGCAAACATTTGGTTGAAATAAAATAAACAAACATTGGTTTCTTTCTTTATTAACATCATATATCTGAAAATCTCCATCATAATTTAAATGAGACTAAAAATTGAAATGATTCCAACTTCTTCAAATATGCCCCACGTAATACTCCACCATGAGTAATGCCAAGTTATGCTTACAATACTATTGTAATATATTAAAATTCTCTTACCTTGATACTAGCAGCACATGAACCATATTAAAAAACTTAACCAATGAAAATGTGTAGCTATTGTAAACTAAATCGAGTTAAGGAGCTCCTAAGAGGTACCTCATTTCAACTTCTCAATCTATAGGACATATGCACTCATGATCATCTAGTATCTTTGATAAAATAAATATGATAAAATGATGTTTTTATTTTTAATTGTGTTTTGTGAAATGTTTTGCACCCTAATGTACACATAATTGGTGTATGGAATATACAACAAAACATTAAAGTATATATCAAATCTTATCGATAATTTGATTAGAAAAGGGATATGATTGATAAAGAGAGCCCCAACCAACTATAAAAAATGGATTGTAATCTCAATGTAATTTATAGACTAGATCAATTGCAAGATATACAAAACCATTATTATCACATTAAAGAGTGGGATTGATGTGAGACAATCTAATTTCACCAAAAAGCAAGGTGATCCAATAGAGTTAGGCAATGGCTGAAGCAATAATACAATATGCAGTTTTAATAATGGACTTACAATAATTGGTTATTTCTTAGTGCTTTAAGAAATGATATCAGCGCTAAGAAATTTAAATATCCAAATGTAGAGCGATGGTCATAAGAGTAATAAGCCCAGTCAGCATCATAATAGGCACATAAGGTATATGAGGGAGATCGAGTAAAGTGAATGTCATAAGAAAGTATAAAGCAAGGATAGTGTAGAACCTACTTAACCGCAATTTAATGAATGTCAATAAGATAATGCAAAAAATGAGAAACTTTTTTTTACAAAAAATTGAATGTCAAGGCAAGCAAGATAAAGAAATTGAAGGGCAACAATAATGCTACAATAATAAGAAGGATCATGAAGGGGATGACCATGGTTTTTAGATAGAAGAAAAGTGGTAATGGGTATGGTAACAACTTTGAATTGTTCAAGATCGATGCAAAGAAGATCTTTAACATATTTTATTTAAGGAAAAGAGTAGTGGGTTTATTGGTGGTTCTAATGCTAAGAAAACAATGAAGGATAACTAAGTATCTAATGGAAAAGGTTATTTAAAGATCACTAAGATATCATCGACATACACTAAAAGAAAGAAGTAGTGTGAATGAACAATAATGTGTCATATTTAGAGGTAGTGAAGTTTAGTTCAAGAAGTTTTTGACTCAAGCAATGAAACTAAACCCAAAAGGCTTGTTTAAGACCATAAAAAACTTTATAAAGACGATAAACATAATATGGATGATGAGGATTGGTAAAATCAGGAGGTTGAGACATAAAAATTGGTTATTGGGAATGACTATAAAGGAAGGTATTATTTACATCAAGTTGATGAATGGACCAATGTTAAGAAAGAACAAGGGTGAGAATAATATGAATAGTGGTAAGTTTGACAATTAGACTAAAGGTGTTAAAATAATCAATGTTTGGAGTCTAATGATATCGTTGACAACAAGATAAACTTTATAGTGCACAAAGGAACCATCGAGGTTTTCTTTTTGGTGTGAAACACCCATTTATAACCAATAATATTGATATTTGATGGTAGAAGTATAAGAGTTCAAGTGTAATTGCACTGGAGATCATTGAACTCGTCAAGCATAACTAGGTACCAAGGTGGTGATTTATTAGCTTGAGCGAAGGAAGTAGGATTAGGACCATAAAAGCTGTGGTGATCAGAGTGTTTGATGTGTGTAAGTTTTAATAAATACCCTCGATAATCCACAAGCGTACAGTTCATTTGCTTAGTATCTAAGGTGTTGATCCTACGAGGAGGGATAATCTAATCCTAAAATCTAAGGCCATAATAAATCACATAAATTCAAAATATAACGAAACTAAAATGAGAATTCAATTCAATCAATCAAATTAAAAATCACTCACGATAATGTTAATAATTAAGCAGTTGCAATACACACCCAAGAATCAACCTAAGGGAATTACCAATTGAGAGAAAGGGAATTTTACCTATCCTTAATGCTAACCTAATTGATTATGAATTACCAGATTATTGGTTCTAGACGATTCTAGGGTTGATTATTCTCTCTCGAGTTATAACCATTAACCCTAATCAGATTATGGAAGATGTAATCTCTTGATTAATAACCTATCCAAAACCCTAATTAGTTCTAAGGTTGCCTAATAAACTATCGAACACCTATGCAAGATCTTTCTTTTCACAATTTATTGATTTGATTTAATTCTTGTTATATTAAATCACCTAACTCTCGTTAGCCTAATTTAATTATTTTTCATTCGATTCACCCTCTCAGTTAATTATTGAATTAAGCAATTGCAGAATTAAATCATAATAAATCCAATAAAACATAAACAATCAAATTTCATTAATTCAAAGATAAAACTCCGAAGGTGAGTTTAGAACATCTCAACATTCAAAAACCCTATCACCAAACTATTATTCCTAATTCTATACAATAACAAAATTAAAGATAAACAAGAAATACGATCTAAATGGATGATGGGAGGTAACGATGTCAGGAAACTCTTGATCCGAGAAGTACGCCAAGTCAGCTTCTTCTCCACTTCTCTCTTCCTTCTTCTCTTTCTCAATCTCTCGATGAATTCTCTCTAGGGTTTCTCAAAAGTGGCTAATGCAAGCTCTCTCTGCCTCTTTGTCTTGTTCTTGAAATATCCTTTGTGGTTTGAGTAGTCCTAGTCTTTTTTCGGGGTCCAAAAAGTTTGAAAAATCCCTCAAAACTTAATGTTTTTGAGTGTCTACACGTATCTCTGACATAGGCCATGACTATGGCCAAACTTGACGTTTTTGAGTATCTGTGCCTCTACCCGACATAGGCCATGATAGTGGGCCACATCCGAGCCTTCTGTCATGATCATGGCATGCAAGCCACGATCATAGGCCATTTCTTGGGCTTTTGTCACGATCATGGCATGTGGGCCAAGATCGTGGGCCAACTTTAGTGCTTCTGTCACTATCGTGGCTTGTTGTGCCACGATCGTGGGCAATTGTTTCAGCGCGAATATCTCCAAAACTTCTCTATCCTTCGATATTAACCCTGAAACATTAACAAACACATCAAGGTACTTCATAAACGTAATATTTAAGCTCAAAGACTTGTACTAACCCATAATAACACTTAAATACAAATAATTAACAAACTAACACAATTCTAACCTAAACATACACTAAACGATTGAATTAACAATTAAATACATACCAAACTAAGCCCTAAAACATGATGCAATTTACACTTATCACGTGGGTAAGAGTAGAGTAACTAATACAGTCAAAAAAGATGGAAGGAATGCGAGTGTGATCACATGTTTGTGTGAACATAAGATATGGAGATTATAGTGAAGAAGGTGAAGCAGCCCAAAGGGATAGAAGAAGAATTAGATGGAGTGGGTAAGGAAGGTGAATTGAAAGGGAAAGGTAAGGAGATGATAGGTGAAGAAGAGGGAGAGGAAGTAGCAATAAGAAAATTGGCATATGGAAAGTGATTTTCAAGAAAATGAACATGTTGAGAGATATAAGGTTTGAAAGTAATGGGGTTAAAGAAGCAATATCCTTTATATCAGAAACAATAGCCAAAAAAAATATGGTGTAGATTTTGGTGTAATTTTGTTAGGACGAGTAGATCTAGAAAAGGAAAACATTGATAACCAAGACACATAAATGAGAAAATTTTGGTATAGTATAATAAAGAGTTCATATCGGCACTTATGGTAAAGAATAAGGGTAGTTAAGAGGTTAATAAGATAGATAACACCAAAGAATGTTTCAAACTAGAAGAGTTTAGGGAAAGAAGCATGAAGAAGAAGAAGAGTGAGATTAGTTTCAATAATATGTAAAGTTTTGCATTAGCAAGGCATTTTGTTGAGGAGTTTGGGGAGCTCCATCACATTGAAAGATTTCAATAGTAGTGGAGAAAAGATTTTTAGTGTTAGTTTTAAAATTTGAAAATGAGATCAAACATGGGATTTTTTTTAGTTAAGAGAAAGAACCACGTGTAATGAATAAAATCATTAGTACATGATGAAATATCAATATATAGAAATGAAAGCAGATGAGGAAGGTCCCCAGATATCATAATAAATAAGTTGTAAAGGTTTAATAGAAACAAGAGAGGATAATTGAAAAGAAAGTTGAACATTTTTCCTTAAAGGCAAAAGATACAAGGATATATAACTTTTCATTTAGCAGATAAAAAATGTGATAAACTAGAAAGCATAAACCGAAATAGATGTCTAAGATATTGATGCCATAAATCCAATGAAATTGGAGTGATTGTAAAGGCAATAAGTTTTTTAAAGTGCAGACAAATCTTCATTAGGTAGATTTATTATGGATGGAACTCATAATAGGTAGTATCACGAATTTGAGATCCTTCATAATATATCCAAAAAGGATAATTTTAATAAGAAAAAATTTATTGGTAACAAATTTGGCCACAAAAAATAAACTTATGGTAAGTTATGGAACAATTAAAATATTTATAAGGTGAAGTAGACGATTATGGGTAGAAATGTGAAAGTATCAATAGATAAAATAGGAAGGATTTGTCCATTATCAAAAATCACTTAGTTTGAACCTTCATACAGAGTTGCAAAATATAAAAAATAAGGATTAGGGTTTATATGAGTAGTGGCATCAGTATCAAGTAACCATTTAGCTACATTGATGGAATTAAATCAAGAAACATCATATCATTCTAAATATTCATGATAAAGAAGGCTATAATGAGGGTGTTGGGATTATATCAGGGCACATTTTGATGATTTTAGGACTCTGAGTACCTATAAGTGTGGTTTAGGATTATAGTTGGGTTGGCCAAAGTAAGGAGAATTTTGGATTTGAGTATGATTGTGAGATTAAGCCCAAAACTAAAGTTGATATGGTAGAGAATTAAATTGCCTAAGAGGATAATTAAATGGTCCATTAGGAGATATAGGTATGTTGGACTATATTGGCCTATTAATAATTGCGGTATGCTAGGATCCATTCTCAAATAGATTAGGATTTTGCTAAGAATTGTCTCTAGAAACATGTCTTCCCCTTCAATTTTTGTCACTACTGCTGCCACCTGCTTCATGCAAACACTACCAGTGGCAACCATCATATTATAAAAGAAGATGAAATATGTGTCAAATAAAGGCGTCGTTTGATATGAGAATAGACGTTGCTCATAAATTAGGAGTTTTGTCCTAAGTTTAGCAAATGTAATGGTTAAGTCCCAATGCTTAGTTGTTGTTATGAAGGACTCAAACTCTACATGCATGCCATTTAAAGTGAAAAGGATAGAATCTTTGTCTGAAATCTTGTCTCCAATAGCAATAATTTCATTTGCAATGATACAAAAGACGGAGAGAAACTTAGTAATAGACTTGGAACCCTTCTTTAAAGTATACATCTCTTATTCGAGAAGAGAATGCTCATAAGTTAACTGTTGCATGAAGTGTTCTTCTAGTCTTACCTAAAAGTCATGAGCAGTATGGTAATTAAGGGCAAGGCATGCAATAGAGTTGAAAAGTGAGGCAATGAGGAAGTAGTAAACAAGTTGATCATAATTTTACTACTTGATGTATTATGGAGATGGAGAAGCTATATTAGAGGCATCAATTAGTGGTGAAAATGTGCCATCGACATAACCAATAAGATTATAGATAATCAAATTGCTTGAGTTTGGTTTTATCATACAAGGTAATTTGTCAAATCCAATTGTTTGATCATGAAATTGGTGATTTGGTTGAATGGTAGTGTAGGCAAATTATTTCCCGTCATTGTTTGGGTTTATTGTTGACTATGCAGTGTAGTTGGCTATTGTTTATGTTTGAGCTACTGTTATGATATTTTTCGCAATATAGGTTGATTATTTTCCACCTGTTAGTTCAGATGCCAACTTTATTACCATAACAAAGTAAATATGATAGAAGGATGTTTTTATTGTGTTTTATAAAAGGTTTTGTACCTTAATATGATGAGGAATGAAGAGGTACACATCTCAAAGGAAGGACTTGGTCAAATATTTGATTAGGAGAGGTTAAATAATTAGTTCTAAGTTTTGTTAATATAGAGATTAAGTTTGATAGATGCATCACCACACATGAGCATCACATTGATAGGCATTTAACACCATTCTAGTGACATTTCACAAGAATTTGACACCATTCTAGTGACATACTTATCTTTATTGCGATAAATGATGACATCACTTATCTTGTTCAATGCCTCTCAAGCTTTATGATCTATATTATGTGAATATATTTTTCTATATGAAATGTTTTAATTTAAGCATCTTAAAAAGTAGTGGCTCAATTTTAACAAACCAACATTCCTCGATAGGAAGAATAAAACCAATCAATGTAAATCATTATCCTCTTCCACCTACATAATTGTAATGTGCAATATATTAAACACCTTTTTTCTAAAAAAAAAAGATATTGGTTGTGATGTTTAGATATTTGAATTGTATTATTATTTAAATCTTTTATCATGTACTATTTTGGATAGTTTTAGCATGTACTATCTAAATTTTTGCATACATTATTTAGATTTCTCTCATCTTATATTATTTTATATTTTACATTAAAGGGATATTATGCTTATGCTTCACATAAGTAATATTAACGATCTTGACATGGTCGTTCACTTGATTAGATATATTCAATTTTGATGAGATAAAACTATTGGGTTTATATGTCTAATTTGTATAATAATTACTAACAAAAATGGAATGATTAAAGTTGATATAACTTGTATAAATGCAAAAGCATATATGATTTTTTTTAACCAAAGATGCTGACAGAAATATTTCATATATATACATTTTGGTAAATTGATTATGTACATAAATATTTCATATATATACATTTTGGTAAATTGATTATGTAATTCATGTTAAAATTATAAAATGCACTTCTCTTTTTAAGATCATTATATTATTCAAAATATTATTTATGAGAGAGTAACTCTCACTTAAATAATTTGTACTTAATTTATTTTTCATAATATATAAAATATATATCCTTTCATATGTGTTTATACACATTTTGTACAAATTTCTACAAATGATAATTTCTTTGTGAAAATATATTCTTAATTTGAAGAGGATTAGACTCATGAAATATGTTATATTAGATTTATATTTATTCTTAATTTTAGTTAGAAAAATAAGTTTTAAATATTTTGTGACATGCTTAGTATTATACTTAGAACAAAGATATACACCTCTTTATAATATGACTTACTTTTAGAAAATTATATATTTTAATATTTTAAAACTGATATTTTTAAATAAATGTATATAGTTTATTAAAATTTTAAAATATAAACTAATAAAAAGTATATCAATTTAATGGAATACGGAAAACTTCTTTAAAAGTTCCTTAAAAATTAAATAAATGATGTACGTATCTTCTAAGTTCTAACCGTAATAATATAAAAAGAGAAATCCGTACTCTGATAAGGACAAGTGAAGGATGGTGGCACATGCTTGTTGTCATATCAGTCAAAAGATGAACGGACCAGATCATCCTGTACGGATCTGTTTGCGGTGGAGATTCAATTCTTGCCATACTCCCCTCTCTCTCTCTCTCTCTCTCTCTCATACACTCTCACTGGCTTGTAGGTACTACTGCTACTGCTTCCAGGTCCAGCTTGGTCTGCTTTTCCTATAACTCTCTCTAGTAAAGTTCGTTTGGTGAGAGAAATCTCTCATCGCTACCTGTTTTGTTCTTCAGACATTTTAATAGCTGTATTTCATGGCGATTTCTCACTCTCTTTCCTTTGCTTTTCTTTCTAACATGTCTATGAACTTGGGTTTAGTATGAGTTTTGCTTTTCTTTACTTTTTTCTTCAGCGTAAGCAGACATGTGCATTTAGTGACTTGAAGTTGTGTTTCTTTTTTTCTTTTTTCTGTAATATTTTTGGCAGTGGGGGATTTTGGTAGCAGAATATGTGTCTAGTTTTCTGAACTTGGAAGAATATTGATTTAGGGGTATCCAATATTCCCGAGAGTAATTGTATGTAAGTTTTCTATAATATTAAAAGCTTGAATTCAATTAAAAAGAGGTGGGAGATGAAGCACTCAACATCATCACAAGGGATGGGTCAGCAGGGTCCTGAAGGTATGTTTTATAATTACTTTTGTTTCTCAGTTTCCGCTTTTAATTTGATTTTTGGTGATCTAAAGCTTATTCAGCTTGTTCCTCGCACGTTTAATTTGGAATTGAGCCTATTGGTTTCCTTTTCTTTGTTTTTTGTTATGAGTAGGAGAAAACAAATGCTTGAACTCAGAGCTGTGGCATGCCTGCGCTGGTCCACTGGTGTCCCTACCAACTGTTGGAAGCCCAGTGGTCTACTTCCCACAGGGTCACAGTGAGCAGGTTTTCTTTTCGTGATCACAAATTTTTCTCAATGGTTACTTCTGAAAATGTTCTCCCGAATTTGAAGAAATAATGGCCTTTTTTCTGCATAGGTTGCTGCTACCACTAACAAAGAAGTTGATGGTCACATACCCAATTACCCAAGCTTGCCTCCCCAGTTGATATGCCAACTCCATAATGTCACCATGCATGTGGGGTTTGCTTTTATTTGTTTATTTTAAAGTTACAAGTCATATCTCGTTCTTGCAGGATAAATTTTTGTTGTCTGACAATCCACACTATGTCACTTATATCTTGTTTCTATTAGATTGGTTGTGATCGTGTAAGTATTAACCCCTATTTGGAGTTTCAGGCAGATGTCGAAACAGATGAAGTGTATGCCCAAATGACTTTACAGCCTTTGACACCGGTGGTGTAATGTTATTAACTAATAACGTTTATCATTTGTGTTTACCTTATTCTAATTTGGTTTATTGCACTTACAGGAAGAGCAGAAAGATACCATCATTCCCATGGAGCTGGGAATTCCAAGCAAGCAGCCTACAAATTACTTTTGTAAGACACTGACAGCTAGTGATACCAGTACTCATGGAGGCTTCTCTGTCCCTCGTCGTGCTGCTGAGAAAGTCTTTCCCCCACTGGTAGTCATTTTCTTGGCTATCTGTTCCTTGAGATATTTAATTGATAATGTTGGTAAGTATCATTTTCACTTCTCTTACTGTTTCTTCATTTGGCAGGATTTTACACTACAACCACCAGCCCAGGAACTTATTGCCAGGGATCTCCACGATGTTGAATGGAAGTTTAGGCATATTTTTCGAGGTGTACACCATAACTTTCGTTGACTGCATGAAAAATATCATTAAGATTTGAGTTTCTATGCTGTAGGAATGCTGTATAGTTGGTTACAAGTGTCAATAACCTTATTTTATTCGTCCATCTGCAATCTTATCATTTTTCTCCTCTATTCCTGTGAATATGGCAGTTGGCCAATTATTTTTGTTTATATGTATCAAGTATTTTGATAGCACATAATTCTTTCATTTCAATTCCCAATTTGAAGTGGCTCTTTTGGTTCATATGTGTTTCTTAACTGAACCTTCACTGAGTCTAAGAACTCTTAAGTGCTCTGGACAAGAACTTGATTATCATTGATTAATTCTTCCTGCCAGCAACATCCATAGGTGAAGAAAACACCTACCTCTAAATCTATTGTATTTTTAGTCAGATAAAGATTGCAAAGCCATCTCCCATGATGTGTTGTAGAGTAGTTGGTCTATCTGTTTTCATGGTATGGTGATTGGTAATGCAATTTTGCTGGTAACTTGCATTGAACTACATTTTGGTTTGTTTCTTTACACCGAGTGTGCAAGTAAACAAAAAAAAATTATGAGTAGGCATTATTATGTCCAATCAATGTGTTAATAAACTAGTCATATACAAGTAAGCTTTATGTTGGTCCATGCATTGGTTTTATATGGTTGTTAGTACTTGTTTCTGTAGCTTGCACCTGTGTGCATATTACAGGTTACGATTATTTACATCCCTTGAATGTCTCATGTAGGAGGACTTTCATTCCTGAGACTAGACTTGTGCTTTGTCAGCTGTTCATGATTTTCTTATTTCAACTGAAGAACACTGTTAGAGAATAATAATGTGCCTAATGTAATCTTTTAAACATGGGCTAGATGTACACTACTTAATTGGTTTGGAATTTTATGAGCTGCCTTTATGCTCTCTTGCAACAGAGATCCCCATGTTTTTGAGTTTCTGCAAGTTTGGCTAATGCTATTAATCTCCCTAATATGTAACTTTCCAGTTCTTGTGAAATTTTACTTTCTAAAAGATACTTCCATATTTATGGTGCTTATTTCTTTATTGTTTAGGTGTTAAGGATGAAATGTCATGGATCCAATGTTTTGCTACATCATTATGAGTTTTTGAGGAAGATAGGCAGCAAGAAGAGAGATGACAAGAGGGAGAAGGTTGCATATCTGAGAATATAAAATATCTTGGAAGAGAGAAAGATAAAATGATCATTGAAATGAAACAAAAACAATCATGAATTTTATGTTCAAGTGGCATCCATTACAGTCTTGTTATATGTATTTTAGTGGGTCCAACATTTGATACTCTACCTGTGAGGGTTTCAGGAAGATAAGCAGAGAGAATATAGAGGAGAAGAGCGAGAAGGATTCATATGAGAGAGTTTAATTTATGAATGTTTAAGTAGCTTTCTTGAAATTTTTGTTTTATCTGTTGGAAGGATTCATATGAGACAGTTTAATTTATGTATGTGTAAGTAGCTTTCTTGAAATTTTTGTTTTATCTGTTGGAAAAGAGAGAGTTTGGCTAGTTAAAATGGCTGCTCACTATACTGACCTACTTAGGACATCATTCCTACAAAAGAAAGCAAAGTTGAGAACCATCAAGCAGTACATATATTTAGTGTGCAGATTGTAGGATCTATTTCTTACTTAAGATCAATTTGATCATTATTTTGGTTTTGCTAAAGGCACCTATTGCTGTGTGAAAATAGTTGGTTTTATGTTATTCGATAATCATAAAAGGTGGGATGGAGGTTGTAAAAACATTGACGATTATGTTGAACTCTGAGTTATGACTGTCTTATCCATACTTTGGATGCTCAAAGTCTAAGGTTAAAATCATTTTGGCCGCATTGCTTATAGAATTTTGCAGGAATTTAGCTTTAATGTTCCCTCTTGTATGACTCATAAATTGAGAAGTTCAGATATCAGAATGTGTTTTCAGTGTTTAACTGTGATCATCTCTCCCCATCAATAGTAAATTTAGAATTGCTGCATCCTTTTGTATAATTTTCTGTAGCAGAGTGGAAGTTATGTCAGGTAGTAATCTGAAATGGTTTATTCCCGTTCTAATCACTGGTAATGAGGTCATCTAATAATTACTTCCGAATGGCCTTCTAAATTCTGATAACTGATTTTTGACACAAGATTGGGATATGTCTATTCCCTCCTTAACTGCAGGCCAGCCAAAGCGCCATCTACTCACAACGGGTTGGAGTGTATTTGTCAGTGCCAAAAGGCTTGTAGCTGGAGATTCTGTCCTTTTTATCTGGTACATGAACATCTTAGTAATTTAACTCAATGTATGGCTTGATGCAACTTACCGCTTTAATATTTAAAATAGGAATGAGAAAAATCAACTCCTCCTAGGGATTCGTCGAGCCACTCGACCCCAAACTGTGATGCCATCATCTGTGCTATCCAGTGATAGCATGCACATTGGATTGCTTGCTGCTGCAGCCCATGCTGCAGCAACTAATAGTTGCTTCACTGTCTTTTATAATCCAAGGTGCAAAAGGTGCTTGCAGGTTTCTTTATTGTTGTGTTTGATTGATCTACTCTCCATATTTAACATGTGTATTCTTGTCAGGGCTAGTCCATCGGAGTTTGTTATACCCCTCTCAAAATATGTTAAAGCAGTATTTCATACACGTGTATCAATTGGGATGCGCTTCCGGATGCTTTTTGAGACTGAAGAATCAAGTGTGCGTAGGTATTATAATTGTTGCTAGTAGAAATGATGATAATATCTCCCATATCTTTGAATCTAATTTATGGAAATTATTTGACTAATTCTTCAGTATGCTCATTATATATATGTGTGTGTGTGTGTATGTATGTAAAATATGACCCTGATGTCTTAATTCATTCTGATTTTGTATGGTTAAAGTAAAATGTTTGGAGCTGAATGTATAATACGCAGAAACCATTTTCTTTTCATTGACAGAGTTAAATGAAATTTACACGAGGTTCATAATTTTTCAGTGTAGGTTAATTCATAGGTAAAATAGCTTCTATCTATGTATATTCTTCATCTGTATACATTCTGGTTAATTTTACATGGTATTGTTTGTTGTCTGGGTGGTAAATTTGTATTGATTACAATAGCATCACACAAATGGCGCCTTAAATGCTCAGGCATCCATGACCATTTTGTTGACAAATGCTACTGTTTATATTGTTGCATCTTTATGTCATATGAACATCTGCAGTTTGATGAGCTTGTATTCAACAGGTATATGGGTACAATAACTGGCATAAATGATTTGGATCCTGTGCGTTGGCCGAATTCCCATTGGAGATCTGTCAAGGTGATCAGGCTGCATCCACACCTTTCAGTTTGTCATGTACCATTTGCATACTGAATTACTATCTCCATTTTTACCAATAGCCAGAAATTCCTCTGATGTGTTCCAAGGTGTATTCCTTGTGCTGCATATGTACAAATATTATACTAGATGGTTGATATACATTTCCCATGAAATTAATTGGCAAAAGAGTAGGAGAAACTGAATGAACAAGTTCATACGGGTACTATAAATGGCATAAATGATTTGGATCCTGTGTGTTGGCCGAATTCCCATTTCAGGCTGCATCCATACCTTTCAGATTGTCATGTACCATTAGCATAGTGAATTACTATCTCCATTTTTGCCAATAGCCAGAAATTCCTCTGATGTGTTCTGAGGTGTCTACCTTGTGCTGCATATGTACAAATATTTCTATTTTTCAAGAAGGAAAGGATATAGTTGAACTTGTTCATTCATTTTCACCTACTCTTTTGCCAATTAATTTCATGGGAAATGTATATCAACCATCTAGTATACATTTTTTTTTATCTAATTGAATTCTTTTTTGTAAAGTCTTGGAATTAGGTTATGTGGTTGTTCTTTTAGGTGCAGCTTATAATCTTCTGTATACGATGTTATGTTAATTAATTGTTTATCTATTGTATTACAAAATAGTTCTTCATTTCATGCTAACTTTCCGCAGCTGCTTGAAAGTAGTTGATCTTCCCTATGCATAATTTTCTTTCATGCCTGTTTGATGGATACAGCTTTAGATTGAACTTCAAGGTTTCCAACATAGTTTGAATGTTCAATAATTCTGTTGGAAATGCTAATCTAGATTAATTTTACATGCATGAAGTTATTTTTCTCCAATATTGTGCTAGAAGAATAAAATCACAATCAGAAGTTTTTTGGTGACTTCAACTCACTCTTATGTGTATATATGTGGTATGATGTGTCTTTTTATGTCACTGTTATATTTCACCTTTCTATGAGGAAGATTGAGGCTGTTGTTCTTAAACACTGTGTTGCCAGTGGTATAATGTGTCTACTCACAACTTGCAAGTCCAGTCGTGAGTATGCCTTATATGTTTATTCTTTATTATTTTCCTTTAGCACTTATTTGGTTTATCTTCTTCTATAGGTTGGTTGGGATGAGTCAACTGCAGGCGAGAGGCAGCCAAGGGTATCATTATGGGAAATCGAGCCACTAACAACTTTTCCAATGTATCCCTCTATTTTCCCTCTAAGATTGAAGCGACCTTGGCATCCTGGATCTTCATCCTTACTTGGTATTTATGCCTTTATCTTTCGTAAATCTGTTTCATGTCTTTCCCTCAGGCTAACTGGTTGGATACATTATCTTTCCTAAAACTGATGTTCAACCAGTTATACAAAGGTTTAAGGATGTTATAACTTGGAAGACAATAGAACACACGTGATATTATAATAGGGATGCAGATCTAAGGATGTACATGACATTTTCCATGTTGATGGATGTCCTTCTAGGTCAACATTTTGTGATACATCAAGAAACTGGCCATCAACATTTTGTGATACATCAAGAAACTGGCCATACATGCCTTGTTGAACATGATGGTTTAACCATAGCAGGGAAGGACTAGGTTCAGTTTAGCCAATTTTCTTGCATGCAAAAGAGATTGCTATAGGTGGCTTCAGACTTCAATCCTAGAAATGCAAATGACATTAACTGGCTGACTGAGCTGACCTACATTTTTGTTTATATTCTGTAAATTTTGGTTTAAATTTAGTACATTAATTAATTATAAACAAGAGGGGAGTATGAATCAAACTCGAAATCTTCAAATAATAAGTTGCTTGGAAACTTTCTTCCTTAATTTGAGCTACACAATTAGAATAAACTCGGTTGGAAGTAGCTTATAATAAGCGAGGGATGATAAAGACTGCCTATTTTAAGGAATTGAATTTTGATAGCTTCAACTAAACAAGAAGGATTTTTGGAGAAACTTCAATGTTCTCGTTTTTGTGGTTTTATGTGAGTAGGTTTATCAACTGTATTGTTTGATTCTACCCTCGAAACTATGCCATAGAATGATATTGTATTCTAATTAAATAAATCTTTTTGTTAAACCTTTTCATTTTTAACATTCTTTCCAACTAATTATATAATTTGGAGTGAAAATAATTTTAATTTTGAAATATAGTTCGAAATAGTTTTGGCCATTGCATGTTCCTTTCCTCTTCTTACTCAAAGTACTGTCTTGTACCAATACCAATTCATATGCTGTTAGATATCACAAAATTTCCTTTGATTGTGCACTTACTAGTTTTCTTTGGGAAAGAAAAATCAAGGCATAATGGAACTTCTAACATTTCTTTCCTTTTCCTGTATGTTGATTCTTCTACGACATCTTGGCCCTTGATACGGCTACAGTCAACCATCATTTTGACTTTTGTAAATTCATTCACTACCTTCCAGATGTAGGATAGTCTCAAACAACAAGAATTTAGGGTAAGGGGAAAGAAAGAAGAAAAGATTTAGAAGCTTTGGAGAATGATACTAGGAGGTAAGAAATTCAAGTCCATGTTAATAGCCAAAATCAATGAATAACTATGTTACAACAATGTAGTTAGCGACATCTTTGTAGTACTTCAGGGCTATATCCTAAGAAAACTACATATCAAATTGTAATAGATTAAAACTTTCTGAAAACTCATAACACTATATGTCCCAATAAAACAATTGAAACTTGGAATTATTTCCAACACAAGGTTTACCAGTTCTATTTCTAGTATTCTAGTTTGTTTTTCCCTCAACTTATTGTCCTTTTGCAGCAGATAACACAGGTGATGCAGCTAATGGCTTGATTTGGCTAAGTGGTGGAAGTGGAGAACAGGGTCTACAGAGTCTGAATTTTCAAGCTGCAAACACATTTTCATGGATGCAACAGAAGCTGGATCCAGCAATTTTGGGTAATAACCATAATCAGCAATACCAGGCTATGTTGGCAGCCAGTTTGCAGAACCTGGGAAATGGTGATCTTCAGAGACAGCAGCATGTGCAGTATCAACAGCCCTTTGTTTCTCATGAGCAGTCATGCGGCCATAGTCCACCAATGCATCTTCAGTATCAACAGCAAGCAATACAACGAAATATGCACCATAACATGTTGCAGGCACAGGGCCAAATTTCAATTGAAAGCTTGCCCCAGCATCTCTCGCAGCAACAGTTTAACACTCTGCTGGACAATCAAGGACAACAAAGGCAACGAAATTACCATGATTCCCTTCTATTTCAGACTGAGCAGCTCCAAAGACAGCAATCAAATGTTTCTTCTCCATCCTACTCAAAAATCGAGTATACGAACTCAAATGCAGATATCTCTCTATCCAGTGCAATACAAAAGATGCCTAGTTCTCTGTGTCCTGGAGCTAGTGAAAATCCTTTGGATTATTCAAAAGGAGGTCAGTTCATGGTAAGTGAGCGGTTATCTCAACAGTCATGGGCTCCCAAGCATACAAATTCACAAGTTAATGCACTTGCCAATACAGTGTCATTCCCTAGATTATACAATGAGAAAGATGCTGTAGTGGAGCATGAAAACTGTGAGTCTGATGTTCAGAATCATACAATTTTTGGGATGAATATTGATTCAGCTGGACTTCTACTACCTGTCACAATGCCTAGATGTGGCTCTTCTTCAATTAAAGCTGATACGCCTTCTATGGCCGTGGAAAATTCCAGGCTTCAGAGTTCTATGTATGATTGTGTCCAAGACTCTTCTGAGCTCTTAGCTAGCACAGGGCAACAGGGCTCACCAACTCGCAGTCAAACCTTCATCAAGGTACAAGCCACAAGAAGTTTTAAGTGTTCCTTTTACAATGGGTCTCGGCTCAGTATTGCTAGATAATTCTTTTTGCAGGTTTACAAATCGGGTTCGACGATTGGACGCTCATTAGACATCTCCCGCTTCAGCAGCTATCATGAACTGCGAGAGGAACTGGTTCAGATGTTTGGAATTGAGGGCAGATTGGAAAACCCTCATAGATCAGGCTGGCAGCTTGTATTCGTTGACAGGGAGAATGATATACTTCTCCTTGGTGATGACCCATGGGAGTAAGTAACGCAAACAGAAAGCATTCAAATTTTACTTTTAGCATGTCTCTCATTGATATTATCTGTTCTTGTCTATTGTTTCTATCCCAATTGCAGGTCATTTGTCAATAATGTTTGGTGTATCAAGATACTATCCCCAGAAGATGTGCAGAAAATGGGGGAACAGGGAGTGGAGTTCCTGGGTGGTATGCAGGGGAAAGTGTGAAAAGTTGTTGCGCAGGGCTGTCCCCCACAACTGAAAGCTGTATGACATCCTTTCATTTATTTCACGGACTGCAAACATTTTAGACTTCAGAAAGAGAGCGGGGCCCTTGGTTTCCTGAGCATTTCTCTTTAATGAAACTGTCTTTTGCCTGGATCAACTAGTTTGTTCTGATAGATTTGACTGTTTTAGCAAACTTAGTATTGATGGAATCATTTCAAATTCCCTAATAGGCTTCTATTGTCGAGTAATGTGGCGAAAGAGATCTTGCTTCTCTATTTATGTTATGGTATAACGTACCTCCTCGTTGACAAAATCCGGCCGGTTAAAATGGGTAAAACTTAAGTACTCGAGGTTCACGATTTGAATGATCTGCTAAAGGCTATAAAATTAGTTGTACACGGTTTAGGTGGAATTAAAGAAAGGAGACTTGGGAAACAAACGGTCGAATGGTATTGCTTGACTACTCAAATCAAATAAGAGGTGGGGCTGTTTGATGCAAAGCTGAAAAAAACCACAGAGAAAGTGGATGTCCTGACTCGGATCCTTTGTCGCGATCAAGTAATATGGACCTAGATGGTATTGCACAACATTCAGAAACTTGGAAGCACGTTGCAGCAAACACTTCATTGGAGACTTAAGGATGTTAATCACCAAAAACCATGTCCAGTTTCTGGTAAACTTTCAGTTCTCCTGGAATATGAGGATTCAAAAGTCGTGAAGGTTATCAAAAGAGATGGGTTCAACTTTGTACGATTGAATTTTCTGAAGGGTTTTGGATTATGTGAAAGGACATGAATATTAGATTTCAACTAGATTCTCTATCCATCCAACTGCATAAGAAGATAAGAGGATCGAGTCACCAAAAAAAAAAAGGAGAGAAGGGAAATTTTCTCTATTGATGATCCTCTAATCTTCTGGGCATGCTTCTTGGTCGGATCAATTGTGGACGTCTTGCTTCTAGCAGCAGTATAGAAATTGGAACTATTAGGAAACCTGGAGTTGCTAGGAACTTTATGCTGAACAGGGTCAGTGATCAATTAGCAGTTGACTAATCAGTATGTGACGACTCTTTGTGTACAGAAATATACAGGCTACGTAAGAACTTGAAGACTCTTAGTAAGTGATCTTAAGAATTTAAGATTAGTCCGATAAAATTAAGATACTTAATGTATATAAAAAAAAAAAGAGTGGAAGTTTGAGGCCCTTATAAATTGCAGCCCTTTCACTTGATCCAACGGAAGAAATGGGTCCTTGAGAATATTTGAGCGTCTAGGTATAGCTTTTTGCAATCCCGATTGGCAGCTTCTGGTTCCCAAAGCCATTCAGACCATTGTCATATTCCTTTTGGACACGTGCACAACACTTCGAACTGCAGCCATGTCCTTAAAAACATTAGCGCCTCCAGTCATGAAGGAATCGAAATAAAACGATAGGAATGGGAATATTAGAAGACTCGGAGAAAAAGCTTCAATTGCAACGCTCTATGGAGAAATGGGACTGAATCAGGCCAAATTCTTTTATTTATTAACAGATACAAGGAAACGGAGAAATTCTATTATTTCTCTCAATTTTAAAACGATCCTTTTGTAAATATATCTATTCATGAAAAAACTCGGCTATTTGATCTCTAGGGAAGTAGCTTGTAAGAAGTGGAAGCCTTACATAATTTCTAGACAACGTGTGATGATCTCTTTTATTTTTCACTGATCATTTAATTGTATTTGGGCAATCCACTTCTTCTCAAGCTGATAACATCCTCTTAACAACCTCTGCAAATATTCAGGCCTTTAGGTAAATTTCCGGAAATCCAAATTCTGGTTCTCACCCGTTGCAAGCAAACTAAATATAACTACTGTTAAAGACCTTGGTTGCAACTTAGGGGTTCCACTCTTACACTCTACAGTGCCTGGTAGGAAAGGGGTGGTGGGAATTTTTATTGCATTGGACATTTATTAATTATCTTCTTTTAAAATTTATGATTAAAAAAATTAAATTATGCTCCAATATAAAAAGATAATAAAGTGACAAAATAAATAATTTAATTTAATGAACTAAGGTTTATTGAAGAAAATGACATCTTTTTTTATGAAAATAAGAAAATAAAGAAATGACATCTTAGCAGTGTAGTCCTAGTACTTATTAAACCTGTGTGTGATGCGAAGGACGAATAAGTTCACTATAATTAATCGTCAGAGCTTCTGTGAATGTTTAAGTTTTACAAGTATCTAGTTTTCTTTTATCCATTAAGAGATATTTAAATTTAAAAAAGTGTAGAAAGATTTTTTTAATATAACAACAACAACAACATTTAAATAAAAGTTTCATTAATATGCAAGGTTTGGAGAGACTCAAAAATATGAAAAAAATGTATATATATAATAAGAAAAAAATGAAAAAATTAATAAAAGATACATTAAAGATAAATAATAATAATAATAATAATAATAATAATAAGTACAAATAAAAAAATAAAATAAGTGATAATAAAATAAATATAGAACAAGGTAAATAATAAAAATAAAAGATAAAATTCCTTAAGATCAAGTTATTTGTTGTTGTGACATAATTGAAGAATCTATTCGTCGCCGAAAAAGAGATATATATATAGATATATAATAGAGAAAGCTAAGAGGATTTATTTTATTTTAGTCTTTATGAGTATTAAGAGTGAGTGGAGTTTTATTTTGCCTTAATTTGTTCTTTATTAGAGTTAAGAATTAGTCTTATTTGATCTCTTTTTATTTTGTATAAAGTCAACAGTGAGTCATATTTCATTCTTCATAAGAATGAGCCCTAAATAGATGTTCTTTCTATGCTTGCCCGAACCTTATACTACATTAATTATTTAATAAATAAAATAAACATTATTCATCTATGTAACTATTAATTATTTATTATATCAATGACTAATTTAAAATCTAAATCACTATAAAAATAATTTATTAACAACAAAATAGTACTCTATTTTAAGAGTAAAGTATAAAATTATCTTTACTCGATTTCGGATTCAACTAATTGATAATTCTAATTATTCCTTAATCGAACTTTTAGACCTAAAATTTACAAAATTCTATTAGACTAATGTAAAAAAATTTCTGACCTAACTACTCTAAATGATCCAACATTATTCTGTCAGAATCTACGGGGCATCATACTGTCGATCTGTCTATGAGAAGTGCACTTTCTGTCCACTCTGGTCTTCAAGCTCTATATCAAAGTTTCCAACTGGTAAAGATCCATGAGCATGTCTCTTGGACAATGCAGTGGCAGCTTCCCTGCATTGTTGATAGGATAACCAACAAAAACTTGATGAGTGAGCTCAGCAAGAGATATCACGATTCCATTTGAGATA
>JANZXP010000007.1:3766831-3779831 GCA_027576715.1 Erythroxylum flavicans | reverse complement strand
CCTTGGATCGGACTTGCTTGGTTTCCTATAACAAACCAAGTTCTCATTCAATAGGAAATTCAATTTGAGAACCCATAGAATCAAAAGCATGAAATTGACCCTAGAATATGTAACCCATACATTTCCCAAGCTCTTTGAGCCAAAACCCTTCAAAACTCCAAGAGATTAAAACCAAACTTACCTTAAATCTTCACCAAACTATGATTTTTCTTGGCTCTAAAGG
Source organism: Erythroxylum flavicans (assembly GCA_027576715.1). Lineage (NCBI taxonomy): Eukaryota > Viridiplantae > Streptophyta > Magnoliopsida > Malpighiales > Erythroxylaceae > Erythroxylum > Erythroxylum flavicans. The sequence continues at coordinate 3,779,608 of JANZXP010000007.1, read as the reverse complement.
AAGCTTTGACCTTCCTCTTCCTTTTTCCCTTCTTGAACAACTTTAAAATCACTCTTTAAGACTAAGAAAAATCAAACCCTAGATTAGCTTTCTTTCTCTCCTTTCATTCTCTTCTTTCACATTTTTCACTCCTTCCTTCCCCAAATTTTCGTTTTTGTTACACCTTAAAACAAGACAACATTTTTCCTTTGCCCATTATGTCCTTAACGAGTGTTAAAAGTCATTTCTACCCTTCCTCTAATGCTTCTTGACTTTCTTAACATAGTGACATACCAAAATTGCCCTCATTCCTTCTAATATGCAAGACACTCTTTTCCTCTTCCTTTTTTACCCTTAATGAATGCTAAAAGTCACATTTGCACTTACACATTCTTGCTACTTTAATCTAATTAGCCAATGTAATAAAATCCTACTAACACAAACATTTAATTAACTCCAATAATATTTCTATCATGACCTTATAATTCGTGCTAAGGCAAAAATTCAAATTCTATGCTTATTCCATAACTATCATGCTTAATTCGATAAAAATATTTCGAGGGCCAACAATATGACATACACACACATGTGAATATTAATTTTTTCACGCATTAAAATGATTGTACGTTCATTTATTGACATTTTCTGGGTATAATTGATTTATAAATGTGATTTTTGATATGAATTGTGGTTTATGTGTTTTGAAAATTTCTTTGGTGTGTATTAGTATTGATTTAGAATTTTGATGAAATTTAGAAAATTTTTGAAAATTTCGGGTATTTTTAGACTAGGAAAAATATCAAATGGCAGGACAATTGATAAATAGAAGTAGAATTAAAAGTCAAATGACAGTGAAAATTTTTATAAATGACATTAGGATTTAATGAAATATGTCATTGAAAATTGGGAGACAATTGGAGTAGAAATTGGAGACAAAATGAACTAGTTATGAAAGTGGTCCAAATGGAACCATAGGAAGGTGACAAGTGGTAGTGATAAGTGTCACTACCACTCACCACTCATCCCTCACTCACGTTATTCACTCTTTGACTTTGAAAGACCACTTAATTGTTATTTCATCTTGCTTTTTCTTCCTCTCTTCGTCATCTTCTTCTTTCACGGTTTTGCTTCACCAACCTTCATCCATGTTTCACCTTGTTTTTATCTATCATTTGCTACTTCCATCTTGATGTCTTCTTAATCTTGTCTCTAAAACCTAAACTAATCCACCCTTAAAAGTTGTTGATCGTGAGCATGAAGGATTAGGGTTTCTTGGTGACTTTAAAGAAGTTTAAGAGTAAAGCAAGTAAGTTATGCTTTGATCTTTATGGGTAGTGTTAAATGAAACTAATATGATAAGTAATTTGAGATTGATGATCATGATCATGAAATTTGTTTTTGTGTTAACGTGACTGGTAATAGGAATAAAGAGAACATGCTTTAAATTTTTGGAGAGTTAATGTTATGCATGAGTTGTTTTAGTAAGAAGCAATTATGATAGTGAATTAAGAGATGAATGATTATGAAAAGGGAGGTTTGAAATATGATGATGTGTGGATGAAGAGGTAAATAAAGTTATGTCTTATTTTGTGTTAAGATGAATGATAATTCATGAGTTTAGAGCTTATAAGAATCAGTATTTTGATTCTTGAAATGAGGTAAGTTAGGTTTATCAATTAGAAGTGAAATGAAGAAGATATCTAAGTTGAACATGTGAAGAACATTAATGATGAATGTTTAAGTATGAATGTTCTATTTTGTTGTGTTATGATTAACCATAGGTTATGAATTTGTTTGTGTGATTGATGTTAAACTAAAATGGTGCTAAGAATGAAGAGGAAAATAAAGTATGGAGATGGCTTGTTGGATGTATTGTGAATGGATATGGTAGGAAAGGTTATGAATGTATGAATGATGAGATTTAGTTTGAAATGGAGAATCAAATGAGTAGAGGTTTGAGAATTTAATGCAATTGATTTGGTAGTTGAATTAGTATGAAATGAAGTTTCATTAAAGGAGGTGAATTTTGGAAAGTATGGAGTAGAGATGATGTAAGTAGATATGTTAAATTCATGTGAATAAAGGAAGAAACTTGCAGGGCACGATTGTGGCCCTCACCCCACGATCGTGGCCTGACGTAATATGTTTCTATCACGATCGTGACCCTTCCCCACGATCTTGGCCTGGCCAGAAAAAGTTTCTGTCACCATCGTGGCCAGCTCTAAAATTTTCTGTCACGATCGTGGCTAGCTCTAAACATTTCTATCACGATCGTGGCTAAACCTATAGAGAAAGAGAGTGGTCTTTTGAGTGAATTATGAACCAATCGATGCTATGGTGCTTCCATATGAGGTATTTAGGGTTAAATGAGATCTTGATTGAACCTAGTTGATGTTGAATGAGGTTATTAAAGTGGAAAAAGTGTATTAGGTATTAAAGGATGATTGGAAGATGATGTTAATTGATTATAAGATGTGTATTAAGAAAATATACCCGGGAATTTGTCATTGAACATGCATTATACATAACATATGTACATGTGCTTATGATCGAGTATTCATGTGAATGTGCAAAATAGTAACGGTAGATGTGTATGTTTGTATGATATAGAGGAGCAAATAGATCGAGCGCATCCAGACATTGCTAGGATGCCGAGGTAATAAGCTATCTGGAGAAAATTGTGAGTAACCTAAGATGGTCTCACTTTGATTAATTGTTTGTTTTAGCTCTGTGTTGAATTATTATGTGATGTGTATGTACTGATTCCAAACATCGAATGTCCGAGGTGTTTGATGCATGAATAACATATTGGAATTGTTCATTGAATGTGAATTTGACTGAATATATGCTTTCTCAAATTAAATGTTGAATAATGGACCAAGGTCCGATGATAAATGTGAATGATAAAGAGAATGTGAATGTGAGTGATTGAACATAATGATTGAATAAGTGTAGTGCATTTCATTACATGAATGCATGAAACATAAAGGCAATTGTGACTGGGTCGCCAGTAAAAAAAGCTTAAAGCTCAGAATGTGGTAAGAGCCTCTGGCTCGCTATGTAAAATGAGCCCGGTATCTACAATGGATACGGGACAGTGAAAAAGATACTTGGTCATAACAATGTAATAAACAAATGTGAGTCTCATGAGCATTGCACGTATGCATGATATGTATGATTTGAATTATTGCAGTGTATTATTGAATTGTGTTGATTGATTTATGTGAAATTTCTGAACAATGTGTTTTGCAATGTTACATGTTGATAAATGAAATGATATGAAAGATGTGATTACATGGAATGATGTGTTATGTGATATGGATGAGCCATTTAGGATGGTTAACTCACGAAGTTCGCAAAACTCACCCAAAATTGCAACGTTGACATTTCAAGTTTAAGAGAGACGATATAGCTTTTAAGTCAATTTAGAAGAGAACTAGTAATGCTTTTGGATTAAAGACATGGCTCAAAGGTCAGTCAGTTGGGACTAAAGGATTTAGATAAAAATTTTATATAATTCCTCATGTATGTAGCACGTTTTGTAGATAGAGCAGTAGACTCTGATAGGTTGTTGATATTGTACCTATATGGATGATGTTGTAAAGTTACAATGCACATGTTGTTTACGAAATGAAATGAGGAATTTGGGTTTTTAGTTATTGTGATTCTTATGTTTTAATTTATGATGCCATGAGTTATATGAAAGTGAAATAGTTAGCACGCCATTTCCTTCGGGCATGTGCACAAACGTCTGACGGGCATCCAAGCAAATGTCTAATGGGAGTGGGGCACTACAATGATTGGTATCAGAGCATGGTTGGCATCCATAAGTATATATATGATGAATTATCGTGAGAAATATAGATAGTAATCAATGTTATTGTCTATTATAGGTCGTCCGTTATAGGTGATCAAGTTGGAATGTCAACTCACATAACGACCTAGAGTCAGTAGGAGCTAGTAGAGAGTCCTCTATGTTCGATTAGAGAGAATGCCTTCCCGAGTTCCCGAGAGAAGGGAAAAGAGGTACAATAAACTGCGAAAGTAGGGGGTTGTAGATTTCTATAGAAGTACAGACCTTGCAGAGGCTGAGGGATGGTTAAAAAGAATAGAGAGAGTTTTTGATCAGATGGACTGTGAGCCGGATGACAAGTTTTACTACGTAGTTTCCCTACTGCAAGCCCCAGTATACCAATGGTGGAAAACTGTTCCAGGCAGTACCACCAGGCCTTGTAGCTTGAGGTAGGAAGACTTTTTGAGAGTCTTCAAAGAGAACTACATGCCTAAAATCTACCTGGACAGAAAGATGAAAGAATTTATGGATTTGAAGCAGGGCAGTTTATTGGTAGTCGAGTATGAGATTAAGTTTAATGAGCTGATGGGATATGCTACTACCTTGCTTCCTACTGAGGAAGACAAATGCAGGAGATTCGAAGACGGGCTGAACATGAAAATTCGGACAAGGTTAGCCATTTCTATTCTAGGTAGCTTTTAGAACTACAGGCTGCCTCGATCCGAATCGAGCAATTGTTGAATGACAGTTAGTCTGAATACAGATAAGAGTCTAGACTGAAGAGGCCCAGTGAGTCTCAGGATGGTTTTGCCAGGAGGTTTAGCAAATGTCAAAATCGATCTTTTAGACCACCGACTCGATCAAGACAGTTAGGGTTCAGATAGAGGGGTAGCTTCATACAGTCTGGCAGTGGAAGAGGTGCAATGTTGAGTCAGTTGCCAAGCTGTGAACACTATGGGAAGAAGCACAAAAGGGAATGCTGGAAATTATCTGGAGCTTGCCTTTGATGCGGCTCATTTGAGCATCAGATCAGAGACTGCTCTGTTGTATTTGGAGCATCGTCTAGAAGGAGAGGAGGAGGAGTAACAGAAACTATTATCCAGTAGAGCCGAGCTAGTAGGTCTAGGCAGAGAGGCTGTGGGAGAGGTAGAATAAGCTTTGGGAGTCCTATTGTTAGGACTGAGGAGCGGAGCCATCAACCGTAGTCTCAGGCCCGAGTATATGCAATAACCAGACAGAAGGCTCAGGATTCTCCAGATGTCATTGTAGGTGTGTTACTTATATTTACTTTTGAGGCTTTTGCATTGCTAGATCCTGGATCTACGCATCCTTTTATCGCACCGCATATTGCATTTAGGTTTCATTATGATAGAGAGCTGTTAAGATATGGATTAGAGGTGAGTACACTGATAGGTAGTACCACAGTAATATGGGAAGTTTGCAAAAGGCGTTTGATTTGAATTGAACAAGCAGAATTGGAGGCAGACTTGGTTGTGCTATAGTTAAAGGAAATAGATGTCATCTTAGGCATGGATTGACTCACTACTCACAGGGCCATCATGAATTGCTATACAAAGGAGGTAATATTAGAACCTCCTAATCAGCTGAGAGTAGTGTTCAAAGGTATTAGTCAAGCAGTGTCAGCTAGGCTAATCTCATTTATGAGTTCCTTGAGGTTGATGCAAGGGGGATGTGAGGCTTATTTGGCCCATCTCATTAATACTCAAACTGAGCAGAATATGCAGGACATTCTTGTAGTTAGGGAATTCCTGGATGTGTTTCCTACTGAACTATCTAGCTTACCTCCAAATAGGGAAACAGAGTTCACGATTGATCTAATTCCAGGTGCTGCACCTATGTGTATTCCTCTATATAGGATAGCACCTGTGGAACTGAAGGTATTGAAAGTATGTGCACGAACGTCTGACAGGAGTCTAGACAAATTTTTGATGGGAGTGGGGTGCTACAGTCACCACCTTTGGATGGTTCGCAAGTAGGAGCACTTAAATAGTATAACATAGAAAAGAGCATAGTTTACATTGTACTAGAAAAATAGGTAATAGATAGTTGGAGAAAATATGGCCTAAAGGATATCCTCATAAATGAGGAAGATTGCTTCCCTTTTTTATTCTCCTATGAAGGCAAAATGTCAAAAATAATTGAGGTTAGGCCTTGACATATGAGTGGAAAACCTATTTTTCTCCTTAAATGGAGACGAAGAATGGATATGAGAAACTTGAGGTTAAAGCATGTCCCAATATTGGTGAGATTTCATAACTTAGCCTTTGATACTATTCCATATAGGGGCTAAGTTACCTACCAAGTTCTTTAGGCAAGCCCCTCTATTTGGAGGGACATACAGCAAACATAAATCAAATTGGCTTTGCTAGGATTTGTATAGAGGTTGACACAAATAGAAAGCTTCTAGAAACCTTGAAAATAATAAAACTTGAGGATGGTGAATAATGTAAAAAAAAAGTGAGATTTAAGTTAGCTACCATTGGAAACCCAATAAACAATTGTAAGAAAAGGAATGGAAAAATACTAGCAATAAATTTCACTCAAGCTTATTTGAAGAGTTGATAGGAATGGAAAGGATCCTTAATATAACCTTAAACATGATTCACTAACTACCACAACCCTCATAAATAAGTAACGTTGCATATAACTTTTTTAAAGAAATTATATGCATTATTAACTAAGATGATTTCTTTGTGTAAGATATCAAGCATCTATTCCTTTTGCCTAACTAACTAAGCTAATAATAGCCTCAGAGATAAAAGACTTTATCTTTAGCCTAGGTGTAAATAAAGCACTAAGACCTGATGGTTTCAATACAAAATTCTTCCAAAAATTGATATAAAATAAGTGATCTGATCATTAAAGCGACCATAGAGTTCTTTGAAAATGGGATTATTTTAAAGGAGTTAAACAAAACCTATATTTCCTTAATTCCCAAAACTTCAAACTCCTTTAACTTAGCTAACTTTTAGCCCATTTCTTAATGCAATGTCATTTACAAGATAATATCCAAGATCATTGCCTCAAGATGGCATATGGACTCATACTTATTTTTTCAAATGAAAAAGCATATGGAATGCAAAAATTAAGATGAATAATTCATAGAATTGAAATATGACCACATATAAGAATGCATTAAAAACAAAGTAAGGATTTGCAAAGAAACATGGTTTTGGTTTTAACATTGGCATAATTTTGGACCCTATATTCCAGAATACAAAAAATTAAGGTTATCATTTTCGTGGCATGAAAAAGTTGAAACAATAATAAATGGCAGTATTTAATGTTGATCTGAACATCACTCAAGAGGATTTTCCCCAATCATGAACAACATGCCTAGTTAAAATCCTAATCATCACAAAGAAGATCTAATAGTGCAAACTAAACATAACTCAGGGAAGTTCGCTTGAAAATCAAATAGAACTATCTTAAAGTATAGAAATCAACTTACTTTATGGTTTAAATTGATCTAATAGAGAAATGGTCTGCCTTAAAATAGGAAACACTGGACCATATCTAGTTCAACTGTGAAGTCACTCATACATAATGTAAATTGATTCTTACACTATGTAACTTGCACTCTAATCTGTGCAATTGGGATAACATAGTGGTTTGGGCAAACAAAAATAATGGTTCCAAGGAAACTCATGAACAAATCTTTAGACTGGCATTTGGTTATTTCATGTATGATATAAGGAGGAAATGTAATCATAGACTACATAACAATGAAATACTAAATCAACAAGAGTTCAACCATAAGATTATCAATTTGATAAAGGAAAAATTCATGAAAAATGGTTTGGCATATAAAATGAGCTAAAACCTCATTCATAACTGGAGAGTTTGACCATCTATAGCAACTAAACCTGAAGAAATGGAAATGCAGCTAAGAAAAGGATATAATGGATACCCAGTTGTTTATAAAGTAGAATATAACCATAGTCCAAAGACGATAACCAAACCATGTACACGAAAATGCTATCATTCAACTATTATAACTACCTACTCCTAAACTCTATTAGTTAATCACAAACAGAGCCTTTAAGCTTCAATTGTTAGACTATTTAATCTTTTATAAATATTAACGTTTATATTTTTTAGGATGTAATTGCTAGTTTAATGGTTAGGCTAATTATATCATCTTTCCTTTTCCATAAGTTGATTCCTTCTACTCTCTTGTTTACTATTATTTCAATTTAGCTTTATAAAAACAATAAGAATATCATAAGGTTTATTTAGAGGTCAAATATTTGACTATAAAGGAACTTGTACAAAAAAGTGACATTGTAGTGGAGCATGTTTTAATTGAGTATATGTTAGCTAATCCTCCAATTAAAGGAATCTCCTTAAATGTTTTAATTGAGTATATGTTAGCTAATCCTCTAATTAAAGGATTCTCCTTAAATTTTTTATGGACTCATTTTTGGTATAGTTGTTTTGAAGTCATTTGACACTTTTAATTAAGGATGATTATTTATTTGCTCCAAATAAAGTATTCTTCTTATGTATTATGAATATATTATTTATATATTAATGATCATTATTTTGTTCTCAATTATACATATTATTTTTCATTGTCATAATATAAGTGAAAGTCTTAATATTTGTGTCAATATTAAGTATATGATAGTTTATTAGGTTTATATAGTTTGACTTTGATCATGTCTTTTTGCACATTTAGATATCTCAAAATACTATAGGTTAATGAGACATAGGGATATAAATTTTAATTTTATAAAGGTTTCTATAATATAGTTTAACATATATTAAGAGGAAACGTATTCCTTTATTATAGTTAGCATAAAATTTAGAGAAATCAAGACTGAAAAATGAAACATGGTATATTATAGATCATTTAAGTATAATTTTTGTTTTCCAAACTCCTTTGCTCGTTATTTTTAGTAAAGTTAATATATATACATGATTGTATTGGATCTATGCTGTATATGAAACATGTTTCTAATATCTTCTAACATCGAAAATCTTATGGGACCCAATGATGGATTATCTTTAAATCAAATGCTTTACAATGGTCAAACAAGATAATATATTTTTTATTTATCTTATCTTTGATTATTATTACAAATATGACAATTAGTATTTGTCCAAAGAGGAGGATATTAGAACTTTTTATTAGAAAATTATTAATTATTATTTTTTAAATTTAAGACTAAAAAACTCAAAATTTGATTTGGTATAAATATAATAAAGTGGTCTAATAAAAGATTCAATTTAGTGTACTTAAGTTTAATGAGAAAAATGACACCTTATATGTATGTCAAATACTTATTAGACCTATAATAGGGAGAACCAATAAGGTTACTATAAATAATTGTTAGGTTTTATACACTTACTTAAGTAAGTTCCATAGATATTTAAAATTACAGATTAACTAGATATGATCATAGACTTAGAACCACCTATGATTTTGAAACAAGTACGAAAGAGAAGTCAATAGTGGAACCTGAAATTAGGAGATTCCAACTAGTTTTATACCTTCCATTATATTTAAGATAAATATTTGTGGCAATGATAAGCTCTCTCTTCCAACTGTAGACAGTTCTAAGTATGAGAGTCTATTTCCTTGTTTTGGAAGAGCTTGTTGTTCCTTTCCCTTCATATCTAATAAACACAACCACTCAATCACAACTTGAAAATTACCAAGCCATATTGTTTTAATATTTGACATCCAAATCCAAACTAATCCCCTTATCCCATGAATTCTATTAAGGTTGTAGGTTACACCATCAAAGCAGGTGCCTCTTGTTGATAAGTTTTATAATAAAAAATTTCAATATCGTAAGTATACAGATTGTAACTTGTAGCACAAAGGGCATCGTTCCCACGAGGACTAATTAGACACCTAACAAATTGAATAAAACTTTTTCTAAGGTACTAAAGATTGATTTGAATGGAAATAAATAATGGAAATTAAAATAAATAATAAAACTAAACAATTAAACAATTGAGCTACCAATAAAAATAAGGTTAATCAAAATTTGGAGACTTAGGAATTATTCTACCTTTGTTTCATTTTCCTTTTATCTTGTTGATTCAATTTATGCTTGATCCTAGATATCCTAAAGTTTTGATTACCCTCTTTTAAGATCTAATCAAGTAACCCAATTGAATTCGATAATCATAGAAGTGTAATCTCTCAATTCACAAAACTACTCCTAACTATTCAATTAGATTTGATGTAATATTAAGGATAATTAATTTCATAATTAAGATCTCTTTTCAATTGTCAATTAATCTAATAATTGCAGATCTATTAAGCTACTAACTCTTGCTGCGCACTTTAACACATGTAACTTGATTCACTCTTTGGATTTATACCAAGTATGAGCATAATAATTATCACAAAGCATTCATAGATGTATTGAATTCAACAAGAATAAAGTTCAAGAAAACAATTCAAAAACAATCCCTAAGATGGATTTAGAAACCCACAATTATGTTGAACATCATAACAATCTAAATAAACATCAAAGACAATTAAAGAAATAAAGGGAAAATAAAGAAAAACTAGTTGGGGTCTTGATTTGGAAATATGGAATTCTTTGAATCTCCCTTAATGTCTCCTCTTGAACTTCTTGATCTGGTGGCTGCTACCTCTTTTGGTGTTTTTCCTATTCTTTTATAGTGCTTGAGGCTTCTAAGGTTCTTTCTAGGATTTCTACGCTTAATTTGATTTCAAAAATAGGTCCAAAACCTTATAACTTAAAAAATCTCACGAGATGGAAACACCTTTGTTATGATCACGAAACTGTGACGATCATGACATGCATAGTTTGTTCCTCTCTGTCATGATCGTGCAAATGTTATGATCATAACAGAGGCCCATGCAACATAACTTATTCTTCACTTGTCACGATCGTGACATGGCTCCATACATCCAAGATCTTCTTTTTTCTTCACATTTCTTTTTCCATACACTCATAACCACATCAAATAGCTCTTGAAACATAAAATTAAGATCATATTCTTGCTCTAAACTAATCAAACAATTATAAACACATACAAACTACTAAGAAATTTTTATATATAATAAAAGTATCAATATTCCAAGTATGTGGATCATATCTTGTAGTATCAAAAGGTATCGTTCCCACGAGGACTATTAAACACTTAAACAACTTGAATAAGAACTTTATCTAAGGTGTTAAGAATTGATTTAAATTGAAATAAACAACTAAAAGTAAAATAACTAGTAAAGCAAAATAATAAAAAATTAGGAAGTGACCTGCCAATGAATTTGAGTTAATCAAAGTTGAAGACTTAGGAACTATTCTATCCTTATTTTGGTTCCTTTAATCTTATTGATTCAATTTATTTTTGATCTAAGATTTCCTAAAGTTTCGATTATTCTCTCTCAAGATCTAATCAAGTATCCTTAATTGAATTCCATATTTATAAAATTGTAATCTCTCGATGCACAAACTACTCCTAACTTGTTCAATTAGATATGAAGCAATCCTATAGATAATTAATTGCGCAATTAAGATATCTCTTCAATTGATCATTAATTTGATAATTATAGGTCTATTAAGTTACCAACTCTCATTGAGAACCTTAACACTAATTAACTTGATTCACTCTCTTGATTTATTATCAAGTATATGCGCGACAATTTAACAAACTTTCAAAGATGTATTGAAATCAACAATAAATAAGGTTCATAAAATAATTCAAGAACAATCCCTAATAGGGATGTAGAAACCCATAATCATGTTAAACATCTTATAAATTCAAATTAACATCCAAGACAATGAAAGAAATAAAGGGAAAAGAAAGAAAAACTAGTTTATGTCTTAATATGGAAATCTATAAATTTTGGAGCTTCACTTGATGTCTTCTCTTTAATCTTCTTTGATGTAGTGGCTACCACATTTTTTCTGTTTTTCTTTTTTAAAATAGTTCTTGAGGCTTCTAGGGTTCTTTTTAGGGGTTTCCCACTTAATTTGGTTAAAAAATAGCCCCAAATTGCTAAAACATGAAAAAACTCGTGTCTAAAAAAGCCTATTTCACGAACATGACCTTGGAATCATGACTATGCTCCTGCTACATGATTGTGACACCTTTAAACTTCCTCCATCTTCTTCATTCTTCAATTTCCTAATTTCTAGCACTCACAAACACATCAAAAACCTTTTGAAACATAAAATTAAGATCCAATTCTTGTTATAAACCAAGCAAACACTTAAAATACATATAAACTCTAATAATAACACAATTCTAAGTCTATACACATGATAATCATCTAAGAAATCTTTAAAACACACTTAAACATCTAGAAAAACATAATCAATCTACACTTATTAGCATCCCTATACTAAACACTAACAATAGCACAATTTTAAGTCTATACATATGATAATCATCTAAGAAACACTTAAAAACACACTTAAACATCTAGCAAAACATAATACAATCTACGCTTATCAGCATCTCCACACATAAACCTTTGAGCGTCCTCAAGCAAAACTAAAAAGACAAATAAACAAATCACAAAAAGCATATAATCAAACAATCTTGCAAAATTACAATAATGATAAAATGACATCAAATCTTATGAAATTAACTTAATCTCAAACATCAATCACTCAAAACATGCCAACATAGTAACTTATTCTTTTGATGTTTAAGTGTGTTAATTTGAATAGACATATCAATCAAAATGTTGACACCCTATTTATAAGCCTATGGCACTTGTAAGCATGCACTTATTATTATTGATTAATAAAAAGGCAAACTATCACTAAGTAACCTTTTATGAAAATTCTTTTTATTTGCAAAAGATCAGTCGGTTCATTTATTGTAACACCATTTTCTTTAGATTTTCTTTAACAATAACGTAGTCTTTTGACGCGAAGGAAAAAACCTTATTATGAATGTCCCTTAGTTTGTAACACCCCATTCCCGCTGGACCCGAACCCGATACCGATGGTGATATCCGAATCCGTGCCCCTCGAGGGTGGCGT
>JANZXP010000007.1:3748171-3766731 GCA_027576715.1 Erythroxylum flavicans | reverse complement strand
AAATTTTCATGCGCAAAACTCACTATTCACAAATGCATGAGCATGAGATGTGTTGTCCTAATTTCTCTGATTGCTCTCTCGTGTACCCATTTTCCTAGTCCGACCCGTGATATGGGAATGGGACGTTACATAGTTACTCAACTAAGTTACATTGTTTTATTTAGCCTGGTTGGGAATGGGACGTTACATAGTTACTCAACTAAGTTACATTGTTTTATTTAGCCTGGTTGGAGTGTCATTTTAGTCTTTTGACGAGAAGATAAGTATTTTGTCGTGACTGCCACTGGTTACTCATCTATTTCATAACTTTCAAATGGCTACCAACTCTATTCTTAACCCATTTTTCTTTTTTTAATTTTTATCACATTTTCTTAACCTATCTCATATCTTTTTAGTACTAATGATGCTAACTAATTTAAATGAGTGTAATTATAAATGTATTAAAACACAATTCATAAAGTGAAAAAATAGGTGTTATATCCAAATTAATATATATATTCATCCTAAAAACACTTAAAATACAAAATTCATAAGTTACTATGACTTTACAAATTAAATGAACATGTTCAAAGCTAAAAAAATTCCATTCAATTCTTGCCATTGACATATGCACACAATCCACACATCACAATGCCAACCTAATAAAAACTAACAAAATATAAATACAAAATTCTCACACAATTGATATGTAATTGCATATACATCTGCACACTTTAACAACACATTTTTCTCAATGTTAAAAAAACAATATAAATAAAGAACAATAAATAAAAATTTAGTGGTGATGGTGTGGGTGATGGAATTTGGAGACGTTCTATGCCATAAAATTCCAGCAATTCACTCTATAAAAAATAAAATAAAATAATACCAACATAATAAAATGAAAAATAAAAAATACAACTTATCTTGATTTTTGGATTGCCTTTTAAATAACGCTTATTTAATGTCATTAGCTTGACATACTCTTTATGTTTACACTCAACTAAGGTTTATTATGAGTGATTTGCTACCGTCTGTTTCATCCAATTTTATTTTAGTATCCTGTAAATAAGCTACATGTTGTAATATAATAAGAATGACATAATTGATAAAAGTAAGAAATCTAAGTAAGCGTAATAACGTCCTTTTCTGTAACAAATTGTTAATAAAATAGGGAATTATGAAACTCCCTAAATCATCTATTTAATCTAAAAGTTTGTCCTGTAAGATCTACTCTTCTTGTTCTTTTGCAATCATCCTTGTACACTTTTCTACTTTCGCTTCTTGAACAGAGACCTCCTTATATTCTTTAACCTCTATGTCCACTTTCATCTGTTCTTCTTCATCCTTTGAAGACTCAACTCATTCAATTTTCATGAATGAGCTGCCCTCCTTCGGATTCTTTAATACCTTATTCATATTGAATTTTACTTGTTCATCCCCAATTTGAAGTACAAGGTTGCCTTTATGGACATCTACCAAATCTCTTTCAGTGCTAAAAAAAGGTTTACCAAGAATTAGTGGACAATGTCAATCCTCTTCGATGTCTAGGATATTGAAATCCACAGGAATTATAAACTTATCCACTTATACAGGCACATCCTCCACTACACCAAACAATTTCTTTGTTGATTGATCCGCCAACTCAATGAGCCTGGAAGTTGGATTCACATCTCCTAGCCCCAATTTCTTGAAAATTGCTAAAGGCATAAGATTAATACTTACACCTAAGTCAGATAAGCATTTAGAAAATTCTAAATTACCAACTACACAGGGTATAGTGAAACTCCCTAGATCTTTCAACTGTGAGGGCATATGATTGGTAATTATAGAGCTACAACTTATTGTCATCGAGATCGTTTGATTATCATCCCAAGTTCGCTTGTTTGATAAAATGTCTCTGAGAAATTTCACATACTTAGATATGCTCTCCAAAGCTTCCGTAAAGAGCAAGGTAATTTACATTTTCTTTAACTTTTCCATGAACGTTGCAAATTATGCATCTAATTTGTTCTTCTAAAGTCTTTTTGGGAATGGAATTTTTGGTGGATATGGGGGATTGTGAACATAGGGAGGATCCTTATTCTTATCTTCATTTTTTTTCTTTGCTTGGTTTTCTACAAGGGGGGTTTCAACTTGTTTTTCCACTAGTTCTTCTACCTCTTTCCCATTATTAAATGTGATAGCTTAAAATTGCTCTGTTAAATTTTCTTCTGTATTGTTTAGGAGACTTCCCACACTTCTCCTAGATAATGCATTGTCTAACTGACTCACTTGAATCTCCAAATTGTGAATAGAAGAGGCATGATCCTTAACTGCTTACTCAAATTTCCCTTCTAAACTCATGAACTTGGAATTCAGTATGTCCATTAACTTATCCAACTTTGAAGATAATAAATTGGACTCATCTTATTAAAATCTCAATGGACCTTGATTTCTTAATTGATTTCCTGCATTATTAGACCAAAAAAATTTTGGGTGGCAGACGAGTTTAAATAAAGATTGTTACCTCCCTAACTATATTGTTCTCTCATAAAGTTGGACTACTATATGTTGTTGTTTTCCATTAGGAAGCAATCAGTTGTGATATGGCACCCTTATCCGCATAGCTTACATCTATGTTGAATTGCTTTGAGTAGGGACAAAGAGTTGGTTGTCAGGCTGTTCAATTGCTAGGTTGGGTTAGCAATCTTAACCTAAAAATGTTGTTACTGGATCTACAAAAATCATTTCTTTTGGATCTGAGAAGGTTGATTGATGTCTACTTCATTCTGATCTTCAAAGATAACTATTGTTCTTCATCTCTTTTAACAAGTCGTATGCTGTATGCACTAGTGGTCTTGTAATTCCTTGATAATTAGCATTGAACCCTGGCCTCATAAAGCCCATAAGGTCCTTTGTTGATCTCCATGATTTAGTTCCTTTTCCATCTTTATTTTTATTGCTTCTTGGTATTTAGCTCTTTGGATTTCTCATTCTTACTTTGGGATGTCTAAAGTTTATATATTTTCAACTTCCTTTGCAAATTTTTTAATTTTTTAATTTTATTTTTATTTAGACCCTTATACTTATATAATAAAAGTATTAAATCCTTAAACCAAAGGAATTAAAATCCCAAAAGTCCCTACAACGGTGCTAAAAACTTATTGAGCAAGTTTTACATATAATAAAACTCTCAATACTGCAAGTACACGGATCGTACCTTATAGTATCAAAAGGCATCATTCTTATAAGGACTATTAAACACTTAAACAACTTAAATAAGAACTTTGTCTAAGGTATTAAGATTTGATTTAAACTAAAATAAAAACAACTAACAAAGATGAACAATTAAAGAATTGATAAGTGAGCTGTCAATGAATTTGAGGTTGATCAAAGTTAAAGACTTAGGAATTGATATATCCTCATTTTAGTTCCCTTGAGCTTTTTGATTCAATTTGTGTTTAATCCAAGATTTCCTAAAGTTTTAATTATTCTCTCTCAAGATCTAATCAAGTAACCTTAATTGAATTTGATAATCATAAAATTATAATCTCTCCATTCACAAACTACTCTTAACTTATTCAATTATATTTGAAACAATCCTATAGATAATTAATTTCACAATTAAGATCTCTCTTTAATTGATCCTTAATTTGATAATTGTAGGTCTATTAAGTTACCAACTCTCGTTGTGCAACTTAAAACTAATTAACTTGATTTACACTCTCGATTTATGATCAAGTGTATGCACGACAATTATTACAAACATTCAAAGATATATTGAAATCAACAATAAATAAGATTTATAAAATAATTCAAAAACATTCCCTAATAATGATCTAGAAACCCATAATCATATTAAACATCTTAGAAATCTAAATAATCATCCAATAAAATGAAAGAAATAAAAGGAAAAGAAAGAAAAAGTAGTTTACGCCTTGATATAGAAATCTAGAAATTTTCGAGCTTCACTTGATGTCTTATCTTTGATCTTCTTTAATATAGTGGCTACTACATTTTTTTGTGTTTTTTCTTGTTCTTAAATAATTCTTTAGGCTTCTAGGGTTCTTTCTAGGGTTTGCCCACTTAATTTGGTTCCAAAAATAGCCCAAAAATGTCAAAACACGAAAAAATTTGTGCTTGAAAAATCCTCTATCACGATCATGACCTTGACGTCACAACCGTGCTCTTGCTGTTTCCCTCTTTACGATGATCATTCTTAATTATGCATGATCATGACACCTTCAAGCTTCCTCATCTTCTACATTCTTCATTCCTGATTTCCAACACTCACATACACATTAAACACCTCTTGAAATATAAAATAAGATCCAATTCTTGCTATAAACCAAACAAACACTTAGAATAGTACAAACACTAACAATAACATAATTCTAAGTCTATACACATCATAATCATCAAAGAAACAATTAAAAACATACTTAAACATCTATTAAAACATAATACAATCCACACCTATCACACACATTACCAAGAACACAATTCTAAGCACATACACATGATAATCTTCTAAGAAATATTTAAAAACACACTTAAACACCTAGCAAAACATACTATAATCTACACCTATTAACATTCTGAAACTTAAATCTTTGCTTGTCCTCAAGAAAAAATAAGAACACAAACAAATAAAACACTTAAAATATAAACACACAATCATGTAATATACAATGATGGTACAATGAAATCAAATCTTATGGAATTAACTTAACCTTAAAGATCAATCACTTAAAATGTGTCAACATACTAACTTATTCCTTTCATGTTTAAGTGCTTTGATTTGAATATACATATCAATCAAAATATTAACACCCTATTTATACACCTATGGCACTTTTAAGTATGTTATTATTATTACTAATCAATTAAAAGGGCAAACTATTAGTACGTAACCTTTTATGAAAATTCTTGCTATTTTTAAAAGATCAGTAGGTTTTATTTATTGTAGTACCATTTGTTTAGATTTTCTTTAACGATAACCTAATATTTTGACGCAAAGGCAAATACCTTGTCATGAATGTCCCTCGATTACTCAGTTAGGTTAAGTTTTTTATTTTGCTTAGTTGAAGTGTCATTTTAGCCTTTTGACACGAAGACAAACATTTTATCATGAATGCCCCTAGTTACTCACCTATATTACAACTCTCAACTGGCTACCAGCTCTATTATTAACCTAATTTTCTTAAAAAGGGCCAGCGGAATAGGAATTTAACACATTTTTTATTTAATTTTTTAGTCTACGTCATTTCTTCTTAGGAAATCACTCTCATGAAAGGGTACTAATGATGCTAACCAATTTAATTAAACAAAATTATAAATGCATACAAACAAATTTCCTAAAGTGAAAGACTAGGTGTCATATCCTAATTAACATAAATATTTATCCCAAAGATACTTAAAATATAAAATTCAAAAGTTACTATACCTTTTCATGACCACGTTCAAAGCTAAACTAATTCGATTAAAATTTTTCCATTGACATATTAACACAATGCACACATCATGCAACAAAATGCTCACAAAATGCCAACATAATAAAACAATAACACAATACAAATGTAAAATTTACATACAATTGATATGCAATTGTATATACATCCTCATAATTAAACAATAAATTATCCTCAATGTGAAAAGTAAAACCATATAAAGAAAAATGAAGACAAAGTTAGAGCAAGAATACTTATGATGATTAAGGTGGTGATGGTGTTATCGATGGAATGCCATAAAGATCCATCAATTCACTCCCTACAAAATAAACATAAAAAATAAAAATAAAAGGTACCAACAAAATAAAATGAAAATAAAATTAAAAATATCCTAATTCTTGGGTTGCCTTCTAAGCATTAGCTTGACGTACTCTGCCTTCTATCCTTAAGCTAGGTCTATAATGAGTGACTTGCTTACACCCGTTTCTTCACATGGTAGTTTAGTAGCTTGTAAATAAGCTCCATGTTCCAAGATAATAAAAAGGACATAATTCATCAAATTAAGAAATCCAAGTAAATTCAGTAATACCCTTTCGGGTAACAAATTGTCAATAACATAAGAAATAATGAAACTCCCTAAATCTTTAAATGAATCTAATAGTTTATATTGTGGGAGTCAAAACTATTTGCGTTTAAAGTGAGCTCCAATACTTCAATTACAGTTTCTAAAATTGGCACCTCCTCTTGGTCTTTTAAAGATTTAACTACATCAATTCTTATTAACGAGCTGCCCTCCTTCAGATTCTTTAATACCTTATTCATATTGAATTCCACTTATTCATCACTAATTTGAAGGATGAGGTTGCATTCATAGATGTCTACCAAAGGTCTTTTAGCATTCAAAAAGGGTCTACCAAGAATTAGTCGATAGTTTCAATCCTCTTCAAAGTCTAACATAATGAAATCCATAGGAATGATAAACTTCTTCACCTTTTATAAGCATATCCTTTAACACGCCAAACAGTTTCTTTATCGATTGATTTGCCAACTAAATAAGCATAGAGGTTGGCTTCACATCTCCAAGCATATGATTAATACTTGCGCGTAAGTCACATAAGATTTATAAAATTCTAAGTTACCAACTCCACAGGGTATAATAAAACTCCATGGATCTTTCAACTTTGAGGGTATATGGTTGGTAATTATATAGTTGCAACTTTTTGTCATAGAGATCGTTTAATTATGATCCCAAGTCTGCTTGCTTGATAAGATGTCTTTGAAAAGTTTTGCATACTTTGGTATGCTCTTCAAAGCTTTCATAAAAGACAAGATAATTTGCGAAGCCTTTAGTTTTTTCCCGAACTTTGCAAATTGTGCATTATTCTTCTAAATTCTTTGTGGGAATGATATTTTTGATAGATATGGAAGAGGAGTAATATTGGGAGGATCCCCATTCTTAACTTCATCCTTTTTCTTCTTCTCTTGGTCTTTTATAAGGTTCTGTTCAACTTATTTTTCTACTAGTTTTTCTCGCTCTTTCCCACTCCTAAGTCTGATAGCTTTAAGCTGCTTCCTTATATTTGCTTTTGTATTGCTTGGGAGACTCCCCATACTTTTTGTAGATAATGCATTGGCTAACTCTCCTACTTAAACCTCCAGATTGTGAATAAAAGAGGTATGATTCTTCACTACTTGCTCAAACTTCCCTTCTAGACTTGTGAATTTAGAATTCATCATGTCCATAAACTTGTCCATCTTTGAATCCCATGAACTGGACTTATCTTGATGAAATCCTGATGGGCTTTTATTTTTCACTTGAGTTCCTACATTATTAAATCATGAGAAATTTAAGTGGTTCTTCCACTCAGGATTTTATATGTTTGAATAAGGTTGTTACCTCCCCAACCAAATTATGCTCCCATGTAGTTGAGTTACTCCACATTGTTCTTTTGCACTAAGAAACAATCAGCTGTGATATGACTCTCTTACCTGCATAACTTGCATCTATGTTGAATTTCTTTAAGTGGAGAGGAAGAGGTGGCTTTTAGGCTACTTAATTAGATTGGCAAGCTCAGCCTGCAATGATGTCACTGAATATACAACAATCATTCCTTTTAGATCCTAGAAGGTTAATCACTGTGTACTTCGTTCTGATGTCTAGAGACAACTATTGTTCTCCATCTCTTTTCATAGATTATGTCTTTAACTATTTTCCTCATTAATGAGCCGTTATCTACCGGATCAATGGTGTCTCGCGTGGGTGGATTAACTATGTTGTAAAACATTTGAAAAAGGAGTTCCGTGATCAAGTTATGATGCAAACAACTCCTTAAATTGCTCTCACGCTTCATATAATGACTTCCCTTGGTTTTGCTGGAAATTTGTAATTTCCTTTATGAACCTTGTTGTCTTTGTCTGAGGGAAGTACTTAGCCAAAAAGGTTTGCACTAGCTACTCCCATGTTGTGACGTTTGTTGGGTTAAGTGAATTAAACCACATCTTGGCTCTATCCTTAAGTGTAAAGGGGAAGAGCCTCATCTTGACTGCATCTTCCAACAACCCATTATACCAAAACATATCACAAATCCTAAAGAAATTGGCTAGATAAGCATTAAGATCCTCTTTGGCCAAACCATAAAATTGCACATTGGTCTGCAGTATGTTTCACAGTGTTGATTTGATTAGAAAGTGCTCACTTGCACTAGTGGTTGTGTAATTTCTTGATGATTGGCATTGAACCCTGGCTTCTTGAATTCCATAAGGTTCCTTTGCTGCTCTACTTGGTTTCTTTCCGCCATCAATGTTCTTTCTATTACATCTTGGTGTTTAGTTCTTTGAATCTCTCATTCTTGGTTTGTGATTTCTAAAATTAATATGTCTTCTTCTTTTCTTGCAAAATTTTCTAGTTTTTTTAATTTTTTTGTTCAACTACCTTCTCTCACACAAGAAAAGTACTACATCCTTAAATCAAAGGAATTCAAATTTTATAATATTCTAAATTAGCCCCTAACAATGGTGTCAAAAGCATATTGATAAGTTTTATAATGAAAACTTTCAATACTACAATTTTATGGATCGTAACTTGTAGTACAAAAGGTATTGTTCCTATGAGAACTAATTAGACACCTAAAAACTTGAATAAAACTTTGTCTAAGTATGAAGATGTTTGATAGATGCATATTTGATCATATTTATACACCTATATTTGATGAATTTTGCTTAATATTTGTTAGTGTATATTTGGTACTTAATTTTCTCTAAGTGCATTTATTGGTTATAATTGGCTTCATAGACCAAAAGGAGTAGAATTTAGGTGAAATCATGGCACAAATGAATATTTGAATCAATTTGGAGATACACGGTTGTGTATATGGCCTTCGTGTAAAGTCATAATTTTAAGTGTTTTTGGAGTTATATGGTTTGATACACATTCGTTTATCAAATAGTGAATCTCCTAGAAATCCTAAATTTTGCTATAAAAGGATGTGAACAAAGGCAAAAGGGAGGAGTAGACTTTTGGAGATGATTACAAACATGGAGAATATCCAGAAGGGATAAAATTGATCTAAACAAGTGGAAAACACGAAGAAATCATCAAAAGATCCAATAAATTACAACATCAACCTCAAACTTGCAATAACATTAAATAGAAGATAAAGGGAGATTTAGAATAATGAACACTTTGCTTTCTACTCGTTTTTCTTTCTGTTTATGTTTGATTTCATTTTCTATCATGTGTAACTAAACATCTTTAGTGGCTAAGTGAGATGAACCCTAGTTTGTGCTATAATATGTTTTGATTCTTTTATCTAATGCAATTTTTTTAATTGATCTATTGTGATTCAATCATGTGTTTAATATATTTTTAATAGATCTGAAATATTAGCACATAATCTAATTTCATAACATAGAGATTGAGAAATCATATTTATAAATAGATTTACTATAATTGAAATGAGTTTATTGCAAACCTAGAGATAGGTCAACACAAATTCTCTAGATTAGGGTCAAACCTAATAGTAGAATTCGCAAATCGGTAAAGCAATCTTTATACCTTTAACTTGACTAATATCGATTGATAATTCTAAGATTAGTTGTTAGTAGTCTAAAGTGAGTTATTAGCGTACGATACGAATTTTCACGGTCTAATAGTCGATAAAACAATTGCATAATAAAAGGTCAATTATTTAAGTGTTTTAGGGGGATTCATAACCTAGACACTAATTCTTGATATTGATTGTTTTGTAAGTGACTTCTTTCATCTTTTTGTTCACTATTGCTACCTATTTTATTTTAATTGTTTAAGTTTTAATTTTATTTATTAAAATCGATATTTAGGCTAGATAAAAGGAGAAAGGTAAAAGGTAATTGCTAGTAATCATTGTCTTCATGGGATCGACCTGTATTTGCTGGTACTAGCTTTAACCACATTGTGTACTTGCGATAAAATTAATGTTGCTATGGAAATAAATCAATCAAGTTTTTGGTGTCGTTATCGGGAACACTATATTAGGAACACCTGAATGTTATTACTCTAGTCACATGAATTTGATGAGAAATTTTCTTCACCTTCATATGATGAGCATAATACTTCATATTATTTGAACTCCCTAATGTCTCAAAGTGAAGAACAGACAACGGTCGATTTCATGAATGAAGATACATTTTAAAAAGGAGAGGAGGCAGCTACTGCTCTGAAAGATATGATGGCTGAGTTTATTTAAGAATCAAAGATGAGGCATTAAGAAACAGAGGTTCGCATACATAATATGGTCAATCGGATCAACCAATTGATGAAGATAATATATGATGAGATGTAAAAGAGTTTAGCTATTCTTGATGAATTAGATCATAAAGAACATGGAATGGCATTCACCCTTAAGAGTGGAAACTAGTTCCCAGAAGAAGAAGAAGAAGAAGAAGAAAGCATTACATATAAAATCATGAAATGCCTTACCAAACTTAAAGCTAGCCAATGCGAATTCGAAGAAAGAGTTTCTTCACTTGAATATCTTGAGCATAACATAAAAAACTATTTGAGCCTATTAATGCAACAGAGTGAAGAAAAGACAAAGGTTGGCTTTATGGATGAAGTGACATTCCAAGAAGTTGAGGAGGTAAATGCTGCTTTTATAAAAGAGGATGAAGATATGATAAAGGCAATAAAAGTAGAAGAAGAGGAAGTCTCCATCCAAGAAGAGGAAGTAGAGGAGTGGCAAATGATAATTGAAGAAGAATACTAGCCAATATCCTTTGTCCAAGAAGAGAAAAATGAAGAGTGGACAAAGGTAGCTGAGGAAGCACTGACAGGGGAACCATATAAGGAAACTACCGATGAGTCATTGGTAGTCATCTTAGGTACAGAGGGTTCCCACTTCCTAAAAGACAAACTGTTTGAGTTAGCCAATGATTCTAGGAATTTTTTATTCCTTACTTTATTAATAGTTTTTCATTGAAAATGGCACTAATGCATGTGTTGGATTAATTAATTTTATAAATTTTATCCTGACGATTATCTTACTATAGGTGGTTTACTTACAGGCTACAAACTACTTTATGAAGAAACTGGCAGAAGCAAACCACTGATTATAGACCTAGGATGAGGTTAAATGTGTAGGGTACATCAAGTTAACAATGTTAAACAAGCACTGCATGGGAGGCAACCCATAAATGATGATAATTTTATTTTAAATTTCATGTTATTTTTATTTTTATTTTCATATTTCATTTTTATTTTTTATTTTTATTTTGTTTTTATTTTAATGTTTTTAACCCCTTTTTCTTTCTATTTTGCAAGGATGTAATATCATACTGGATGGATCAGACTTCAGAAAAATTGTCATACTCAAGAAAGTTCTACTAAACCTTCTCAATTAATATATCTATTTATATTATGTATTTTGAGGACAATGTACAACTTTAAGTATAGGGAAGGGGTCAACGAATTTTTAACAATTTCTTTAAGCTGATTATAATCTTGGTTATAAAATTTTATGAACTGATATTTTGACTTAATTGAAACATGTTCATCAATACTATATTTCATTATTAAATATTGATTATTGATGTAATAGTTGGTTTCCAAACCTACTAAGGGATTAAAGTATTAGATTACTGAATTACATCATATTAGAATGAATTTGGTGCATCTAGGATATGATTTTATAATTTCATTCGCATGCACAATATGAGCATACACACACACGAATGTTGATTTAGAAAAATTGCACCCAATTGACATGCTCCGGGGTATGAAAGTTTCTAAATAATTGTGACATGATTGTAAATTTCTAATTTCTTGTATTTTGATTTACCAATAAAAAGAATTCATGGATTATAATTAGAAAATTGGAGTTATTTGTTACAATTGGAAGATTAATGGATTAAAATTTACATTTAGACTGGGAAAAATTTCAAGCAGCAAGACAATTGACATGTGAAAATTTAGGATGAATAATACTATAAATTGAGTGACATATGGCAGCAGAATTTAGTGACAAATGGCCTATGAACTAAGTGACATATGGCAGCCTAAAGAGAGGACATGTAGCTAACCTGGACTATAACGCTGAACTCTCTGAGCCCTTTTATATTGGTCTATACTTGGAGATACTACTATATAATGATAAATACATGGTTGTATATGAGTTCAAAAATGTATTTGAATCCTTTTGATAAATATGTCAATAATATATAATGTTACATGCCCTTACATGAACTTAGAGTTCATCAGTATGCGAACTCTTGGAGATTTCTGCCATATAAGTTTCTAAGTGTGCAAAACTGAGTCCATTGTATGGATATAGCCATGGTGGCTGAGTTAAACGTGTTCTAATACCTTAGAGGTGATTAGACATGATTTATAGACTTATTGGACACTTAGAAAGCTTAATTGGAAAAGTTGATGTATATATAAGGGCTTGTTTGCAAATTGCTAAAAGTTAAATGTAATTTTTTAATTCTTGGAGGATCAATATGTAATTTTATAAAGTTAAGGGGCTTAATTATAATTTTCAAAAGTCCGGGGACCAAAATGAAAATAAAAGTTTTGGTCATTCTCAAATTTTGGGCTTAATTTCAAATTTAACAAAGTTTGGAGGGTGCAATCCTAATTTCACATAAGCTAAGGGACAAAAGGTAATTTCACCATGTTTGGTCAAAGAAGAGTCAACATTCTAGATCCTTCTTCATCTTGTGGTTGTGCACCCCACCATTAGAAATTAGAAACACTTTGTTTTAATTGAAAGAAAGGAGAAGAGAGGAGAAGAGAGGAGGAGAAGAAGAAGAATTTAGCTATCACCCAAATTTCACCATTTTTTTATTCTCCAACCCAAACCAATGTGTTCTAAGTTAATTTGGGGTCAAGGAACTCAAATCTATCATTAGATTTGAGAAACTTTCAAAGAATTTTAAGATATCACCAAAGGAAAGTATAGGTAAATTTTGTCTCATCTCTCTCTACATTATGATTTTGAGTTTGGTGTTAAGGTATGTTGTTCTCCATACTTGAATATGCATGAAACATGGTTTAGATGAATGAAACGAGTCATAGAGAAGTCTCCTTAATCCAAAACCGAAATGCTCTCTCTTTGGTGAAATTTGTGAAATTTTGAATATTTGTTGAAATTGAAGGTTTAAATGAATTCTATGGTGTTAATTGTGTATGTATTATGTGAATTGATGATGAAAAAATGAAGAAGATGTATATTGGAGAAGGCTTGGTCGAAATGATGGGGGAAGGAATGAACTAATGTAATGAGTTATATAATTTTGATGGATATGGCTTAAAGGAAGGGAATTGGATTTAATGAAGTGGTGAAATGTGTTATTGTTTGGAAGTGCTTATAGTATAACAAAATAGAAGCATGAATTACTATGAAAAAGTCTTGAAAATATGGCTTGAAAGTCATGAACATTAAGTGTTTGATAAAATGCCTAAGTGAACTTGGCTTAGGATTTAAGCATTGTAATGGTGTGCATTGGAAAGAGGCATTCATGTTTACTTAGAGTAAACTTGAATTTTGCTTAGATTGATGAGTATAGGCCTAATGTGCTTGGATAAAAATATGCTTAGTTGTGCTTTGAAATGTGTAAGTATTGGATCAAAGGCATTAAATGCCTTGGAAAATGCAAAAGAAAGCTTAGGCGAATAATAAGGGAAGTAACCATATGAGAAGCTTAATGGCCGAATCCTATAGCTTAAAAATAGTGATATTGTGTTTTATACACTTATGTGGTGGTGTATAAATATGACATACATGTTTAAGTAGTAAATATATTGTATATTATATGTATAAAGGCTCGGGAGCTATGGATCAAGGAAATCGTAACGAGGATTGTTGAAGTCAAAGGAGTATACATTTTTTTTAGGTGAGTTGGGGAAATTATATCTCTCAAATGGGATTAGGACATCCCAAGACATGCATGATGACTTGTATGTGAATTTTGAACCTAGGAAACGCATAGTAGAATTGAATCTCAAATAGATGCTAGTATACTTGTGTATTTAATAAACGACAATGTTTTGAATATTTTTTTGCACTTAGAGTGCAATTGATGTTTTTATTACGTATTTTGAGAAATGATATTGTTTTCACCAAACCTACACTTGAAGTACAAAGGACAACATTTTATTTTATAAAACTACATTTTTAAATAACTTTGCACTTATAGTGCAAAACATGACTTTTATTGCATGAAATAATGTTTTGGAACTTACATATGTACAACCGAGTCATGTCTGCTGCGTGTATATGTTTTATTTTGGCTTAGAGTCATGACAAGGTTCCATTGTATCGATTAGACCGATAAATAAAGGCATTGTACCTTACTTCATTTTAGTTCTTAATATTTGTATGTGATTTTTGTGATTGGTGAGAATACGATTGGCCAATCGTGTGTTGAGCATAACAGATTAAGCAATTTGAGTCCTCGTATCAACACCTTTCTACAGGACTTACGGGTGATTGCACAGCTAGAGTTCTGGTCACCGACAAGGTCATCACCTAGGGCCATGATGCTTTTGTCGTTCGTATTCTGGACTCACCATAGATGAAAGTTGAGCCAACACTAGAAATCGGTGGGTGTGCATACTAGTTTGGCCGACTAGTGATGAGACACATAATTATTTTGGCCTATTATGAGATTTGACTTCCCGACGAGATTTAAT
Organism: Erythroxylum flavicans; assembly: GCA_027576715.1. Taxonomy (NCBI): domain Eukaryota; kingdom Viridiplantae; phylum Streptophyta; class Magnoliopsida; order Malpighiales; family Erythroxylaceae; genus Erythroxylum; species Erythroxylum flavicans. The sequence goes on along the minus strand of JANZXP010000007.1, from coordinate 3,752,151 downwards.
TTATACATGTGATGTTTTTTTGCCCTTGTGTACTGGAATTGGAACCTATGTTCACTGGATGAGTGATTAATAGGCTAGGCCTATGTGGTTCGTAACCAGTATATGTTTGAGTCATAGGCTAGGCCTATGTGTTTCTATATTATGTATGTTCACTTCATAGGTTGTTATGTGCATGCTAGATGCATGAAAAACCGTCCTCGAGTTATCTTGACTATCTTTGGTGTGTACCGAGTTCTATTTGTGATATATGTTTTTCCTGCTCACTGATTACATAGTGTACTCACCCCCTCTACTTTCCAACCATGCAGGTTAATTTAGTGAGCTTAAAGCTTTGAGTAGATCGTGTGGTCGTTTGACATTTTCAGGGCATTATCGCACTTGGGTAGTCTCTATTTTGTACTTTTGTTGTATAGTGGCTCATGATTATGTAAATATGCTTTATTATTGTATAAATTAACTCTTGATTGTCTTGTGGGTTTGTAAATGACCTTAGGTATGAAATTTTTGTACTGTTGCTGAGATTGCTCTTGAGTGGACTTAAAAGTCCAGAAGTTACAGTTGAGTTGTAATGTGAATATAGAAGTGCGTTTAAAATTGATCTACAGGTGTTGTAACTAAGTTTTAGGATTTTCAAAATATAGTCATTGTGCTGCCCAAATTTTTTTAAGGATATTTAATTAGCCTTGCATAGTCAGGTTAAGTGGTACCGTGAGTATTCTTAGCCTGGGTATGCAGCGGTTTTCATGTGCCTGATGTAGTTCCGAATCATGACATAGACACTTGACAAGTGTCCTTAAACTCATCCTCCACTTACACCACACGACACACATATGTCAAAGCCTCTTCATTTGTAGGAAGATTAGCCGATTATGAGAAGGGAGATTTATCCTATCATCAAATGCTAATATGATTACTTTTGAGTTAATACGGTATCAGTCCTAGACTTTGAAAGGGTGGATTACTCTCTCTCGAGTTATAATTATTAAATCCTAAATCATAACCCTTAATTGAATTATGGAATTTACCCACAATCCAATCAAATTTTAAGCCCTCTAATAGATGACGGGGTCCTCACATAAGATCTCTCTTTGTCTAAATTCCTAATTTGATTATTTATGTGATCTATTAGATTGTTTAACTCTTATTAACCATTCTAATTGTTTTGCTATCAGTTCACTCTCTTGATTTGTTATCGAAGCATGCAAATACAAAAATAATCACAACACCCAATGTATTAACATCAAAAGAATGTAAATCCATCACTATCAAATCCATATTATACATTCAAAAGAAAGAACAATAAAGATGAAATGAAAAGTCACTTAAAAGGGTTGGAATATATCGGGAAGATGGCAACACTACATCCCCTTCTTTTCCTTCTTCCTTTCTCCTCCTTCTCTCTTCTTCTTCCTCTCTCTTTGGATCTTTCTCAAAGTGGTAGAGGTTGAAGCTCCCTCTAGGGTTCTTTCTCTTTCTTTATATAGTATTTTCCATTTTAGGTAAACCCTAGGGATTTTTCGAGTCCAAAAAGTCCCAAATGTCCCTCGATAAGTCACATTCAGGAGGCTATTCATGCTATCTATCGCACATTCATAGCAGACCCTTCATGCTTTTGTCATGTTATGGGCCAAGGCTTTACTTTGGGTTTCTTCCGAATTTGATCTGAAACACTAACAAGCACATCAAAGCACCTCAAATACACAAAATTTATGCTCAATAGCATGCTCTCCCATAAAACACTCAAAACACAAATGTATAACTAAATAACACAATACTAACCTAAACATGCACTAATCATTCAATTTGACAACTAAACACACACTAAATTACCCACTAAAACATTATCCAACCTACCACTATCACTGTACTTGTCGTTATTAACTACAACTATGTTGTGAACTTATGGTAAAATTAATATTAGTATTGAAATAAACCAATCATATATGCATATTGTAAAGAATGAATATAATAAGTTGGCGTCTATTTGTGTAATATAGATATTTATCCAGCTACTAAATTCTGATAGTATCAAATAAAGGGAACAAACCCTAAAATTTGGTCTTGAAGTAATGATTACAATTTTTAAATATTTAAAAGGGACAATGTGCATTTGAAGATCGGAGATGCTTGAGAGCTGAAATTCCAATTCATTAGAACAATATGAGATAATCAACAGACGTTTAGAGCAATTTACTTTAAGGCCAAAAAGCTTAGAGAAGTACCTTAAGGAATGCATAAGAGTGCCAATATATTTCTTTTCAACTCCACAAAGCAATATTAATTCATCAGTAAAAGAAAAATTATAAAGTTTTATGTTTTTACATTTATAATGGAATTTAAAGGGTATGCTTGTGCAATGTTATGTGACATAAGCTTGGCTAAAACTTCAACGCAAATTGTGAAAAATATAAGGGGATAAGGTTACCTTGTTCGATCCCTTTGGTTCCTTTAAACATAGGAGTGGCCTCTCCATTACTCAGAATGTTATAAGTTAGATTAGAAATGCATTATAGCATCTAGTGTGTGAAGAGAGAGGGGAAACAAAAGGTTTGCAAAACATGAGATATGAACTTCCAGCTTATAGTATAAAAGGCTTTATAAAAATCTATCTTTAAAAAGCAACATCTAATAGTTTTTTTATTTTTTTTACAATGATAAGCTTTAAAAAGCTCTTATGTAATCAATATATTATCACCAATATTTCTACCTAGGATAAAAGCATATTAGGACTAGCTAATGGGACCACTATTAGGACTAGTTAGTAAGACCACTAAAAGCTATCTTAATTCTTAAAGCTAAAATTCTTAAAATTATCTTACGGACTATATTACAACTAGTTATGGACCTATAATCCTGAAAAGAGGTAGGTTTAGAATTTTCAGAACAGGAAAAACAAATGTCTTATTTAATTTATTGAGGAAGTTCCCTAAGCTAAGGAACTCTTTAACGACACTGAATACCTAAGTATTCAGCAAGTTCTGAGATTTATTGAAAAAAGATGCATTAAATCCGTCTAGTCTATGTACTTTATTAGGATGCATATTAAAGAGGGATTTTTCAATCTTCTTATTAATACCAAAAAAGCTTATAAGGAGAATTTGGTCTTGAGATAATCCATTAGTAATGAAAGAGCTCAGCTCTTAAAGAGTACAAAAGGAATTAGCTTCTGTATTTTAAATCAATTTGAAGCAATCAATGACAAGTACTTTGAGTATCTTGATCCTAATAAGGATCTCCATTATCATTACGAATGCCACTAATCTTGTTAGAGCTCCCATTTTCCTGAATGGCTCTAAAGAAATAAGCAAAATTGTCATCTCCTTCTTTTAACCAGGAAACTCTAGCTTTTTGCTTTATTTGAGATATGTGAGCATGAAGAGCATATAGGTATTTACTAAGTGTAATTTTCTTCTATTGTTTTAAAGAAAAATCGTAAGGATTTGAATAAAGCTTCTCCTAAGTTACATGGAGATCATGTTTGCAGGGGTTATAGAAGAAAATAAGTCCTCTTTAAAGTTTTACTTATGAATCAACTTTAACTAATCACAAATTATCTGCAACTTCCTTATAAGTTTAAAGGCTCCATACCCTTTAGTAGGAGTGTTAAATCCTTTGTTCATATACTCCTCATTTTCTTCAATTGTAGTTAGAAAATTAAGATGAAAAGGGATTTAAATCTCTTCAAAGATATAGGAATATAAAATTCACAAGGGTAATGGCATGAAATGAGTGGATTATTAAAAAATCATTAATCATTATGGAAAATAGTCATCCGAAGGAACGGTTCCTGTTGGCCCCCGAAATATTTTTATCGAATTAAGCATGATACTTATGGAATAAGCATGGAATTTGAATTTTTGCTTTAGCATAAATTATAAGGTCATGATAGAATTATTATTGGATTTAATTATTTATTTTTAGAATTGAGTCATTAATTTTGTAGGCATGAATAAAGATTGAAGATTTGATGGAAATATTGG
>JANZXP010000007.1:3724599-3748071 GCA_027576715.1 Erythroxylum flavicans | reverse complement strand
CTAAATCCAACGTCTTTATCAAAAGTTATGCTAATTGTTTCATAATGAACTGGAGATGTGAGCTTCAATTGTTCTAAAGAAGTCAATTTGTGATTCCACTGCCGGAATTGGTTTTGGCCTAGAGAGATCCTATGGAAACAACCTTATAGGATAATACGTTTACGTCTTTGATATTTACGATCATCAGGCTCCGGAAACGGGGTCCGACAGTTCCCAATTCCCATATTGAAAGTGAAAATACAAGGAGGAAAGTGATTTTATAGATAGAGGATTTAGGACTTGTCTCAATCATAAAACTTCCAAAGAGTTAGGCTTTTACATTTAACTTATTCTAATTGGGTTTTGGAATATTTAATATGTTTTGAAAGTGTTAGACTTTTAAGCTTGACCTAGCCTAATGTTCTGCAGATCATTTACTGTTTCTCTAAAAAGGTTAGACTTTTAGGCCTTACCTAACCTAATTAAACTTGACTTAACCTATTTGGGTTTAATTAAAGCAAAATTGGACCTAAACTTAGTCCAAGCTACTTAACCTGAAGCCCGATCAAGCCAACGTTTAAGCCAAGCTTCTCAAGCTTGAGCTTCAAAAAATTTTTAGGTTGGGCTTAGGCTATAAGAGAGCCAAGCCTAGTCTAATAAGTTGCCATTTCATACTTCTGATAAGTGTTCTCCCAATAATTTATGAAATCAAGACTTAGGCCTGTCTTAATAAGAACTAAAAATAACTTCAAATTTTATATTACTTTAAATATATGATTATAGATAATTCTAAATTTAAAAATAGCAAAGGCAATCATTACAATTCATAATTGATAATACAAAATGGGCCTAAGCTCAAATTTTTACCTTATTAAAGCTTTTTTAAATCTTTTTTTGGCCCTTAAAACATTGGTCCTGGGTAATAAAGAAGTGGTGCATGTGATATTACCCTCCGGCCCACCTAAAATAAAAGAAGAAAGAAACCTAAATTAAACTTATGGATTATATTAAATAATTTGAAAAGCAATAGGCCTATTAACACAAAATCACCTTATAATTAGAGATAATATTAGACCAGATTAAGCTTAAATTAGGGTTTATATAGGAGCTTGGGCTTAGTCTGTGACCTGCACAAACTTAAAATTTGTAACTCGATTAGGTTTAGGTGGACCAAAGCTCGACCGAGCTAGCTAAGTCCAAAATTATATAACAATTATTTAATTTATTTTTAATTTGTATTAATAAATTAAAAACAAGTTTTTAAAATCTATAAATTTTTACCTCTTTCAGCCAAATAAATTTAAACTTAGAAGCAACTCTCTTTAAATATCCACTCATTTTTATATATAAGATCATAATATTATTATTTCCTAAATAGCCAAAAAATTCTAGTATAAAAACTATTATATAAATTAATAATCAATAATTTTGTTTGTCAATAATATTTAATACAATCTGAGACATGTATCTAGTTGTAGTTTTGTTATAATATCCATAACAAAATTAGAAAATAAGTTGATGTAAGATTTTGTATAAATTAAAATCAATTTCAATTTAAAAATGGCATAATATAACTCTTTTCGTAAAACTTACCGGCGTGTCTCATAATTACATGTGAAATCATTGTCCTACACATGCAATACACTTTAGGCATTTTGACATTAAATATGGTATTTATGCTATAGTCCAATATAACAGTAGATACTAAAGTTACTAAGAGGTCTCATGCAATTCTTTGCATGATTAGATAATCACCTCTATGTGACTTCCACCACAATAATATTGAATTGTATATTTTCAACTATGATCATAATACTTACCTCCAAATAATTATCTAACTCCATCTTATTGTAAGATTTCCTAGCCCTTTTGTCGTTACTAAATCCTTCATTTATTATATCAATAATAGATGAAGATAACACTAAAATTGATTCTAAAACCAAACTACTACAGTCTTGATCTTGTCCAATCTTAGTTGATAGGTATTAAACAGTTTATTTTAAATTTGTTAAATGATATCAACATATGCTTAAACTTGATTATCACATAACTTTTGATAATAGAAATATAACCATTCCATCTTATATCTTAGGTCCAACACATAAATGACTGTCATAGTTTTTCCTATCATATACTAATAAAAATTAAGTTTCTCTATCGTCTGTTGTCCCAGAACACCTCATCAGGATAAAAAAAATGTCCAATTAGATATTTCTTGCTTGATTTCATACATATGGCTAAAGCAAATGTGCAAACTTGGATATTTTTTCTTAAGAACAATATAGTAACATTATGAAATATAGCCAAATTCACACAAATTTCTTTAGCCAACTCATATAGCTCTTTTATTGGTAAGCAAACATATTGAGAATATCTTTGTCTTAACCTGATGAACACATTTGTAGCACCCTACTCCCACGCGACACGTGCTCATATGTCCATCAGACGTTCGAGTACATGCCCGATGGAAACAGTGCGCTAGAGCAGTCGCATTCACTTATAACATAGCTTCATAATTTAAAACGCGAATAACATAATATCTAAAACACAATTCCTCATTTCATTTTATAAAACATAATGTACATTGTAGTATTACAATACAAAAACCGTAAATATATGAACAACATCAAAACTATAAGAGTCTACTGCTCTTTTACACATTTTACATGAAAGAGGAATTTTAACAAAAACTTTATCTAACTCTTTAATCTCAACTGACCGACCTTTGAGCCATTTCTCGAGTCCAAAAGCAGTTCTATACTTCTCTTAACTAGTCTTAGAAGTTACGTCTCCTCTCTCATACCTGAAAAGCTACATTGTAATTTTTATAAATTTTGCGAACTTAGTAAGCAAGCCATCATTGATGTGCTCACTCTTATCACACAACACAATAGTTTATAGACAATTCATATAATCACATAATACACATCACTTCACTACTCATCATGTTGAATTAAATACAATTTATATTCACTTAATTCACATTTCTCATTCAGAACAATTCAAACAATTCATTTCAATCATTTAAAACATACATATCAAATGTATAGGCAATGCACATGTGACTCATATTCAATTATTACATTATTGTGATCGAGTGACTTTTTAACTGTCTCATATTTGTTGTGGATATCAAACTTAGTGATAACTGTCCCGTATCTGTTAGGGATACCGGGCTCATTTTATATAGTGAGCCTGAGGCTCTTACCACATTCTGAGCTTTAAGCTCTTTTTCACTAGCTATTCCGATCACAACTGTCTTTATCTGATCATGCATATCATGTATGAAATGCATTAAATCTCATATATTTAATTGGTCATATTTACTTAGTTACACATTTCAATCGAACCTAAGTCCGGCATTCAACAATTATGTTGAGTACATTTATTTCTGTCAAATTCACATACACTAAGCACTTCGAATAAAATTTCATACATCAAACACCTCTGACTATTAATGTCTGAAATTAACACATTCACATCAATAATAATTCAATAATTGAAATTTAAGCAAAGATAGACAAATCTTGGTGAGAACATCTAGGTCACTCACAATATGCTCCAAATAGTTATTGCCTCGATGTCCCGGCAATGTTTGGATGTTGTCACTCTATTTGCGCTTCTATATCATGCAACACCTTCACATTTACACATTACTAATTTGCACAATCACATTATTACTCGATCATATACATATGTATATGTATTATGTATAATGCATGTTTAATTTTACTATTATGGGTATATTTCCTTAATTCACTTCTAATGATCATTCATACTTCAAAACTCATATATGTCTAATTTGAACTTAGGTTTACACCTCAATTATACAAGATTATTCTAAGTTCATCACTCAATCATTCATTAAGGTTATTCTAGCATTATAAGATCATATAATAACTAATTTCTCATTCATCTTTACTTAATACACATCATTCATCTCCTTTGAATCTCATTAGCATTCATAAGATCACTTCATTCCTATGATGACTCTAAATTTCCAGATTTCATATTCATTGATATCAACAATCCATTCTTAAGTTATAACTTCAATTATCACCTTAAATATATCACTCATTTAATCACTCAATCCATCATCAAACTAGGTTTATTTCAAGCCTCAATCAAGTCTAAATACACCATAAGAAAGTACCTTGGCATTAGTAGATTCAAACATCACAAATAAGAGAAGAATTCATGTTCAAAGCCTTTCCTACGATCGTGGAGGCCATCCCATAATCGTGGGTTAAGCCATCTGAACATTTTGCTTCCTTTTCTTGTAATTCCCACGATCTTGGGTTTTGTTATATGAAAAATTCCAGCCATTCTCTTCCAATTTTCCAAATTTTTAACTCCTACATTTTACATCTAATACATTTTGTACATAGATCATCTTTTCTACTTCATTTCCTCTTCATTATCACCTCAATTCCATCTCAATATCATTTACGAAACAAATCGTAAATTATTGTTCATCATATACACAAAAATAGGACATCAATATATATATTCAACATCAACATTTTAGCACACTTTATTAACACCATTTTCATCATCACTTTATCTCTAAACTTTCATCCTAATTGTTCTCTTTTTAAGACACTACACTTACCTTTTCTTTAACTTCAAAACTCAATCCAATCCATTTCTAAAACAACCAATGATCCACGTTTTTATACATCAAAAACAAAACACGAAAATATCCATTCATTCATCAAATTTCTGCACTCATCAACATCATTTTCACTATCAATCAAAGCTTAAACTATCACGTAATGTTATGCTACACATATCAAAGGAAGTCAATGATTCACTTACATGTTTAACTCCAAGCTCTTCAAATCACTATGAAACCTTACCTTCTCCCAAGCTTATACGATTATTAACTTTCCAAAAAGAATAAGTTGGGTTTTTTTATCAACAAAATGAAGAAGACAACGAAAAATGGAAGTAATGAGTGAAGGATGAGAGCAAGGTTCAACATTGAGAGGATGAGAAGAGAGTGTCGCATGTAAAGAAATGAAGAAGATGAAGAAGAGAGCATATAATGAAAATAATGGTGAAAGATCATGAGATGGTCTTTCGAGGGAATACATCGAGAGTGAGGTGTGTGGCAAATGGCTTGACACTTGACACTTGTCACTTGTCACTTGTCACTTGTCACATGTCCTCCTCTTATGGTCCCTGCTTGGCTTTCTAATAACTAGTCTATTTGTCTTCCAATTTTTAACCTAATTGTCACCCAATTTTCAATGTCAATTCTCCCCAAATCCTAATACCATTTGCCAATTATTTCTACTACCATCTGACACTTATTCCAACTACCATAAATCAATTGTCTTGCCACTTGACATTTTTCCTTATCCAAAAATACTCATAATTTTAGAAATTTTCCAAATTTTCACCAAAAAATTCTAAATCAATAAATATACTCACCAAATCAGTTTTTAAGACAAAATATTCACTATTCACATCATAATCATTTAAAATCATTTATATCCTAGAATATGTCAAATGAGTGTATGAACAGTCATTGTAATGTGTACAGAAAAATCAAATTTACGTATGTGTATGCTAATATTATGCATGAACATGAAATGTGTTTCTTAATTTCTTAATAATATCTGTCATGTACAATATTCTAGGGTTATAAAACCTTAGCATAGGAAAAAATGATACTACAATTCTCCACCTTTAAGAAATTTCGTCCTTAAAATTCTTACCTGCTTGTTCTAATTGATGGGGATATTGTTTACTCATGTGCTCTTCTGTTTCCCATGTAGCTTCTTCGCTCGATTGATTCTTCCACAGGACTTTCACCGATGGAATTACTCAGTTTCTTAATTGTTTATTCCAATATTCCACTATCTTTACAAGTTCCTCAATATAACTCAGATTATTCACAACTTCAAGCTCTTGTGCCGGTCACACATGCGTCAGATCAGACCGATATCTTCTGAGCACACTTACATGGAACATATTGTGTATTTGATCCATCTCAATATGTAAGGCTAACTTATATGCTAATGGTCCAATCCTCTCAATAACCTCATAAGGACCAATATATCTAGGGCTGAGCTTACCCTTTTTATCGAACCTCAGCACTTCTCGCCAAGGAGATACTCTCAGAAACACTCTATCTCCTACTTGATATTCCATATCCCTTTGATGTTGATTCACATAAGTCTTCTGTCTATCTTGAGCTGCTTTAATTCTATTTCTGATCAAATTCACTTTATCCACAGTACCTTGGATCAGTTCTGGGCCTTCTACCATCCTGAGACCCTCTTCATCCCAATACAAAAGCGAACAACATTTTCTGCTATATAACGCCTCAGACAGAGCTATACCAATACTATTGTGATAATGGTTGTTATAAACAAACTTAATAAGAGCTATATAATGATCCCATTCTCCTTGAAACTCCAATACACATGCTCTGAGCATGTCCTCAACAGTCTTAATTGTCTTCTCACTTTGTCCGTCTGTTTGAAGATGAAATGCAGTAATGAAGTTTAACTTCGTACCCAGAGCTGATTATAAGCTTCTCCAAAATCTCGAAGTAAACCTAGAGTCTCGATCCGATACAATGGACAGTGGAACCCCATGCAACCTCACTACTTCATTCACTTACTTCTGGGCTAACTGGTCTAGTGAGTTATTCTCTCTTATTGGTAAAAAATGGGCCGACTTTGTTAATCGGCCCACTATAACCCATATAGTATCATATTGCCTTAGAGTTCTCAGTAATCCCATAATGAAAGCCAACGTAATTCGCTCCCATTTACACTCCGGTATAAGTAGTGACTGTAACTTACCAACCGGAGCCTGATGCTCAGCCTTAATCTGTTAGCAAGTTAAACACTTAACCACATAGTCAGCCATTTGTTTCTTCATCCCTGGCCACCAAAAATGTTACTTCAACGTGTTATACATATCGGTAGTACAATGATGCATAGCATAAGCGGCTATATATGATTCCTCCATAATTTCTTTCCTTAGATCATCAATATCAGGCACACACAACCTCTGCTTCAATCGCAATGTCTCATCTCTCCATTCAAACTCAAAATTTTCATCTTCAACTTTTCAATAAGCTTCACCATTTCAGGATATTTACTCTGAAATTTTCTAATTCTATCATGCAACATTGGTCTCAGCTTCAATGTAGCTATCAATGCCTCATTCTGCTCTAAATTCAACTCAACATTCAATGCTCTTAATTGAATTAGGCTCGATAACCTCAATATCTGCACTTGAGCTACACTGCTATCTGATTTTCTATTCAAAGCATCAGCTACCACATTAGCTTTTCCCGAGTGATACTCAATCGTGCAGTCATAATCTTTCAACAATTCTATCCATCTCCTATATCTCATATTCAACTATTTTTGACTCAAGAGATACTTTAAACTCTTATGATCAGTATATTTCTAGAATGTGTCTCCATACAGATAGTGTCTCCATATCTTTAGAGCAAAAACCACTACAACAAGCTCTAAATCATGTACTGGATAATTATTCTCGTGAGACCTTAATTATCTCAATGCATATGCTATCACTTTGCCATACTGCATCAGTACACATCCCAATCCTTGATGCGAAGCATCACTATATACCACATAACCTCCAGATTCAAATGGAATAGTGAACACTGATGCTGTAGTTAACCGATGCTTTAGTTACTCAAAACTTCTCTGACATTCATCATTCCATCTAAAAGGCACATTCTTTCTCAGAAGTTTTGTCAAAGGGGCTGAGATTAGTGAAAACTCCTCAACAAACCTCTGGTAATATTTGGCTAATCCTAGGAAACTTCAGAACTCAAACACATTCTTTGGAGTTTCCCACTTCATCACTGACTCTATCTTCTTTGGGTTTACCCGTATACCTTGTCTAGACACTATGTGACCTAAAAACACTAATTAATCAAGCCAAAATTCACATTTACTAAATTTGGCATATAATTGCTTCTCTCTCACAATCTGTAGAACTAACTTCAAGTGCTCAACATATTCCTCTCTACTCTTCGAATACACCAAAATGTCATCTATGAACACAATAACGAAATGATCTAAATAAGGTTGAAATACCTTATTCATTAAAGCCATAAATGCAGCTGGGGCATTAGTCAACCTAAACAGCATTACTAAAAACTCAAAGTGCCCATAACTGCTCCTAACTGCACTTTTCGGTACATCAGCCTCTGCTATCTTCAACTGATAGTACCCAGATCTCAAATCTAACTTAGTGAATACCTGAAATCTTTGCAATTGATCAAGTGAGTCATCAATTCTAGGAAATGAGTACTTGTTCTTCACTGTTACTCGATTTAGTTGCCTATAATTGATACACAGTCTCAGAGTCTCATCTTTCTTCTTCACAAACAAAATTGGAGCTTCTTATGGTGATATACTGGGTATGATGAAACCCTTTTCCAACAGCCCTTATAACTGAGCTTTAAGTTTCTTCAGTTCCACAGATGTCATCCTATATAGAGGAATAGATACAGGTGCAGTACCTAGAATTAAGTTAATCGTAAACTCCGTTTCTCTATTTGGGGGTAAACCAAATAACTTGGCAGGAAACACATCCAGGAAATCCTTTAAAATTAGAAATATCTTGTGTTGTCTACTCAGCGCCAGTATTGACTACATGGGCCAGATAAGCCTCACATCCACCTCTAATTAATCTCAGTGCACTCATGAATAAAATTAATCTGGCAGGCACTGTTTGACTAACACCTCGAAATATAGCTATCGGCTAGTTAGGAGATTATAGTATTACCTCCTTGGTATAACAGTTCATGATAGCCCTATGAGTAGTAAACCAATCCATGCCTAGAATAATATCTATCTCCCTTAAATGTAATACAATCAGATATGCTTCTAACTTTGCCCGATCAATTCGAATCAAACACCTTTTATAGACTTCACCAATTACTGTAGTACTACCTATCAGTGTACTCACCTCTAAACCACAGTTTAACAATTCTCTATCATAATGAAGTCTAGATGCCAAATGTGGTGCGACAAAAGAATACGTAGATCCAGGATCTAGCAATGCAAAAGCTTCAAATTTAAGGATATATAACATACCCGCAACCACATCTGGGGAGTTCTGAACCTCCTATTTGGTCATCGCATGGACTCTAGCCCGAGATTGCAGTTGGTTGCTCCGCACCTTAGTCCTAAAAGTAGGACTCCCTGAACTCACTCTGCCTCTACCACGGCCTCTCTATCTAGCTCTACTAACTCGGCTCTACTGGACAATTGTCTCAGTCAATGTTCCTTCTCTCATTCCCGACTGTACCCTAAAAGCTATGGGATAGTCTTTAATCTGATGATCATAGGAGCCACATCGAAGACAAGCTTTTGTTAACTTCCAACACTCTCCACTATGTTTCTTCCCATAATGTTCGCAGTTAGGCAACTGTTGGGACTATCTAAACACTGGACCTCTACCACTACCAAACTGCATAAAACCAACTCTTTTTCTATAACTCGTCTGTCTTGATCTAAACTGTGATTAAAACTGTTTATTCTGGCATTTACCAACTTCTTGTCAGAATTGACTTGGGATTCACTAGGTCTCTTCATTTTGGACTCTTGTCTATATTCTGCCTGACCATCTTTCAACAACTGCTCAATTCAGATCGAGTTAGCTCATAGTTCTGTAAAACTACCTAAATTAGAAATGGCTAACCTCATCCGGATTTCCATATTCAACCCATCTTCGAACCTCCTACATTTGTCTTCCTCTATAGAAATCACGGCAGTAGCATACCCCATCAGCTCATTAAACTTATCTCATATTCAGCTACTGTAAGTCTCCCTTGCTTCAGATTTAAGAACTCTTTCATCTTTCTGTCCAGTTAGATCTTGGGCATGTAATTCTCCTTGAAGACCTTCAAAAAGTCTTCCTACTTTAAGCTACAAGGCCTGATGGTACTGCCTGGAACAGTCTTCCACCATTGGTATACTGGACCTTGTAGTAGTGAAACCACATAGTCGAACTTCTCGTCCGACTCACAATCCATCTGATCAAAGACGCTCTCCGTTCTCTCTAGCCATCCTTCAGCCTTTGCAGGGTCTGTACTTTCGTAGAAGTTCATAGCCCCCTGCTTTCACAGTTTATCATACCTCCTTTGCTTTCTCTCAAGAATTCTCAGAGGCATTCACTCAGGTCAAGGTACAGAAGACTCCTTACTGGCTCCTACAGATTCTAGGTTAGCTGATTGTCCCACTTGATCACCTATGACAGATGACCTATAATAAACAATAATCACGATTACTATACGAATCTCTCACTATATATATCGCATCTATACCCTATGGATGTCAAACCATGCTTTAATACCAAAAAATGTAGCACCCCACTCCCACCCAACACATGCCCGTACGTTCATCAGACATTCGAGTACATGCCCAGTGGAAACAATGCGCTAGAGCAGTCGTATTTAATTATAACATGGCATCATAATTTAAAACAAGAATAACATGATATCTAAAACTCAATTCCTCATTTCATTTCATAAAACATAATGTACATTGTAGTATTACACTACACAATCCATATATATATATATACAACATCAAAACTATAAGAGTCTATTGCTCTTTTATACATTCTACATGAAAGAGGAATTTTTACAAAAACTCTAACTCTTTAATCTCAGCTGACCGACCTTTAAACCATTTATCGAGTCCAAAAGTAATACACTACTTCTTCTAACTAGTCTTAGAAGTTACGTCTCCTCTTTCATACCTAAAAAGCCATGTTGCAATTTTAATGAGTTTACGAACTCAGTGAGCAAGTCATCATTGATGTGCTCTCTTATATCATATAACACAACAATTCATAGATAATTCATATAATCACAAAATGCACATCACTTCACTACTCATCATGTTGAATCAAATACAATTTATATTCAATTAATTCACATTTCTCATTCAGAACAATTTAAATAATTCATTTCGATCATTTAAAACATACATATCAAATGTATAGGCAATGCACATGTGACTCACATTCAATTATTACATTATTATAACCGAGTGCCTTTTTAACTGTCCCGTATCTGTTTTAGATACTGGGCTCATTGATAACTGTCCCGTATCTGTTGGAGATACCAAGATCATTTTAATATTTTGAGCTTTAAGCTCTTTTTCACTGGCTACTCCTGTCACAACTGCCTTTATGTGATCATGCATATCATGTATAAAATGTATCAAATCTCATATATTCAATCGGTCTCATTTATTCATTTATACATTTACTTTCACATTTTTATCGAATTTAAGTCCGACATTCAACAATTTTATTGAGTACACTTATTTCTGTCAGATTCACATACAATGAGCACTTTCAATAAAATTTTCATACATCAAACGTCTCGGACTATTAATGTCCGAAATTAACACATCTACATCAATAATAATTCAATAATTGAAATTTAAGCAAAGATAGACAAATCTTAGTGAGAACATCTAGGTTGCTCACAATATGCTCCAGATAGCTATTGCCTTGATGTCCCGGCAATATCTGGATGTTATCGCTCTATTTGCGTTTCTATATCATGCAATACATACACATTTACACATTACTAATTTGCACAATCACATTAATACTCGATCATATACATATGTATATGTGTTATTTATAATGCACGCTTAATTTGACTATTTCGAGTATATTTCCTTAATTCACTTCTCATGATCATTCATACTTCAAAACTCATATATGTCTAATCTAAACTTAGGTTTACACCTTAATTATACAAGATTATTCTAAGTTCATCACTCAATCATTCACTAAGGTTATTCTAGCATTATAAGATCACATAATAACCAATTTCTCATTCATTTTTACTTAATATACATCATTCATCTCCTTTAAATCTCATTAGCATTCATAAGAACACTTCATTCCTATGATGACTCTAAATTTCCATATTTAATATTCATTGATATCAACAATCCATTCTTAAGTTATTACTTCAATTATCACCTTAAACATATCACTCATTTAATCACTTAATCCATCATCAAACTAGGTTCATTTCAAGCCTCAATCAAGTGTAAATACACCATAAAAAAGTACTTTAGCATTAGTGATTCAAACATCACAAATAAGAGAAGAATTCATGTTCAAGGCCTTACCCACAATTGTGGAGGCCATCCTATGATCGTGGGTTAAGACATCTAAAGATTTTTCTTCCTTTTCTTGTAATTCCCATGATCATGGAGACATTCCCACGATCGTGGGTTTTGTTATCTAAAAAATTCCAGCCATTCTCTTCCAATTTTCCAGATTTTTTAACTCCTACATTTTACATTTAACACATCTTGTACATAGATCATCTTTTCTACTTCATTTCCTCTTCATTCTCACCTCAATTCCATCTCAATGTCATTTATGAAACAAATCGTAAATCACTGTTCATCATATACACAAAAACAGGACATCAATATATATATATGAAACCCTAACTTCTCCCAAGCTTATACGATCATCAACCTTCTAAGAAGAATAAGCTGGGTTTTTTTATAAACAAAATGAAGAAGGCAACAAAAAATGGAAGTAGCAAGTGAAGGATGAGAGCAAGGTTCGACGTTGAGAGGGTGAGAAGAGGCTATCGAGAGTGAAGAAATGAAGAAGATGAAGAAGAGAGCATATAATGAAAATAATGGTGAAAGACCATGAGATGGTCTTTCAAGTTAATACATCGAGAGTGAATTATGTGGAAAGTGGCTTGATACTTGTCACTTGCCATATGTCCTCCTCTTATGGTCCCTACTTGGCTTTCTAATAACTAGTCCATTTGTCCTCCAATTTCTAATTCAATTGTCACCTAATTTTCAATGTCAATTCTCAACAAATCCTAGTACTATTTGCCAATTATTTCTACTACCATTTGACACTTATTTCAACTACCATAAATCAATTGTCTTACCACTTGACATTTTTCCTAGTCCATAATTACTCATAATTTCAGAAAATTTTCAAATTTTCACCAAAAAATTATAAATCAATAAATATACTCACCAAATCAATTTTCAAGACAAAATATTCACTATTTACATCATAATCATTTAAAATTATTTATATCCCGGAATATGTCAAATGAGTTCATGAATAGTCATTGTAATGTGTACAGAAAAATCAAATTCATGTATATGTATGCTAATATTATGCATGAACATGAAATGCATTTCCTAATTTCTCAATAATATCTGTCATATACAGTATTCTAGGGTTCTAACCCTTAGCATAGGAAAAGTGGATACTACAACATTAGTACACTTGGTTGTTGAATTTAAAATCTTGAATGTTGAATTCCATTAGGGTGAGCAATCCAAAACTAACTTCTTCATACGTGGACCATATAGTTATCATCTAGTTTCCTTATTTTTTTTAACTCTTTTAGGTGTTTCACTCTAATGCACTATATTACTCTAGATTGCGTCTATCGCTTCACTATCAAATTCATGTTATATGCAAAACAACATATATAAAATAATCTTTTACCAATCAATAAGCTCCCAACTCACAACTTATTCTTTAACTCTTGAAATATAGCTTCATTTTTGTTACAATTATCCAAATTTATGGTTAAGAGCTTACTGTCAATATTTTAATCCATTAAGCACTTAACCATTATGATTATCAAACTTTTATTTGTATGCGACATTGACAGCTAAATAAACCTACCATTTAAAAACATGAACAAATATCAACTATAAAATAATCAATAAATAAAAGATAAAAATTAAAAAATATTATTTACTCATGAGTCAACTATATAAAGTCTAGCCATTATCAATATAGTACGTCGTTACTGCCATATAATTTCTCTTTCAATTGTCAGTTGACCATATATTTACTATAGTGGCTACTCGTCTATGAGTACTCGATAATGTCTTCAATATCAAATTCTTTTAATCATTGTAAATCTTAAATATATCTTTCTTTATGATATTGCAACTTGGGATCTTAAAGGCCAATTAAAGTGAGGTGAGCAACATCCTGATGTTTTTGCTATCGATAATAGAGTGTGATTGTTCATCACCATTGATCATCTTAGCTAGCGTTAACTTCGATTTTTTGATATTATAAACTATGGCAATCATTTCACTCCTACCCTTTATTAGGTTAGGGGTCAAAAATATTTGACCTTTTAATACCATCTTTCTTCTATTATATAACTCCATGTCCCTGTTCAAATGAAAGGATCCACCTTTAAAACCCTTGACCAATATCTCTTGACAATGCTTGCATTTGGCCGTTTTAACTCTATAAGTTAATCTACTCTTGAAAATTTGATTTTAAACATCACTCCTTAATGAACTAGTTTGTTCATCCTAAACTATTTCTTCACTTGGTATATTGCTAGGTACCATATCAGAATTGTTCACTGATATACTGCTTGGTACCATATTAGAACACTCTATTAAAGGATTATGCTCATCCATATGAAATAATCAACCAATGAAACATGATATTATCCAACATATATGATTTATGAATGGTGATTTCAATATATATGATGCATTATATAAACAATATTTTCGAGAGAAGAGCAATTCATATAAAAAATGTTTCTAGGAATTCCAAAATTTGTCTATAGCATCTTATTATTAATATTATTATTTCCTCTTTTTTCCCCTATTCAAGTTTACTAAGACTAAAGCTTCCTTAATTCTCATTTCAATTCAAGTAACATCATATTATGCTACCAACCATATGTAAAGTTATGTCATGAGATTTAAAGGTAATAAAGAAAATGTGAAAATTGGATGTAAATTTCAACTTGATTAATATTGTCCTTGTCCACATCAACAATTTAATACTTTGGTATGTATAAATAAATTGGCTAACAACCTTGTTAAGTTTACAACATGACAAGTAGAGTTTAACATCAAATATTAAATATAATCAAGGTATAATAAGTTAGTTTTAAATAATGATAAACGAATAAAGTTAATTCCCAACTCTTTTCTCACCTAAAATGGAAACTAAAAGAAAAGATATAAAAGAATAATTAATGCTTTAGATTTCAATTCTTTAGTCAAAATTAACATTCAAATGCATAGACCACTATCCACACCTACTAATACCATTTGAAATTTTGCTTCAAATAATTTATTGGTGTTCTAGTTGTCGTCCTAAAGGTTAGGATAGCCTCAAGGTTCCTACTAGGAGAATACAACTATCATTAATTGGATAGTGTAGATACCAAACTTTCTTACCATTTCTTTTTCAAGACAAATATGGGTATGTGCAATCTTCAAACTCAACTTGTACATATGATTATTGGAATTTGACATAAAAGAATTCAGAGAAGTTGTTTCCTTGCAATTTGTAACTTGGCAATGAAATTAAATTATAAAAGACAACTAAAAATATTATAAGACATCAAGAGATGAACTTGTCATCATCATTAACACCCAGTTCAAGTCCCGCTGAGTTACAGGGTCTAGGAATGTCCGATAGTATGCAACCTTACTCTTACCTAGTAAAGAGGCTGTTTCTGACAAGAGATGAATTCGTGTTTCTGATTTTATATAATGTTATAAATGTTACTAAATAATAGAAGATAAAGAAAATAAACTAAAATTGCTCAATAGAACACAAGGACACTACTATCAATGCAAAATTATGAATGCAATTAATACATTCACAGCATATGACAATGCATGCAAATCATTTCAGAATGATGTATGACTATGCATGCAAATCATATTGCTATGATATGAATACCCATGCAAATCATTTGAGTACTAAGCTTCTTCAAAATAAGATAGGACTGAAAATCATTTCACCATTGTGGGAGGGAGAAGAAGGGCGACTAGGAGGACTTCCCAGGAGCAAGTGATAGCTAGGAGGAGTAAAAAGTAAGCGATAAAGCACTGAAGGAGGCACGTCAATGTTAGAGTGAAAGAAATGCAAGGGAAACATCATAGGAGACGATTGGTGGCAAGGAGGACTTCCCAAAAGCAAGCGGAATCTTGGAGGAATAACAAGCAAACAAATAAGGAGGACCAACTAAATGGCATTAGAACACTAAAGGAGAAGGGAACTCACGACTGGCAACAAAGAGATATGTTTACAAACAATTATGATAAAATGGTTCTGTTTTATAAACAATTATGCTACAATGACCTAGAGGAGCAGGTTGGATGCATTACGTGATTTTGAAAATGATGTGATTTTTTTATTGGAAAGTGTGATCGACATTGAACTATAGGAAACAACATTATTTTGTCTATTAACAAAAAGATATCATTTGAACAGCCTCATACGAATTGTTCCAAATTTAGGTCGGATCAGATCATAAAGTTTGAGCCTAATCTTAATCTAAAGCGTAATAAATTGAAGGTAAGCCCCATAACTTCAGGCTAGTCAGAACTAAGCTAGGTTAGGCTTAAAAAAGAAAATGTCAAGCCTACTTATGATTGCCAGAGCTATAGACCAAATGTTGAACCAATCTTTTATTTGGCAAAAAAGAAAAAGGAGACAGAATTGTCAAAATCATCAAAATAAAACAAATAATTTAAAAGGGACATTTGGTTTTGCTATTTTTTTAATTGTAATTTTTAGTTTTCCCTTTTTTATTCAAACTAAAATAAAAACTTATTTGATTGATAATGATGTTATATTTTTATTATTAATGATAATTAAATATTAAATAAAAATAAAATTAATTTTATATACCAATTTATTTATTTATTTATTTTAATCTTTTATTTAAATTTGTTAATAACTATTAGTGAAATCTATGTATTTTAAGATATTTTAAACTTAATGTATATTTATTAAATAATTATTAAATTAAAATATTTTCTTTTACAAAATAATTATAAAAATAAATTAAATTTTATTGATAATTAATATTAAATAATTAAATGATATATAAATACAGGAAATAAATAACCAAAATAAAAATCCGTCATGACCAACTGTTATCCTCTTAATCGCGTTTCTTGAATGGCTCCATTGTACCAGGAACTCTCAATGCTTTCCTTTCATTTCCTGTTAAACTCTCGATCACTCCTCAAAGAGAACAAGTTAAGAGGGAAAACAAAACGACGAAAGAACAAATGTGAGCAAATGTTGGCTCCTTACCCAAAAGGGTCTACAATTTGTTACTCCAATCTTCAAAGTGAAGACGAAGATCAAAAAGCTTGGACCGCCAACGATTCTGGAGTACAATTAGGAAATTTGATTTTTTGAGAGGAAGGCATAAAAAGCTACAGTGAACTTGAAAAGACGAAGACTTTTTCTATTAAAATCTCGTACAGTTACAAAGACCCAATAGTAACGAGAGACGTGTTCTTCATTCATTCAAGCATTGGTATTGGATTTGGGGCTTCATCTCCTCTAGCAATGATTTTGATTCCCAGGCGTCATCTTTTGTAATTTTTATCTCGCGCTCAGCATTTGGCTCCCCGCGTTTTAATCATTATTCAAGTTATTCTCTGTTGTGTTCACCAGCTGCACCGTTTTGATCCAGTGTCTTTATTATTTCTCAACGCGTATCTTATGTGCGCATTTTGTTTATCAAGCTCGTCATTTTCGTCATTTCATGGCTGCCTTCTTCTGCTGTTTCCTTTATCATGGTTTGCTTTGCTATTTGTTGTGTTTACCCTTTTTGTGGTTTGCGTTTTGCTTTCGGGAGAACGCCGTTTAGTGCATGCACTTCTCTTTTGGCTATTGCTTCCTTCTCCGTGCCATTTGCCCTTTGCACTTCTTGCGTTTTAGGCTTAGTTCTTCACCGTTTTATCCTTATTCCCTTCGTAAACGTTTTGGGTGTTATTTAGTAACCTAACGAAAGAATCGAAATTAGGAAAGGAAAAAAAGAGAGAGAGAATGAGAATAAAAAGGGAATTGCTAATTGTGCATATTTGGTATAAGATTAAACAAAGTTAATGGAGGTATTTGGCAAATAGTTAATCAGCTGTTTTTTAGCTTATTGACTACAAATTAACATTTTGACCATCTTAAAAAGTTATTAATGTGTTTAGTTAATGACTTATTGATTAGCTTATTTAATCCCAATAAGCTAATTTCTAAAAGCTCCATAAGAGGAGCTAAGAGAAGCTTTTATAGTTAGTTGTTTGCCTAATGATAGTATTGCCCTCTACTTTATTCTCTATTTTGCTTTGTGTATTTTTAAGGTTAGTTTTTATTGGTCGTACTGAAATTTGGAAAATATAATAAAGAGTTAATTAAACTTTTTAATTGTTATTTAATTTTATAATATTAATTTACATTTAAAAATATCGTAATACTAAGTTTTTGAACATAAAAAGTCACATCAAATTAGTATTTTTAGTATATAACTACTATATATTGTATCTGTGTCATACTATAATTATAGATTTTTTAATTTATTAAACAATAAAATTGATACATATTATATAAAAAATACCAATCTGATGCAACTCACTGCATCATTGATATTAATAGAGAATTTAACGTTGGATTATTATTATTATTATTATTATTATTATTATTATTGTTATTATTATTAAAGTTATAAACTTAATTTTTGTAAAATTAAATATCTAAATCTAAATTCTTATAAAAATATTTAACGAAATACTAAGAAATATAATATTCATGCTCTTATAATTTTTTTAAAATCATGCCCTCATAAGTCATTTCATATATCAACAGCTAATACTAAATAGTTAATTTTACCAAACATTTTTAATAAATAATTGATATTATCCGTTAGTCAAATCAGCTGATATAATCAACTATCAACTAACCGCTGATAGAATCAGCTAACAGCTAATATAATCCGCTATTTGCTAAACAAGGCCAATATTTATGTCAGTATTTAATATCAAATATTAGGAATGATAATGAGAAAATTTTTACTCATATTTAGTTATAATTTATTTTGTAAACAAATAATTAAAATATTTTGCATTTTATAAAAAATTCAATGATTTACAAATTTATTAATTATAAATAATTTTTATGATAAGAATACATATATCAATAAAACAAAATAAAATAATTGTTGAAGAAATTAATATAAAAGATAATAATATTCTTATAAGAATTAATATCATGAAAATATCCTGATAATATTTTTGTGGTAACTTGATAATACTCTTGTAATGTCATGTATCCCAACTCTTGGAATCAAATTAAACAAGTAGAAATTAGGAAATAAAGATTGCATTCCTTATCCTACCTCTTTATTACAAGTTATCAAATAAGACCTTATGCTTAAATGTTTATGACCTTGTGTTCTGATATTTTGTTTCCTCAAAAATTATCCTTCAACTTCCATTTTTACATTCTAATCCTCTTTCAATTGCACCTTTATCCATACCAATTTCTTTTTACTTTTCAGCCCTATTTACTCTCCCAACTTTTCAACGTGGCTCAAAAATTCATTTTATTTTCACATTTGTCCAAAATTTATAAAATATGGAAACAAAATTCTGAGTTTAAAATTAGTGCCTAGCAATGCATATAATAATTAATATATCCATTTTAAGTTTATTGAACCAAAACATTTAAAATAATACTAGGGAGAGTTCCTTTTTAGATGACATTTATGTCTGCTTTCTTTTCTTAATTACATGCTTTATTCTATGTCTAGTAGTTATTTACTCTTTACTATAGGTTTAGTATTATATTTAATTCTTTATAATTAAAATAAAACCTTTTATCTTAATTGATTAGGTAATAATAGGAGAGTTTACTAAATGGCTACCATTTCTTTATAGAATTGGTACTATATTCACCACTTTATTACCATTAGACAATAAGTGCACTTGTCTTAGATGGTTATTAAGTGATAGAGAAAGTTTCAGTGAAAATCGCACATCAAGTTTTTTACGTCCTTGTTGAAGAAGCAATTGGTGTTTAGGAGACTCAAGAACTATTATTCTAGTTATTTTCTTTTGTATATATTCTTAAATTTCTCTTTATGTATTTAGAAAAATCTAATTTGGCCTTATTATCTATGAGCTTGATATTTATTTGACCATAGTTTTAGCTAAACTATTGATATGGATGGAAAGAACAAAACTATAAAGGACTATGTAAGACTGTAACATGATATCTTCTATTATTTGTAATATGAAAACAAGACATTTTATAGTACATGGGTAAGATATAAGGATCTGCTGAGAAGGTGTGTACACTATAAGGTCCCACTTGATTGCACGTTCAAACATTTTACAATAGTCATGACTACATAATAAGACAAATGATAAGTGCAATATTTTTAAGACTACAAAAACTGTCATATAGCTGATTAAGGAGTGACAATAGAAGAATATCATTGGCAATTAAGAAAAACAAGGGAAATAAAGCAAGCAGGTATATATACTGAGGATGCTCTGATCACGCTAATAGTTTAGTTAGAGTCTTTCGTTAGTAAAATTGGTGAGCGTACCAACAAACTTATATAAACATTGCTTGGTGTTGGGAAGTCATAACATCAATTACTTTCAAGTTAGGAATTACTTTGCTATAAAAACATAATAAGTTGACTATTGAGGATACTACAATAACCTTAGACACACCTTTATAACAATACGTATAATTTAGAGTGGGAAGATCATTTGAATTCTCATATAATAATTAAGCAATTCAAATTCCACCTCTACTTAGATACTATAAGTAGTAGTAAGAAAAGAAATCGAGCTTAGAAGAATTAATAGTATAATATATATTTATATAAAAAAAGCTTAACTCCTAGATTATGAGGCTTTAATTTGTAATAAAGAAAACCAAATTGGTCACTAGATAACTTGTCAGTTAAGAGATATTAAGGATCATTGCTTTGTACCATAGTGTATAATTTTAGGAAATATAAGAAGGAGACCTCCTTGAAGAGTGAAGAGGAGATAACTAAAGAAATGACTAAAGAAGTTGAGTGGGAAGTGGCTATTACTAATAAAGAAGAAGAAGAGAAGAAAAATAATAACTAATTCAATATATCAATTGAGATAAATTGTTCTTTTTCTTATTATTGTATTGCTTAGATCTAAATTAAAATTTATGAATTTTTTAGGGTATCATCAAGCAAGATGATGACATGTCATTGGGGTATAATAGGCATATATGAAAGTGATATCAAATATTAAAGGAACAAGACCTTCATATGAACCTTATAGAATTTTGAAGAAAGCAGGTTATAAGTCTTTTGCTTTACGTCCTAAACATTAAAAGCAACCTAATCCTTTACTTTTTTACATTTTATATTCATTGGAAATCCTTAAATTTTTTCCTAAAGGAACCCTAACTTAGTGAAGTTTGCAATTTTTAGGGAAAATGAAGTAATATTGACTTGAATTGGATGGAAATGTTGACATTGATGTGAGAATTAATGTATAAGAGATTTCAAGTGAGTTTGAACAAGAAATTCAAAAGAGAGAGTTAAGTTATTATATGTTTTTCTTTTAATTTAGTTTGCATGGTTGTTTGTTTTATTTCTCATATCTTGTTTGTTTTATGTTTCTTTTTTATGTTATATGTTTTTATGTAGGTCACAAACTCTAGATGTGTCTCAAAGCAATACATCAATTAACATCGATTTCTAGGTTTAGATAAGTTTTCTCAATCTTAATAGCTTCATCTCTCTCTCTCTACTTTTTCATACTTTTATTTTCTTATTTTTATGTGCTATATACTTAAGTGTGGTGGAATGATTACCATAAGCCTTTGTTTATTTAAAAGTATATAATCCACTTCAATTTATCTTGGTAAGTGAAAATTATAGGAAATTAGATAAGGAGATTGAGGTGATTAAGTTGCTCTATTACAAGTGATTTTATCTTTTAAGTTGATTGTATTAGGTTAATAGATAAGAAAACCGATGAGTACTTATGTTGAAACTTTATTGAGTAGCCTTGAGAAGGATGCTTAGATTGAATGATGATTTGAGTGTATGATTTTCACATATTTTGAGTTTTAAGTTTAGGCTCTTGAATAGATGATTGTTCCATATTGACTGTGAATTATACAAAAAAATTTTGAATAAATTTTGGCAATCATAAATTTTACTCTATTAATTTTTTATCTAAGTAACAGGTTGAAATTATGAGTGGTGTAAGTAGTCAGTTGAAATTATAACTTGACTGAGTAACTTAAGGTATCCAAGACAAGGTATTTACCCTCACATAAAAAGGTTGATATAAAATTTCATTCAAATCAATCATGCTCATTAAAATCTATGAAAAGAAATAAAAAGACTTAAAATAAAAAATGCTTTTCTTTTTTAAAAAATGCTTTTCTTTTTTTATTATAGTTTATCAAATACTTTATAGCCTACAATTTTTACCCTTTTTAGACCCACTTCATATATAAGGTAAAGTTGATTGAATTAAGTTGAATTTGCAAGATTGTGTGGTCATGTTGAGATTGAATTACAAATTGGTGTAACTATCTGTAGATCTAGGTGATTGATGAATTAGATGATTTAATTGATAATGGTGATACTTGACCACTTTAATTGAATTGTTGAACTTCCTTAGAACCTAACTTGCATAGGTTAATGTTTTTTTTGCATTGATTTGTGATAAGTGTAAATTGCAGCGTGTTTTAGGGCTAGTTTGATATATATTAAATTGTTAATTCAATCGTTTAGTATATGTTTAATTATAATTGTGTTAGTTTATTAATTATTTATATTTTAAGTGTTTTATGGGTTAGCACAAGTCTTTAAGCTTAATTATTATGTTTTTTTGGTACCTTGATGTGTTTGTTAGTGTTTCAAGGTCAACATCGAAGAACGGAGAAGTTTGAAAACTCTCGGGTCAAAATAATAGCCCACAATCGTGCCACAACATAGGAAATGGGCCACGATTGTGGCAGAAGCCCAGGACATGGCCCACGATCATGGCCAGCTTGCCACAATCCTGACAGAAGGCTCGGATGTGGCTCATGATCGTGGCCTACGTCAGGCAGACGACCAGACATTTAAAAATGTCAAGTTTCGAGGAATTTTCGGACCTTTTAAACTCTGAAAAAATCTTAGGGCTGCTCAGAGCACAAAAGGTATTTAAAGAATAAAACAAAGAGGCAGGGGAGCTTTTGCATCAGCCACTTTTAGAGAAACCTTAGAGACAATTATCAAGAGATAGAGAAAGAGAAGAAGGAAGAGAGAAAAGGAGAAGAAGCCGACTCAACGTACTACTCGGGTCAGGAGTTTCCCAATGTCGCTACCTCCCGTCATCTGTTCAATTTTGTATTTCCTACTATTTTCAGTTTTATTATTGTATAGAATTGGAATAATAGTTGGTGATAGGACTTTTGGATGTTGATGATGTTTCTAAACTCACCTTTGGAGTTTTATTTTGATTTAATGAAATCTAATTATTTATGTGTTAATTGGATTTATTGTGATTTAATTCTAGACGTGCATAATTCGATAATAAATTGAGAGGGTGAATCAAATGAAAAATAATTAAATTGGGCTAACGAGAGTTAGGTGATTTAATAGAACAAGAATTAAAT
>JANZXP010000007.1:3703071-3722354 GCA_027576715.1 Erythroxylum flavicans | reverse complement strand
AATGGAAATCTTTGTATATATATAGCGAGAGAGAGGGAGGGCTAAACCTCTATACATTTGATATGTGAAATTTTCTAGTAAAATAATAATACTTAATACTAAGTAAATAATATACCCATTCCATTTATGTCTCTTTACATCTAAATTGAACTCAATTTTAGTAATTGAAAATTGCTCTTTAATCCAATTTGAATAAGAGTAAGTTTACTCTTTTTTTAAAGGTGAATTCAAAATTGTTCGAATTGTATAATCGTCAATTACTTCGAATTTTCTTAATTCTCATCTAGATAAAAATTTTTATAAACAGGTTTACGATGAAACTTAAAAATCGATCACTGATCCAATTTAAGTACCTCTACAGGATGGAAGATCTTCTGTCTCATAGTAGCCTACTCTAATCCCCTTACAAAACTTTCATTATTAGGTTAGCTGTAGAATTTACATGTTTTTAGCGATTCCCATGGCATCATCAAATGATAAAAGTCTTGGATAAGAATCTACAATGCACTACATTTCTTTTTACCATACTATCAAATATTAATTATTTTATCAAAATTTTGAATTATTTTTTAGAATTTTTGTTTTTTCAAATTCGATTTCATTTTACATTTAAATTATATTTATTTGAATTATTTTTAGAAATTTAAGAAAGTTTGACCCCTCCCTTGATGATATCTTTTATGATTGGATTATTGGATTTGGATCCATTGGGACTAAATTACTTATCCCTTGTTCTATTAGTGAACTATCTCTCTAGGGATTGTGAAAAATGTTCCTTCTCCTCCAAAGATTACCTCTCCGGTGATTAATAACTCTAGTTGTTTGCTGTTCAAGAATTCTTGTTTAGATAGTCCATGTCATCCATACATAATGTTTTCATATAAGATTTCAACTCTTCCATATTTCCACAGTAACATATTGTTCCATGTCTTATATTATGACTTCAAATAAACTTTTTTGGGGAAGGCAGAAGAAATGAAATTCATTTCTTTCTATACAATAATTAGGAACAAGAAGAATTAATCAGAAATCAAAATTTTAAATTATTTTCAGGATTTGTTACTATGTTTGTTTCATTTTCTCTTTCTAGTTGTTCAAAATCATTAATTAATTTGTATGACCATCGAAGAATTTGTTTAGAAATTTTGATAGAGCACAACATGGGTTGTCCAGAATAAAACTAGAATAAAAAAGGGGGCCTAGACTATATATAAACAACTATAGTTATATTTGCATTTGTTATCACGAGATATATTGGGAACTACGAAGCAGTTTATTGGAATAAGTATACTTGACGATATGAATCATTTAAAAAATAAACGTATTCATTTTGTAGTAGAGCTATTTCAAGATCAATTTGGGCTAGCAATTGAAATCCCAGTGTCACCTTATTAACAAAACAAACAAAAGACTTGAAACACTTTATTGCCATTTTGTTGATAAAACTTATAAAAAGAAAGTATATTATAAAGAATTAATTACTGAGCTAGGTCTTTGGTAGATAAAATTTTTCTTAAAAAATTAATTATTTAAATTCTTTATATTGTAATTAATATTAATTAATTATAAACGAATTAAGGATACCTACTAGAAAGACTAATCCAACCCTATTATGATGTATTGGAAAAAATAACATTATTGTTACTCGACCAACCATCAGGAGAAGCAAATCTAAAGAAATCTATTAAAAATGAAATAAAAATATTATTATATATGGATATATGAATTATTCACAACCATTGATGAAGGATTCCTCGAAAAGTTGAGGATCAGTAATCCTTTTTAGAAATTGAATGGATTTGATTCACAAAAGGTCTTGCTAGATCTTGTATCTATCTGTATATACAATCTATATATTTAAATAGATAAACGTATGGAATCACACCTAATGTCCTTCTCTAGTACAGTGATGAGTCTTTCTTATCTTCATAATTAATAGATTTATATAATAAAAGATTATTTCTATAATTTTTTTAAAATTATCTTTTTGGCCCAATAACAAGCTTGCTTTAAATTGGCTAGAGATTATGGACTTGTTAAGAATGATGTTGATCTAGTTCATGGCCTATTAGAAGTAGAAGGTGCTCTAGTGGGATCCTTATAGACAGAAAAAGATTACAGTCGGTTTGATAATGATTGAGTGACATTGCTTCTTCGGCCGGAACTAAGGAGTCCCTTAGATATGATGATACAAACTTATAAAAATTCCTGAGTAGTATTATTCTGTTTGTCTTCTGAATCTTCGACACAAGAAAAGGAATTTTCACATCTTTTCTTATGTCAAAATAATAATGATTCTTAATACCATTCGATATAGAACGAAGACATCATAAAGAAGTTCCAGGAGTTACAAAGGAAACTTCAAGCTCATATTGGTCATGGGTTAAGAGAAATTGTTGAAGAATATTGTATTATAATGCGATAATCAAAAATGGGTGGCAAAGAAAAAGAGATAAAAAAATTAGAGAAAATAGAACTAATTCAAGATGATACGGATCTTCTTGAACCAAAGATCTTCCCATTTTCGAAAGAACTAGATTATATCTCCTATCTATTTCCATTCAAGAGTTCATATGTGTCTCCACGCCCCTTTAAGACTCCGAAAAATGGACGAATTCTTTTTCTTAGGAACACATACAAGATTCATCACTACAAAAAAAAGGCTAATGGTAACTCACCATTACATATTCATTTATAAACTACTTCAATTATGAATTATGAATTATGAATTTCACAGAAATATAAATGAAATACATGTCCATCCTACTGAGATAGAATTTGTAACTTGTTATCCTCTTTACAGGAGGTTAAATTGAAATTGCCCTTCCATTTTTTCCGTATAATTTTTGACTTAACAAAATATCAATAGAATCATGCTCTGTAGGATTTAAACCTACAACGTTGGAGACCCACGTTCTACTGAACTGAACTAAGAGCGCATAAATGAACAAATTCAAACTTGAAAAAAAATCTTTTTGGTTTTCGAAGAATAAGGGGTAAAGTATTTGATCGAGAAAGATTTCTTGTTTTTATTATAAGTTATAAGATCATGATTGGATCTGCATGTGTTTGGTAAAAAGAAGAATCTTCTCCTTTGAGAATAATCAGAAAAGAAAAGTGATCAATTGAAAATCTCATGTACGGTTTTGCAACAAAGATTCTTTGAATCGAATGACTACGGTAACTTCTCCTGTTCGAACTGGGGTTTGAAACAAAACTTCTCCTCAGGAGGATAGATGGGGTGATTCAGGTGAGATCCAATGTAGATCTAACTTTCTATTCACTCGTGGGATCTAGGCAATCCAGGGGGGACCACTACAGCACCTGAAATTGGTACAAGAAGCTGTGGACACACTTCTTGATAATGGAATTCACAGACAACCAATGAGGGACAGTACTCCTAAGTTTTACAAGTCATTTTCATATATAATTGAAGGTAAAGAGGGAAGACTTGAAGAGACCACTAAATCACCCCCCTCCCCCTCAAAATCAAATTAGTGCTTGCTATTGCACTAAAAGCCATTGCAATAAGTGCTAAGAATGGGTATTTTGAATCCATTGAGCAAAGATGGGTTGCAATTGTATAGCAGTATCTGAAAACATATCTTGAGGGTGCCTTAAAGCACTCATAGTATCATTATGAATATACAAACCAAAACTGTGAAAGGCTTGCTATTAATGTGGGCATTTTTATCCCCAGAGTGGGCTCTACAGCTCAAATCAAAGCTGTGAAACAAGTAGCTGGTAAATTAAAATTAGAAGGATTTGAAATAACTCTCCACTCGATGAAAGTGAAGTTTGAAAATAAAAACAATTCCTTTTGTTGTGTATCCTGGATTAATGTAGCCTTTGGTGCTTCAATTGTCGATTATAGCATTGAGTGAAAGGTGTTATGCCTATGGTTAGGGTATGGGTTCTATATTGCAGGGCCATTTGGGGTTAAGAAGATACGAAGGCGCCTCTTTGTCCATAAGAACTGTGCATTCTGAGGTGGAAGTAGGAGAGAAGGGATTTCATAATTGGCGTTTGGAATAAGAAGACACCTTCACTGTCTAAAATAAAAAAATAAAAAAAGGTTTATTATTTCTTTCTATTGTGTCAATTGAAAGCCGGACTATTAGTTGAAGATAAAAGTACATCGAATTCATAGGAGGTTTTACCATAAGCAGATTGTATCCATTAGGCAAATATGAGTTCAATCAAGATTTGTTTCTCCGGCGTACCAACAAGTGTTGTTAGATTTGATGGGACAAATTTAATATTTCATATATATCTCTTTCAAGGCCTAGGTTTGGGGCATAACACAAATATCGATTTATTCTAATCAAATATAAGATGTAATTTCTATAGTATTCGTTTAGAAGAAAAACAAAAATTGCTATTAATGTGGCATAACCATCGAGGTGAATTCGGGAAAAAGAAAAAAAAAAGAAAAATGGCAATTCTTAAAAGAATAGATCAATTTAGAAATAACCACCTAAAAATGAATATTTATTATTTGATCCATATCCTAACATAAGAAGTATAGTAGGAGCAATACTTGAAATGGCAATCCATAAAAAAGCCAACTATTTATGTTTAATAAGATACTAAAGTGGATGATTGACTCATTCAATACTAGAAATAATCGGAGAAAATTTTTTGATAACAGGGATAACTTATGTCAAATTTGAGAAATTTTGTGGCTTAAATCTTTAGTATTCTCTTATTTATTACTTGTGTCTACTCTTTAGGTAGAATACCGTCCTCCATCACCGCGAACCCTAGTTATATTCAAATATAGAATCCATTGATTCTATATGACTTACTACTTCCACTTCATTCAAACGTGAGATTGGGAGTTGCTTTTTACTTCACAAAAGGTCACACTAGATCTTGTATCTATCTATATATACAAATAGATAGACGTATGGAATCACACCTAATGCTTTTCTCTAGTACAGTAATGATATCCGCTTTTATAGTTATGCTTTATTCGGTGAAATATCTTACGATTTTATGAGAACTATGTTGTTGCTAAATAGTCGCTCGAACTTGGTCATTGTGACCACCTTTGTAAGGAGGCAAATGGAAGTTTAACTCCTAAAGAAGCACTTCATGAAGCCTCTGAAATTTGATTGATTGATTTATTTGATTTATTTATTTATTCTTTTTCTACATGTCTTGTTTTTCAAGTTTTTAATCTTTACCCTTTTTGAATCAAAATATCTAAATTTTCTCTTGGCATATACATATATTTATGTAATTCTTTACTTAGTCTTAAGTATTATTATTTTACTCAAAAATTTCACATATCAAATGTATAGAGGTTTAGCTCTCTTCTCTCTCGATCGATTTCCATATGACACTGTTCTAAAGAGGATAACTCATACTATTAACGATAGGAACTCCCCCAAATCTCATGGGTCTAACCAACTAAGGTCTGAAATCTTGATGAGCCCAATACGTGCCTCCACCATTAATTATTTTCACAACGGGCCTGGTTCAATTGAATGTACAGCATAAAACGGAACTGCATCGCCGGTAGACAGATGATTCCTCCGGAAAACCCAACATAGAATTGTGTTCTATGCTTCCTTTAGATTGTAGAAAATGAGAGTAAAATGTAGAATTTGGTGGCCGAAGGAGATTGTCATTGATGCATCATCATCTTCAAATTATTTCTTGTTTGGTTGGTTTGTGGACTCGAACCCATTCTCTCTTGATGTCGTTGTAGCTTTTATGAACCATGAACTCCCTGTTCTTTCATGCCAGTCTCGTCTCCAGGTACAAAACCAAAGTTCCTTTTTTTTTTTAAGTTTCGACTTTTGAGGGTTTTAGTCTCGTGGGCATTTCGTCCCACTGATGTATGTTTGAGTTGATATTGCGATTATTACTAACCTTGTCCATGAATGCTAATTGCAATTTTGTGATATAAAGGAGGAAAAGGTGGTTTATTTAAGACTTCTCGGAACTTGAGGTTGTAGATTTTGTGACATTTCAGTGGCTATGTGAAAGGTTTAAGTTTGGTGCTACTAATGTTCGAGTTGCTTTAAACAGGGTATCCTTAGTGACACAAATGAGAACATGCCCTCATTTCTACAGGAGAAGTCTTTGTTTCATTTGCTTGGTGATTGTTCATCGTATTGTGGTGGTAATGAAAAGGATGGAATGGTGAAAGATAGTTGGAAGAAGCCCTCATGTCACTTCATTGCTTCAGACACAAGTGGGCAAGGAATACTTGGAGAAACTTATAATATGATGAATTGCGGGTGTCAGCAACTTAATGGGTTGGTTGAGAAGTTTTGGCAAGATTCTATTGAAAACAAACAATGGATTCGGATGTCATATGATTCACATGCGCATTGTGATGGAGACTTTCATTTCATCCCAAGATTGCATCATATTCACTGGAACAGGCAGATAATTTCTCAGTGTGATGTCCATGTATGTAAGTCATATCAACTAAACTCTGTTTTCTCTCAACCTAATGTGTACTAGTCAGCAAAGCTTAAAATGTACTCTTTGTTTGGCCACATTTAGGTGATAGTTTATGAAACTCCCACATACAGGGTGCATCATTTCTCACTGAATTCTTGGAATTCTTGTGAGCAAGTGAAAGTACCTCCAAAGAAACTGAAGTGGATTAACAAATGTCAGAGAGAACCACTTGAATTGGTAACACAGTTCCTTGGATCCATCCCTTATGTTTTTTTTTTGTTTTTACCTAACTTGTTAATCAATGATTATATTTTATGCACAGGATACAGTTATTTCGGCAATCAACAGTGCTGCTGCTGCTAAAATCCTTGTTGAGACGCGTATGGGGATCAACAAATGTACTGGAATTTCGTTCATTTCCATGTATGGTCTGTTAGACATTTTGCTTGCTGGGTGTTGCTTTTGTTTGTGCTATTAACAGTCCTTGATATGATTTCTCAGGTCACTCACAATTATGTGGAAAGTGGTGGCCATTTTTGTGGCATCAACTTCCGCTATATTGTATATTTTTGCTCAGTTCTTTTATAACTTCTCACTTTGTGGGTCGAGGTTAATGTACACAACATTCACAAGGGTATTCAGCACTACGTGGAGAATTATCCAATTCCGATTTTGGCAAATCTTGTACTGGCCCATCTTTCTTCAAGACCATGGTTTCAGGTGATCAATCGACTTCATTCTAAGTTTCATATGATATTGTGTACTTGGTTTTTCTTATGAAGTTTGATGTCCAAATTTTTGTTTTAGTAAAAAGGTATTTAACATTCCAAAGTAAAAGAAGGCATGTTCCCTAGAGATTTTGCAGATGAAAAAGTCAACATACATATATTTGGAACTAACTGTGTATGCTTCAATGATAGCTCCAATATTTGACACTCTTATTCAATTTCACATCCATGTACCAATATATGGCTTTTATTTCTTTCTTCTGATTCTTGATATAAGAAAATTTTGTGGTCTTGTCCATCCATAATAGTTATAATGAACAGTTCATAAGCTGGACTATGGTCTCTTCGTTGGCTGTCATTGAATTTTTGCAATTAGTGTAATTTTCATGATCTTTTTCCTGCTTCATCTTTCTGATTATTTTTCTATTCTTTTTTAAATTTATTCCCAAGGTCGCACTCATGTGTGGAATATGCAGAGAAAGCTGCATTACTCAGGCATTCTATATGGTCAAGAATAGCTGTTGATCTTCTTCTAGGGAATTTATTTGGCTTTATTCTGCTGCATCACCAAGAATCTGCTTGCTTAGTGCTTAAAACATTCGCCGATGACATTACAAATGAGTTTTTGCGTTCAGGTTGTGTGTGGTTGATGGGTGTACCTGCGGGTTTCAAATTGAATACTGAGCTGGCAGGAGTCCTTGGAATGATTTCACTAAATATAATACAAGTTTGGTCTACAGTGTGGATATTAATTGGCTGGCTAACCATTCATTTCATTAAAGGGCTTGCTTTATTCGGGATTCTTTTGGGAGCGACAGTTCCTGCTGCTTTGATCATAGATTTGATTTCCTTAGCAACATTGCATGTGTCAACTATTTACTGGGGTGTATCACTAATTTACTCGTGGCAGATAAAGGCATTAGCGGCTCTGTGGCGCCTTTTCAGGTAAAACAGAAAATGAACTTTGATAAAGAGCTTCAGTATAAGGGATCTGATGTTCTTGTATTGAGGAAAATTATTTGTATTTTTAACATGGTTGAGTTGTGGTTTTGGGATCATTCTTAATCATCTTTTTATGGTAGAATATCTCTTGGGATTATCGGACAGTAAGCAATTCCCCTCTTGATAACTCCCACACGTTGAACTTTGTGTAGATGCTGGATTCGAATGAAATAATACACCAGCCACTGTATCTATGTATACAATAATGGCCATGGGATTTCTTTGATACAAGTTATTTATGTAGTTGTTAAACTTTTGGCAGGGGTCGCAAGTGGAACCCTCTTCGACAAAGATTAGATAGCTATGATTACACTGTGAAGCAACACATTGTTGGATCCCTTTTATTTACACCACTACTGCTTCTCTTGCCCACAGTTTCGGCTTTCTACATCTTTTTCACCATTTTGAAGACAACAGTGACCTATTTTTGTTTATTGATTGAAGTCGCTATATCTGTAATCCATTGTATACCCTTTTTCGAAATTTTCCTTTTGTTGGTGCGACAGAGAAGATTGCCTTCTGGGATATGGTTTAAAATGATATATTGTAAGAGTGATCCTTCAGGGTTTGTATACTTTGATGAAGGCAGTTCATTTGACGAGTCGATGCAGAATAAGGGTGGAAGCAAAATAGAATCTAGCATTCTAGTTTCTGTTGTTCACGGCAACTTCTTGACCTTTGGTGAGGCCTCAAGCTCTCTGTCATTCCATCTTGGTACTTTTGCCTTCACTAGTTGAAGTGACTGACCAAATCCATTTATGAGGCTTAATTAAGGCTATGATCTCTTTAAGATTAGAGACACTTATTTGTTTCTTATGCCTTGCACCATTGTTCATCCAATGTGTAACTCGAGGTAGCTACAATTATTACAGGACAAGTAGTCTTGCCACACTGTAAGAAGGTATTTTCTGGGATTTCTAGGTTTGTTGCGGCAGCTGCATATGGGGCTCTCACTGGTTGTAGGTGAGTAAGGGTTCAATCCATATCCTATGATCTAGCTGGATGTTTTATTCTTCTTTGACGTCAATTTTGTCAACTTGTTTTGTTGTTACTTTTTAATTGTTCTGTCTTCTGTTTTGTTTTCGACTTTTCATCATCAGAGTTCCATCTTCACTGGGGATCAATATTCCTTCAACAATGCCATGGATGTCTATCCCAGGTAGAGCATACTGGCGCCTATGCTATAATTCAATTCTTGACTGCATGGCTAAACGTTGATGCCATTCATTTCAACGATTTTCGGCCACCGTTTGTTTGACTTCTGTATCTTGCGATTACAACTTCGTCACTTACTCATTTTGTTGATATAGCTCCCTCATCCTTGTACTCTCGGCGTAAGGCTAGGCGTTAGTGTTCTTTTCTGGCTTTTAAGTAGCTTTGAGGAAATATCTCAAGTTCTTTCTGTTAATTTCTGTGTCTTGAAACTCTTCTCCCTCAAACTCCAATAATAATACTGTTACCAAAATGGTGATGCATGCGAGTTCAACTGATAGAAGTTTCAGTAAATAGTAAATACGCAATACGTGCAAATGCTGATAAGAGGAGACTACTTTGTGCCTTTGAAGCAAACACTGTTCTCCCTATGCCTATTAAGATTATTTAAACCAACACGTGTATCCTCCTCTCCCTTGGATTTCATAATTCTCTTTACAACCAAGGGGTGGTTATTCGAAAACAATAGCCTGATACAGCACAGATCTAAAGAAGTCCAATCAAGGAAGCTCACACAAGACGTTGCCAAGTGGAGCAATGGCAAGTATCCACAGCTTCTTATATAAGCATTCACAATCTCAGAATGAATTTGCTTTTTCACTCACTCTCTTGCTTAAAACTGCACTAATGCGTTGGAAACAAGCGCTGCATCATCACCAGACGATTGATTCTTGCAAGTCTATAAAAGATAAATACTTTTTTGGAAGCCCACATATTTGGGTTCAAATTTTTTGTGCCATTTTTTCTTATGCTCTCTGTTTCAATAGCATTTCACACATTTAATTTTTCTCTTTCCTAATTATTATATGGTCACAGAAGATTTGAATCCCACATATCTAGAGTCAAAATTCACTCATGTATCCGGAAGATAAGCCTGGTAGATTTCTTATGTATCATTTGACGATCATTTAGGGTATATAATCAGTTTCACCTGCAAAATTTAACATGGACGATCGTAGATTTACAAGTTCATCTACTATACTGAATTCTTTTGTAGTTTGAATTTTTCATTTTTAAAATTTATCTCCATAAATTTTGCTTTTTGTTTCACTTGACGTCATTCTTCGTAAAAAAAGTTAACGAAGAATAGGTTAACAAAGAATAGGAAAACGACATTATATGAACATTACACAATACTTATCATATTTGTACTAAGAATTGCATAACCTCGTCTACTGTAGCCAAAGTACACAACGTCGGGTGGACTGCAGCGTTATGTAATGCATATACACGACGCCACATGAAGCTTTGTTTGGGGAAATAAAGTGAGAAAGAAAACTTTTTTTTTTTGATAAAGTAAAGAATTGTATTAATAATAGTATGTCCACGCGAAATCATGTGCTCAACAACAAAGCAACGACAACGTCTAATAAACATACACCAAAACGGGACAACAAGGAATGGCCTAATGATGTAAATTCTTAGGGATGTCAACGAGTCGGGCTGTCAAAGGCCTTCCTAGGGATGTCAACGAACCAGGCTGAGCCTGGGCCGTTGACAGCCCGGACCGACCCGTTGAAAAATTGTGTCGGGTCATTTCAGCCCACGGCCCGCGCGGGCCACAAAAGGCCGGCCTGCCGAAGGAGCAGCCCACGGAAAGGCCCATAGCTCAGCCTGCCTAGCCCGCCCGGGCCAGGGACTGACTGCGGGCCGTTTTTAGCCCGAAATTTTAATAAATTTTTAAAAATAAATTTAAAACATTGTTGTTTTATTTTTTAAAATTAATAAATTATAAACTTTTTTATTTTATTTTTCATATTTACAACATATGTATATTATGCATATAAGATGTAATTCAGCATGTACAAGAAATTGTACTTTCACACGATGAGACTATGATCAGGAACTAGAAATTCACAGTTATAATATGCCAAAGAATATAAAATAATGGAAAGCACCAGAAGGAAACTACAGAACGTGGAGCGTGTTACAAGGAAAACGCAAGAGTTAAAAGGTGACAACCAAGGTAACTAGGTAAGCATGCAAGGATGGCAGCAGATACTTAGAGCCCAGTCTTTTTCTCATGTTGGAGTTAAGAGGCATTCAAGAACCGAGTGGCTAAACTCTCCTCTTTAGAATTGATAACCCAACTTCCTACTAACCTCTCTATTCCAGAAATGTAACTAAGT
Source organism: Erythroxylum flavicans (assembly GCA_027576715.1). Taxonomy (NCBI): domain Eukaryota; kingdom Viridiplantae; phylum Streptophyta; class Magnoliopsida; order Malpighiales; family Erythroxylaceae; genus Erythroxylum; species Erythroxylum flavicans. The sequence continues at coordinate 3,710,863 of JANZXP010000007.1, read as the reverse complement.
AATGTACAGAAAGGCACACTACAAAGAAAGGCGGATCCTTTGCTCTTTCCATCCTTCACCTGTCGGTAATGAAGGTAGTGCATCCCTTTCTGCCATACGCTTTTTGTATGGCACAAAACCCTTCGTAGACCTTTCAGGGCTTGCTCTTAATCTGGTTGAGACTGAAGTCTCACTTGCTTTGAGTCCAGATGACCAGCACAACTGCCTTTCCTCGCCAGACACCCACCGACTATGGCTGTAATTTTTATCGGCATTTTCATCGCCATTATTCGATCCAAAATTAGACCCCGTCCAAGATCCCTCTATGTGGATTTCTTTATCTTCCACTCCATCATTAGAATCTAAATTTGCTTTAGCGTGCTCCAGCTTTGGAAATGGTGTGAAAGCAAACGACATACCTCTACAAAAGTGCCACCATGGCATGTAGGTGAGGGAATCAGTCTCTAAGGTACTAGATTTCTCAGTTTGGAAATCCATGCTGTGAAAGGATGTTTGATGTTGAGGCAACTGACTACCAGATTTCAGTTCTGTGGCCTTGAAAGTACATGCCAATGTTAGATCTGGTTTTGGTTCGGTCAGATCCCAAGGTAATGTTTTTGAAGTTCCAATTGCTGGAGAAGATGGTCTATGACATTCAGTGACCAACACAGTTGTTCCAAAGAGCTTAAGAGTTCTTCTAGATGTTTCCTCATAGATACATTCTTCAGACATAACATTTTCGTTCGGGCAAAGTTCAAGTAACCCAACCTGCAAGGAAATTTGAACATAATTATAAAACATGTAAACTAATTGTTTATTCATACGAATATGAACATCAAATACAGGGCAAGTTCTACCTTTGGACACTGATTGTGAGGAACTTGAGGCGCTGGCAAATGGCATCGGTCATCTTCGGCTGAAAAACTGGGTTCAGATGGTGTAAAGTCAGCTGCACTAGCACCGGAAGTGGATGAAACTGGTGATGAGCTCCGACTTGGTGAATTTGAATCAACTGAACCAATAGCATTAGGGACAACTACAGATAAGACAGAAGTTGGAGATTGGTTTTCTTGCTCTGAGATGGACAAATCAAGGGATGAAGACCTCAGTGGCTTTTCCAAAGCTAAAGGAATTTTATTAAGTGGCTGCATCACTTTTCTGGGATATGGATGCATAGGTTTTCGTTTTGGTCGAGGAGGAGGAATCTCAATGGGTTCCACTGAGCTTGTGTCGTTGCCACTTGACTCACGCACAACCTAACTCGAACAGGAAAAATGAGTAAGAGCAACATCAAAACCTGAACCCAGCTAAGGACATTGGACAGGCCTTGGGCTCGGTCAAAATTGAACTTACTTTACAAGAAGCATATATATATTATGGCAGAAAACTGGAACTGGAATAAGAGCAGTAAACCTTAGAGAAGAATTTCTGAGCATGGCTTCTGATTTGAACTGCAGTCTTGGTACCTACATGCTCTGTTAAAAAAGAAACTAAATAAAACTTATCCCTCGGGAAAGAACGCATGAAACATTAAAATTCTCGACGCCAATACCTTCAATCCGTCTCCAAGCACGACCATAAAGCTTTAAAGCTTCAAGGAACTTCTTATGCTCCTCCTCTGTCCATCGTTCCCTCTGTTTAGTAATGGTGTAGGGCTTTCTCACCTTGTAATTGATATCAAAAACCAAGAGAAAAACTTTTAAGACGAAGGGGCATTAGTCAAAACGTTCAAACAAATACCAAATGTTTAGACAAGAGAAGGGCAGAAATTTAAACATGTCAAGAAGAATACCTTGGGAGTGTAGTCATTCCGGCAAGGAATAGGCTCCTTTGATTGGGAAGAAGTTATAGATCTTAGTGTAGGCTTCAACGAAATTCCATCACCCGCTGGATGGGACACATTTGATAAAGTCCCTCCAGACTGATCCTAGATTGCAAAAGTTAAGATTAGGAAGATGACCATGAATCCTTACATATTACAAGTTTCTCTGTTTAACTAATTGAACTAAGATGTTGGTCAGTCTGGCTTAACACTCTGGAAAAAATCAATAGGAAAGCATAATTAATTTGTACAAGTTATTAAGGTGAAAAGAATCTTTCTTTTTCAATACCACTCCTCCTTGTGTTATATTTACCACATCAAAAGAACATCAGTACCTAATCGCGGTCAAAACTTACATGTAAAAGTAATCAATTAGATAAACAGAAAAGTACAAGAACAGCAGTGATCCAATAACGGCAGTAATCTTGTAACATGATCAAGCCTAACACATAGGAAAATAAAAAATTACCTGAACAGTCATAGCTGCAGAAGCAATCAACCTTCCCACCATACAAGGCCTCCACAAAATTAATTAATCTCTGGAATTGAATCTCCTTATTCTGTCAACAAAACCTTCCAGAATAGTTCAACAGTCAAGAGTAGTTCTTAAGTTTTTGTACCAAACGAAACAGTCATCATAGTTTCGACTTTCTTTTTCTGCACAACAAACAAGGGTATCATCAAACTCCAAGCCTAAGGGAAACCGATAGAAGACACATCAGACTGGGCACAAGAAGAAGTGAAAGTGATGAGCAGAGCAGAGCAGAGAACAGAAGATCAGTAGAGAGAGAGAAAGAGAGGGAAGGGTTGGAGAAGAAAGGGAGAACGTATTTGATGGTAATAAAAAACAGAAAGAAAAGAGAAAAGAGAGGAGAAGGGAGAGGATGACACGTCAGATAGCAATGGTCTTTTTTTGAAAATAATAATAAAAAGAAAGCTCGAGAATTCAATGGAATCTTGTGGCTCACGTCGAACTCTGTCTCTGTCTCTCTCTCTCTCTCTCCGCTTTTTATTACCAAAGCATGAAGTGGATCAATGTTTTTATTTCAGAGGGCAATTACTAGTAACGCTTTTTTTTTTGTTTCCCACTCGCATCAACTCATACTTTCCGCTAAATTCTAGCCAAGTACCTAACATAGCGTTGGTACTTTTTTATATTTTATATAATAAATTCGATTGGGCGAGTAGAGATGTAGTCCGTGATGAGATGAGGGAAAATTAAAAAAAGTAAATAAAAGAGTGGAAACTAGAAATGTCTGCGGCCTCTAGAATAACGGAAGAAAAAGAAGTTAAGCCAGGAGTTGTGGATTAGAAAGAAGTGGCCACGGGAGGATTAGTGTGAAGAGAGAGAGTGAACAAGGCTCAGGTGACTTTCTTTGCACTTTTCGCCACGTCAGCTTCTGTGCCGCCCAAACATATCGGGGCCTCCACGTGTCGTTTGTAAATTGAGGAGAGAGAATGCCCTTTTTTAAGGAGAGAGCAAGTTGAGGAATACGGATTGTTGTAGACCATTCGTTCGGTTCTACTTGTATATCCTTTTCTTTTTTCAAAAAAATGCCCACCACAAACTTCCTTCAAGAGGTTTTGATTGTTTCTAGTGGGGATAGATAGAATGCTAAGAAGCGACCGCTTCTACCCTAATCAATGTACGACCGACTTTGATTCTCCTAGTAAATATGCTGATCCTTGGGTTATTCTGATATTTTTCTCCTATTTATACAATATATGCGTGATGTGATATGACATGGTATGCGATGCGTTACACTTACACAGATGTTCTTAGGAATTAGAATTAGCAAGAGATGGCATATGAGAACTATGGTGGGTGAAGTCACATGACATAATCTCTCATGAACCGATAAAGCGAATTTGGCAGTGACAGGTGGGCGAATGGTAAGGCGGAAGGTAGTAGTCAAAACATAGAAACGAAACGAAAGGCTCAAGATCTTTCGCTCTAGATATTCTCTTGCGTTCCCATTAAATTGAGATTTGGTTAGCCGAAAAGGTGTATACTTCTTCTCCTTTGCCATATGTTTTGGCCTTTAATATTTGGTTGGATTCTAAGTGGCATTGTAGGTAGGGAGTTGGGGAAGTGCTGATATTTGTGGCTCAAATTTTTAGATTGTCAAAATAGAATGCATAATTCTGACGGAGATTTGAAAAGAAAGCTCTGGATAATTGCTTTTTTCCAGAGAGGTCGGGTCAAGCTCTGGATAATTACCTTTTTCTAGAGGGGTCGGGTCAATATCACATAATTCACATAGATACGGTGGCATTCAATCTTGAACCATCCAATACTTTGTCTCTGACAGCGAGTCGGCTCCACCGGATTTGTTGTTGGTTAATTTCTCATTCTTCACCGAGATGTTTGGTCGTATGTCCCACTACGACTTATAGTTCATAGTTGTTGTAACTCATACAAGAGCATATAACTTAACAACTTCCATCGCAAGGAAAATACTGGACTTTGTCAGTCCCTCGTGCAAAACACGAGTGCTTCTATGCGTACGAGAAAATTGGACATTGTGTGAAACAAAAACTAAAGGACCCCAAGAAAGTTACCTGATTGGCCTTTGTTCAATGGAGCGAGAGAGTACGAAGATCTTTTTTTTTTTGGATTTTAAGAAATTGCGAAAAGTTCTTTTTAGATATAGAAAATTACGCTTTACTATTAAACTTTTTTCACTAAAATGTCTTATGATAGATAAAAATCTACTACATTAAACGACGTCTAGAGTTTAATAAGGACAAAGTTCTTATTTTAATAAATTGAATGACTTTTTAAAAAGAACTTAGGAATTAAAATTGTTTATAACATTCTCTACTATGAAAAATATTAATTGCTAAAAAGAATAACCTTAGGTTTAGCAAAATTAACAAATTTTATTATCACACATTTAAAAATAATCAGTTTAAAAACAATTAAATGTTCAACATTCAATTTTGTAAGATCTTTATTATGGAGTAATATTAAATTTGTATATCATATCATAACATAATCCTATAAAATCAAGTGTAGAGGTCTCTAATCTTGAAACCTCCCCCTTGTGTCATTCTTAAAATGGAATGTTAGAGGGCTTACTACTTTAAAATATGTATTATATGACTATCTACTTTCAATAAGACCTATGTTAATAGGTCTTTTAAAAATCTAAAGGTTAATCAATCCAATAATAATAACTAGTAAATAATCACCAATCATCAATACCATTTTAATGTTATAATTATTTCATCATACGATTATGATAAAGTTAAAGTTTTTCACTTGAGGTCCTCTAATAAACTAATCCATTTAGCAATAAGATTGTTATAAGACTAGGAACTAGTATATGTTACTTTTGTTTATGATGTTAACATGGTTTTCTAAAAGATTCCACTTTATAATGGGCTAATAACTATCTATGTCAATATAGATTCCCTTTAGATGATCATTAAAGATTGTAATAACACCATTATCCCATCAAAATTAGAAGGAAAATATTAACTTTAGGAATTTTAGTGATGATTTCAAAATATGTACCAGCCAGATTAACGTTATAGACCATATATTCAGAGAAATTTCCCTTACCTAGAGTAATGGACAAAGTGTGAACCTCTGAAGTAAAGGCCCATTATATTCAATAATTACTTAACTAGAATAAAAAGATATAAGGAGGTCATCTTTGAACCAATGGAATTTGAATTCTATAGTTATAAAGCTTATATATGTATGAGAAAACTTTAGATAATGAAAGCTAAATTAGAAACATTATAGTAAAATATAATAGGCAATCTTGGAAGCTCAAACCCTTTTACAGAAAAAAAAAGTCAAAATTTTAGCAATTTAATAAAAGAAAACTCAAGAGAGGACAACTTTGATGAATTACAATCTTGCTCTAGAAGTGCCCAACTCTCTATTGAATTTAAAAATCATAAGTTCAATAGCTCAAAGTTACTTCCATAAAAACATATCTCAAGGAGAAACACTATCAAGATCACATTAAGAAAGGATGATCAAGTAGCTAAGTATGAGAATCTTCTAAAGGCCCATAACTATTTTCAAAATACTCTTGGCATATATAATAATAGATGTTCTAAGTATGAGAATCTTCTAAAGGCTCACAACTATTTTCAAAATACTCTTGGCACATATACTAATAAATGTTCATCTATGCATATTCTAGAATCTTTTTTTTCTAAACATATCATAGAAGCATAAGTTGACCAATTCCTTAAACATTTCAAAACATCAAATATTGAGAAAGCTTTCTTTGATCTCAATCCAAACAAGCCCATAAGACCTAATAGTTAAACGCCTGTTTCTTTTAGAAGTCCTAGAACATAATAAAAAAAACAAGGCACTTGCTCCATTATGGAATTTTTCAGTGAAGGCAAGATGTTGACAGAGCTAAAATTTTAACTCCCCTACATTATTCATCAATTATATTGAACAATGAATTTTAACCACCTTGTATAAAATTTCGATAAATGATGAATCAACTCACTTGATTAAGGGAAAAGTTTTAAGACAAGGTGATCCCTTTTCCCTTATTTATACTATGTATTAAGGTACTAACTAGATTAATTGGCTATAATATAAATTTCAAGGAATAGTTCAAATATCATAACAAGTGTAAGAAATTCAAGATATATAATATGCCATTTTATGATGACTTTTTTTATAATGTTGGCTCTACTTTAATTTATTCATTAATTAATTCATTTAAAAAGTTTAACAATCTCTAAGGCCTCTTGATTAGTAAAGACAAAAGCCACCTATTTTTCTAATCAGGTGCTCGTCATTTAGTGAGCTAGCTCTTTAGTTATATGGATATTGGTCTTCCCATTTGATATTCCTTAAGAATATAATCAAAACAATTGAATGAATGAAGATAAATGTTTTTTTTTGTGATAAATTAAAGAAATCAATAGCAAAAGTTAAATGTTCTAAAGTGTGTCCACTTAAAAATAAGGGAGGCTTTAGCATTATCCACATTCAAATGATAAATATAATGTTGATTGAGAAAAGAATCTAGAGACTTTATATAGTTAAGGAATCATTCTGGGTGAAATGGATTCATACCCAATATTTGAATGGGAAGAACTTCTAGATAGCCAAATGTAACATCTCATCACCGATGGGAAGGGTAAAATTAGAATTTGGAATAGTTTATAAATGTTTCAAATTGTCTTGACACGCTCATGCATATACATGCAAGTGAATAGTAAATTTTGCACATTAAAATAATTATACATGCATTCATGACATTTCCCGGTATAAGTGTGAAGAAATGTGATTGTGAGTAAAATATGATTTGTGTGAATGAAAAAAATATTGGAGAGGGACAATTTGGTTTTTTGATTTTTAGTAAATTTTAGAAATTTTTCTGGAAATTTTCGAGGTACTTTTTCGGACTAGAAAAAATGCCAAGTGACAGACTGACTGGTTACCGGTAGGAAAAAGCACTGTCCAATGGCACTGGAACTTTAGACACATGAATTTAGGAATTATTATTTTGAGTCATTGGAATGTTTGGAGAAAAATTGGAGTAGAAATTGGAATTGAATTGGAAGGAAATTAAGTGAGTAATTGAGAGGTTGACATGTGGCAAGTGACATGTGTCACTTGCCTATCATGCCACCATGATGTATACATGTAATAAAAGTCCTACTTCTTTAGATTCACGATGCTTCCATTTCTTTGAAAATTTTTCTCTCATATGTAGCTCTCTTCTCCTCCTTCGTTGGTCTCCTTCTTCCTTGCTACTTTGCTCATTTTTTTCCACTCTTTTCCCTCTTTGTTTGCTCTTTCTTGCCCATTAAAAATCCAACCAAACTCTCACCCCCCTCAAGTGATGATGAGTATCGTGTATGGTGTTGGGAGGAAGGAAGTGAATTTGTGATCTTTTGAAGAATTGAAGAATTAGAAGCTTAATAGGTAAGAGTTGTGTTTTATGTTCTCAATTGGTAGTTAAATGCATTAATTGTGGTGTTATGTGAACTAATTGCATG
>JANZXP010000007.1:3682586-3702971 GCA_027576715.1 Erythroxylum flavicans | reverse complement strand
TCCATTCATGCCAGAGGTATTTTTGTTTACTTTATTACTTTTATCGATGATTATTCATAATATGGGTATGTGTATTTAATGAGATACAAGTCTGAAGCATTTGAAATGTTCAAACAATTTAGACATGAAGTAGAGAAACAACTCAGTAGAAGTATTATAACACTTCAATCAGATCAAGGTGGTGAATACTTAAACGAGGAATTTCTAACTTATCTCAAAGATAATGGGATAGTATCCCAGTGGACTCCACTTTACACACCACAACATAATGACGTGGCTGAAAGGAGAAATCGAACCTTATTAGACATTATAAGGTTGATGAAGGGCTTAGCAGATCTATCAAAATCCTTTTGGGGTTATACACTCGAGACTGCTATTTATGTGACAAACATAGTTCTTTCAAAGGTAGTTGAAGTTACTTCATAAAAGATATGGACTAACAAAAGGCCTTATCTTTCTCATATGAAAGTTTGGGGTTGTCCAGCTTATGTGAAGCGGATTTAATTAGACAAGCTTGAAGCAAAATCTGATAAATGTCTGTTTATAGGATATCCTATGGAAACAATTGGATATCAGTTCTAGAATGCTTTAGAGCAAAAGGTGTTTGTCTCAATGCTTGATGTCTTTCTAGAGAAAGAGTTTCTAGACAGTGGGAGCAAAGTTGAACTTGATAAAGTTCATGATGCTCAAATAGACGCAAATCAATTGCCTGAACCTAAAATTGATGTTCACAGAGATGAGAAAATAGTTGAACCTTTTGACACTCAAAATGTTCATAGGTCAAGTAGGATACACAATATTCCAGAGAGATATGGATTTCTCATAAGCGAACACAATGACATATTGCTCATATAGGACGATGAACCTACAACCTATGAAGAGCCTCTGAAGAGTTCAGAATCTAAAAAATGGCTTCAAGCCATGAAGTCTAAAATGGATTCCATGTATGAAAACCAAGTATGGAATTTGGTTGACCTACTCGAAGGGTTAAAACCCATAAGGTGCAAGTGGATTTTCAAGAAGAAAATCGACATGGAAGGAAATGTGATTACCTATAAAACGAGGCTAGTCGCTAAAGGTTATTATCAAAGACAAAGGGTTGACTATGACGAGACATTTAGCCCTGTAGCTATGCTTAAATCCATTAGAATACTTCTAGCCATTGCTGCTCATTATGACTATGAACTATGGCAGATTGATGGGAAGATGACTTTCCTATATGGAAACCTAGTTGAGGATGTATATATGATACAACCTGAGGGCTTCATATCTAGAGATGGCATAAAGGTATGCAAGCTTCAAAAATCTATTTATGGATTGAAGCAAGCATGTAGGAGTTGGAACATCCGATTTGATGAGACAATCAAAGAGTTTAGTTTCTCACAAAATCTTGATGAACCCTATGTGTATAAGAAGGTTAGTGAGAGTGCTATCATATTCCTTGTATTATATGTGGATTACATATTATTGATGGAAAATGATGTCTCAAGTTTGCAATCAATCAAAATTTGACTGTCCTAGAATTTTCCATGAAAGACCTTGAAGAAGCAACTTATATATTAGGAATAAAGATCAATAGAGAGAAATCAAGGAAGTTGCTAGGTCTTTCACAATTAACATACTAGACAAAGTGCTAAAGAGGTTTAGCATGGAGCAGTCCAAGAGAGGGTTTCCTCCCATGACTCATGGGATTAAACTCTCGAAATCTGTGTCCAAAAACGTAAGATGAGAGGACTCACATGAGTATAATCCCGTATGCTTCGATAGTAGGATCAATCATGTAGGCTATATTATGTACAAGACCCGATATATCGTATGCTCTAAGTGTTACGAGCAGATATCAATCAGATGCTGGTAAGGATCACTAGGAAGCTGTCAAGAATATCGTAAAGTACTTGAGAAGGACTAAATATGTATTCTTGATATATAGAAATGGAGATCTCGTAGTGAGCAAACATACAGATGCCAATTTTCAATCTGACTAGGATGACTCCAAATCTCAGTCAGGTTATGTTTCACAATGAATGGTGGAGCAGTCAGTTAGAAGAGTTCCAACTAAGAGATGACAACAAATTCGACGATCGAGTCAGAGTATATTACAACTACCGAAGCGACAAAAGAAGCTATTTGGATTAAAAGGTTCATCATGGAACTTGGAATAGTTCCTAGCATAGTAGACCTAATATTGTTGTACTGTGACAACAATGGGGCTATTGCTCAAGTCAAGGAACCAAGGTCTTGTCAGAAGTCCAAGCATGTACTCAGGAGATATTACCTAATCAGGGAAATAATTGATAGAGCTTATGTGAAGATTGAGAGAGTGCCCACAAATCAGAACATCATTGATCCTTTGACTAAGCCACTTCCATAAATAAAATTTGATTTTTATGTACTCACTTATGGTATTAGATACAAAGTTAATTGGCTTTAGTGCAAGTGGAAGATTGTTAGAGTAATGCTCTAAAGGCAATCACCTTTATCACTTTTGTACAAACTTTATTTTGATTAATAAAGCAAAATGAATTTTTTATTAATTTGATATTAATTTATATATGAATTGATAGTGATCTTAAATCAAATTAATGAAGTCCATGGTACAAAACATAGCATGAAGGAAATCATGATGAGATCACGATAATAAGATTCCTATCATGTGCAATTATATTAGTATCTAAATAATCCATAGTCATAGTATTTATAAGACAGGACATTATTAATCTAGACAGATTAGAACATATTACACTTCTTGATTTGATCAAGCATTGGATCTCACAAACTGTAAGTATGAGATGTTTAGAGTTAACATTTGGATGCTTTCTAAGGGTAGTAAGTATATCAGATGACCTGCTATGAGATTATCATATGGATGATCTATTGAATGTCAATGATTAATCTCATCATAGTAATGGTGTAAATATCCTTAGACTTGAGGTACTCAAGAATATCTTGGATACGAATCATGTGCTTTGACATCATTCCTTGTTACCTCAAGACTACGTTGCTCTTATGGTGGTGATTGGGTACAGCTATTGGTATTCGAAGGTAATTGGGTAGCCAATAAAGGATTCACTACTCTTAATAGAAGGAGAAGATACCCACGACCTCTGGTCATGGTCATTACTTAGGAGTCCCTTGCCAGAGCAGTAATATGTCATGAAGAGAGTCTTCAATGACACATAAGAGTAATGAGATCCTAAGACAAGAACTAACTTCACTTGGACTAAATGTGACATAGTCAATCTAGTAGGAGTTGACACATAGCCCATACTTTGAACCAAGTGGTGCATAGTATAGTGAAAGGACAAATTGCACAGTAATTGTCTATGAAAAGATATATAAGTTGGATAATTAACTATCTAAGAGTTCGTTAATCCCTTTATATTCCGACAAATTGGCATCATAAAACCCTTCATGATTTGATTGAATTAAGATTTGATTCAAATACCTAAAATAACCAAGAACCTAAGGGTTACATGTATAAAAGATCGAATGAAAAACATAGTGTGTATGGCCAAATTTAAGCAGGCTATGATCGTGACTCATAGGCCACGATCATGGCTTGGCTCGATCGTGGCTGAAGACGAGCCAAACCACGATCGTGGCCAACACGAAATGGTACATAAATGAGTTCTTTACTTATGTACGCAAGGTTTTTCCACTTTTTACACACTCAAGTGAGAGGATAGAGGCTCTAGAAGAGTTCTAGAGTAAGAAAGAGGAATAAAGAGTCTTGTTCTTGCAATTTATGGAAGAGTTGCACGAAGCAAAATGCATGTAATAAGATTCTTTATCTATCTTTTCATATTGAGCATCTACTAGAACTCATCTAGTTTGGTGCTCAAATCACCCTTATACATTATTTCTTCATCTTCTTTGCATGTTCTTGGGTGATCAAGGGAGGGTTTGGTGTTTACAACAACCCAAACAAGGAGAAGAAAAAAGAAATGAGGATAAACATAAGGTAAAAAAAGTTTTATATTTCATGTTCTTTACATATCCATGCATGCATGTTAGATTATGTAGTTTTCGGTTTGTCATGGTGTCAGAATCCGGCACTTCCACTGTATACGCATGCATGTGATGTATGCATCCATGGCAAACCCAACAGAGTCAAATGCGATTGAAACAGATCAAAAATAAGTCCAATCAGATGCATTTTGGGAATTTCATAAGTTTAGGAAAAAAATGCCCTTTTTGGACAATAATGGATATTAATGATTTTAAATCCATTCAAAATTTTTGAGGCACCTAATAACTAAGTATTGATCCTAATTTAAGTATCCCATGGTCAATTTGATGGTGAGACGGTTGTGGAATATTTCTTGGATTTAATCTGGTTTATAGGTGTAATAATCTATGAAAGGGCGAATTGGCCTTTTTACATAAATGGAGTTAGTTAATAAATTTTAAATGACTCACATTTATTGACCAATTTAAGACTCCATATGGTTTAAGAAACATTAAATTAGATGATGATGAGTCATTTAAGATGTTCAATAAGAAAATGACATGTGTAAATTATGAAAGTAGTATAAAAAGGCAAAAGAAGACAAAATTTGGTTCATTTGAAAGGAAGATTCGTGAGAACCAAAAAGAAAGGAAGAAAAGAAGAGAGAAAAAGGGAGAATTGGGCCAAGGAGAAGAGGAAGAAGAGAGGTGCCATTTTTGGTAGATTTGGAGTACAAATTGAAGAAATATTGACCTAGGATTTGTGTTCACCAATTTCCCAAGAGGTGGGGAGAAAAAGTAGTAAGTTTTTCTTAGTTTAAGTTGTTTATTTTATGGATTTCATATAGAGTGTTATTTAAGATAAAAGGTTGTTTTTGACTTATTACGGAGTAGATAATAAACTTAAAAGCACTTAAAGGTTAAAAACAACAAAAATAAATCAAGAAACCAAGGTTAGGGTTATGACGTTCATGATATGGATTTGATGTCAATGAAGTAAAGAAATGAAAAAGGATTGAATTAGAATTAGTTTGAGTTCATTTATGTGTAATGAAGAGAAGATGTGATAAGAAAAATAGAAGGATAGTGAAAGAGTGGTGCACTCGGCCAAGTTAGGAAATATTGGAGAAAATCTGTAAATTTTGATTTGTTGAGTTTAAATGATGTTTGGTATGGACCTTAGGTGAAATGTGTTGAAAAGTTTGAAAGAGAGTGGAATAGTATACATGTATGTGTAGTGAGGAAAATTCAGCCCTAAAGAGGAAAGTAATTGACGGTGTGATTCGTTGAAGTTCAATTACGGTTAAAGTATAAATAACTCGAAATCTTAAGATTGTTTTCATAAAAAATCAAATGGAAAAAGTTAGCGTGACCTATTCAACCATATTATGATTTAAGAGGATAGGATGATGTTTTAAAGAAAAAACGTTTTAAGTAAATTTCAGAGTTAGTTTCTAAAATGGAAACCAATGGAATAACTTATGGTAGTTAAAACCGAATTGATAGTTGTAATGATTTATTTCCTATAGTGGAAATAAATGATTAAATGGCTTATAAATTGTGTAGGTCAAGAAGAGACACTCAACATATGAGCGTACTTGGTGATAAATGATAAAATTATGAGTGTATATTTAAACTAATTTTATAAAGGAAAAATGGTTTCTATTTTATCATGAAAAGTATGTTTATGAATAAGTTCATTGGTGTTGCTACTTGAATTTGAAAGCTAATTTTTATTAGATATATATATATGCTTTGAGATGGAATCGAAGTGAAATTGCATATGCACTGAATTGACACGACAATGAAATTTGAACATGAACTGAATTGGTATATAAATGTGGTGCACTTGTGTATTAATTATTGTTTAGCCTATGGTACGTCGTTAGGTCTCCTTATACATATGGTTATACCAATCAGAGTATGTCCTAACGTGCATGGCAGGGTCGGGGGGCGCCTGTCACTAATGGTGGGTGGTGCTGTCTCTGTCAGTATGTCTTATGAGTCGCCCTCTGCACATATGGAGTATATATTATGCTAGCATTTTTATGAGTAAGCGATGCAAAACTAGCTCCGTAACCACTGATTTATATGTAGTGTCAGCACCATTATAGGTAAGTGATGCAGAACTAGCTCTATAATAATTGGTATATAGTGGTTAACCTAGTGCGGGTAAGAGGTGCAAAACCAGCCCCATGGTCTTACACCTAATGGTACCAAATGGCAAAGAAAATTTTAAAATAGAAAGTTCATGAAACTATCGATTGCCATCTCTATTTACCCTACAAGAAAAGAGGAACTTGATTGTGTTTTACATGTGGATTGATTATATGAATTTGTTATGTCAGAACATTGATTATTGCTTGAAAAGAAAAGGAAATTATCTTTGTTCTTTATGGAGGTTAATATTTGTATAAACGTTTTGAATGGAAACTATAACGCTCATTGAGCTCGTTTAGCTCACCCTTTATTTTCTATTCTTTTTTTAAAATTTTAACCTCCCACATGCACGCTCAGGGATTTTAGTAACCGGGACTCCACCATTTGAGTAGCTACCTTCGTCACGTGCGGCTGTATAGGCAATTTTGCTTGTGCATTTGTTTTACAAGTATTGCATAATTATGAACATGTTTTGAACATCTTTTGAGTAAAGATATATTGTAAAGGTTTTACTACATATAGTTCATCATCTTCGTAAATATGTCTTGATCTTGGTTTTGTGAAAATATGGTTATTTATAAGTGTTATTTTCTTTAACTAAATGCATGAATGTGTTTGAACCTTTGAGATTGTTTCTAAATGGACTTGAATTCCAGAAGTAGCAGTGGTGCTTTGGTTGAGTGGATGGAAGTGTTTTGAATTGCTTTTCAGGAACCTAAAATTTTTGGTTTTATTAAATAACAGCTGTTATGTTGTCGAAACTTTTAATGAAGATTACTTTTAAAAACTTCCACTGTTACTCCTTTTCTTTTTATATTGAGTTAAAATATTTTGACGGAAAGGGAAAAGGTTTAACTCCAGGGGAACTTTTCAGTTGGATTGGATATCGACTGGACGATTTTCGTAGGGTGTCGAGCAGGTCGCCTAGTCATCAGGAAAGGAGCCTGTCAATTTATCTTATGACTAACATGCATTTTGTGGCATAAATATGTCACTAAGTTGTGAATATCACTACCTTTCTTAAAATTAGTATATGGTCTCTTACATAGCCTTGTCACTAAATTATAGATCTTCATATTTCCTCGATAATTACACATAGTCTCATATATAGTTATGGCTCAAGTAATATCACTTGCTACAATTGATCCATCTAGGACATAAGGTGGCATATAAGCATGTACCAGATTATGTTCCTCTGAGAATTATAACTTTCTTTATGATGTTTTCTTGAAATAGCCTATAGTTCTTAAATAATATCATCCCAAGGTATAATTTACACAATTACCTTAAAAGATCATAAAAATAAGTAAAAAAAAGATATTTTCACATCAAAATCAAGCTAAATACTTCATATTTTTCCTTGCTATAGCAAAAGTTATAATAAATTTCCCTAAAGGCAAATTGATCCTTAAGGTTGGAGAGAAAAATGAACCTTCAAAATCCAAAATGCATTAAAATAATCAATATTAGGTGAGGATTCTTGTTATTCTCTTATTGCATTAGACATTAAAATTTTTGCTTCTTTTTTAGGAATTATGTAAAAGTAGCGGGTAGAAAATTAACTTGAAAGTGAAGATTACATAAGCAAGTAGCTTATTTGGAGGTACATAAAGACCTTTCAACCAAAACAAATAATGAGGATGACATGAAATTAACCGAATCGAAAGTTACGATCTATAGTGAACTACAAAAGTTAGAATTAAAACAACTACCCATACATTTCCAATATTTATTTTTAAAGGGGAACTTGAAGTTACCATTGATAATTACGCTTGGGATTTCCAATAAGCAAAAAGATGAATTATTACAAGTGTTAAGGGAGCATAGGAAGGCATTATAACATAAGGGAATAAGTCCTTCCTATTTCATTTGCAAAATATTGACGAAAGAAGGCCATAAACTTGTGGTGCAACCTCAAAAGAGATTAAAAAATTGAACATAAATACCCTAATAACAAAGAAAAAGCTCTAGTATTTTGAAAAGTAAAAACAAACGAAATAAAATTAAATGAAAGATGTATTCTAGTATAAATTAAATGTTGTAATGTTTTTCTTTAAGGTAAGGCTATTAAAAAGTCCAAAAAGGATCTAAAAGCTTGATTATAAGAAAGATAATATTTTATAGTCATACCATGTCAAGAGAACTAAGTTCCATATGGATATACAAGCCAATTATGTGCTCTGTAAGTACTGGCTATAATTGCTAGTTTAGTTAGGTAACATGATTGGCTTAGAATGACAGTACAAGATTGAAAATGAGAAAAGGTAAAGCGATTGAAATGGTGAAATTCAAGCTAAATATGTAAAAGTAATATACTAGAGGGCTATTAAGTATCATTTTGAATGAAGAATGCTTGGATATCCTCCAGAACAAGCTACCACCATAACCGAAAGAAATGAGAAGTTTTACTATTCCTTACGTTATTGATATTTTTCCTAATAATAAAGAATTAATTGATTTAAAACTAGTATTAATTTGATGTCCTAATCTAATGTTAAGAATTTAGGTTTGCATAAATCTAAAATAATTAGGATCAGTCCACAATTTACTAATAGTTCAATTACGTATCCTAAAGGTATCATTGAAGTTAGCTAATAGGCTAATTAAGGATAGGATCAATCTATAGTTTCTAGTTGATTTTTTCTATTTTATACATGGAAAAAGATATTGAGGTAACTCTAATCCTAGGAAGATGATAAGTTGTTTTATACCACTAAATTTTTCTTTATTATAAAATATTACCTAGAACCTAAGGCAATTGTACTTATTGTTTGTAGTAATATAGTGGTGAATAGAGTATCGATCCCACAAGAGAGCATTAGGAATTTATTAAATTCTCATACCATTACCTAGTCAATTACAATAAAACAATTTGTTTTTATGATGGATAATAAACTTAGACCTAGGTAAAGTAAACAATCATTACAGATTGAACAAAATATGTAATTAAGTGAGGAAAGCAGACATAAATGTCTTCTAAATAAGAACTCTCCATAGTATCTTCTAACATGTCATGATTGGATATATTTTTCTCGACTAGTAGGATCTCTTAAAGACTAAAATTACACTCTCTCAAGTTATAGTCATCTACTATTATAGTGGTTAAGTTATATCCCTACGAAGCTAAGACCTATTTGAATGAACTAAGATTTGTGAAACCATCTAAAGGTTTCATCCTAACAATATAAAGATCACGTAAGACTCTGGTAAAATCATATGATGATTATATATAACTCAATTCATTTATAGATTTTCCAAGACAAGTGCACCTATCATTTTATAATATAAGACTTTAAGTAATAGGTGTCAATCCCTCAAAGACTATATAAGTACTAGTAATAACTCTTTTCTTATTATCTAAAAGAAAATCAAGGAGATATCAATAAAACATATTTAAAATAAAAGAAAATAAACTAAGGTCAAGTCATCACAATCAAACAAACTAGAATGGCGATTATAGGAATCAATCAAAGAAACAATTATACTTGGAATTCAAATCTCCCTAGGACTTCTCATGCAATCATGATTTAACAAATCAATTTAATATAAAGTCAATTGGAATATGGAAATTCCTTGATTGTTCGAATATCTTTCTCAAGTTTATTAAGAACCAATCCTAGGTTGATTAATTGAAATATCTTTATAATTAAAACCCCTAAAATTGTATTAATTGATTTGTGAAATTCACCATTAGATTTGACTCTATTTTGGAATGTTTATATTGACTTATCTCTAAGTTTGCATATAACTCCTTTCAATTATGTTAAAGCTATTAATATAAAGGATTTCTCAATCTCAATTGCATGAAATCACATATGAATCAAAGATATTGACATTATTAATTCAAGAATAATAAAGAATACATAATTGAATCTTAATAAAATAAAAGAATAAATTAAACTATAATAGAATCACTACAAGGTTTATCCCTGGGGTTCATCTAATCTAGATACCAAAAAGGTTTTAGTTCTTGATCTTATTTAACATAACATCACAACTAAATAGAAAGCAAAAAATTAAGGATAACACGATGAAATCCCTTTAATCTTCAAAAATTTCACGCTAGATTGATGAAATTTCACTTTAAAAGGGTTTACTTGGTTATTCTTCTAGCTTCCTACCATTTTAGAGCTTTTTATTGTGTTTCCCTAGATTACTCTTTCTTCTGCCACTTAATCTTGGCTTTTAAAAATTGAAATTTAGATTTTAGGAGATACACAAGGCATCACACCGGTATGTTAATTGTTTGCGTACTTCAAATGAGTGCGCAATGCTTCTTAAAGCTAACGCGTGCACAAATACGATAATGTACTATCAACATGACCTATTCACAACTCAATATGGGTGTGTTTCATATCAAGATGGATGTGTTCCACAAGACACATTGAACATGCCTTAAAACTCTCTAATACGGCCATATACACTGTCTTACACTCCATAACTCAATCAAAATAGCTCTAAATTACTCTAAACTTGTTTGAATTTGTTCCTTTTTTTCTCCAAATAAGTGAATTAGAACTAAAAACAAAATGTGAACAACTTAAGTACCAAAATTGATAAAAATACTTAGATAAATAAGCAAAAAGAATTAATTATGATACTAAAATATAACTAAATCACTAGTTATTAGACTCTCTTAAGTACCCCATTTAACCCTATTACCTATATTGTGATTCACTCACAAGCAACCTTTTTTGAGCTATCCATAAGTGAATGATAATTAGATTTAGACATTGATATAACTAAATCATACTTTAAGATCAATCAAAAGCAATTCATAAAAATATATCTCATTTATAAATCAAAATAAATCAAATCAATATAAAGAAAAGCACTATAGTTCCTACCTTTCTAGACATATGAAATAATTAGCCACTCATCATGTTTAAACCAATAAATGTAAAAAAGAAACAAAAGAAAATAAAAAATAGAGAGATTTTTAGCATTTATCTCAATATTTTTTGCGTGACCTTTATGTTGATGGGATGATTTTGATCCTTTTTCCCTTTAAAAAGGACTACTCCGTGTTCCTCTATGGTTTATTTCTCTACCTTAGTGGCTAATCCAAAGTGTAAAGTGAAAGAAAGTGAAAGAACCCTCAAAATTAGGGCTTTCCTTGTTTATTTATAATCTGTCATATTAGGAAACACGATTTGGCATACAGACCCAAATATCTCTTTAAAACTCGAAACACTTAAAACATAAACGTTGTCTATTTCTTTCTTAGATTTCAATTGGCACTTGAATCATCTCAGTGAAAGTTTATGTGAGAAAGCTATGACCAATTTAAGAAGTAATGATCAAGTTATCTTTCTAGAGAGGGACACAAGCTCTGACACACCCATGTCCTAGGTTGCATATCTCTTTTGTTTTATATTATAGAGAGACAAGGTCTTTAACCTACCTGTGGCGTTAGATCATAGATCCTCCTATTTCTCGTACGACTAGCACGCATTTTATGGCACAATTATATCGCTAAATTGTGAATCTTACTATCTTTCTTGAAATTAATATATGGCAGCCTTGTCACTAAATCATAGATCATTTCCTCTACGAATTGCACAAAGTCTCATATATAATTATGGCTTAGGTAATTTCACTTGCTACAATTGATCCATCTAGAAGAGAAGGTAGCATATGGGCACGAACCAGATCGTGTTTCTCTAAGAATTATAATTTTCTTTATGATTTTTCTTGAAATGGCCTATAGTTGTTGAATAATATCATCCCAAGGTCTAATTTACACAATTGCCTGAAAAATCTCAAGTACCAAGTAAAAAGAAAAAGGAGATAATAACATCAGAATCAAGAAAATATTTAAGAAAATATATAGACTTTTCCTTGCTATAGAAAAAGTTGTAATAAATCTCCATGAAGGCAAATTGATCCGTAAAGTTGCAGAGGAAAACTTAATCTTCAAAATGCTAAATGCATTAAAAAATTTGACGGAAGAAGGCCATAAACTTGTGGTGCAACCTCATTAGAGATTATGAAGGAGAACATAAATGCCTATTAACAATAGGAACTAAAAGCTTGATTATAAGAAAGGTAATTTTTACAGTCAAGAGAACTGAGTTCCATATGGATATACCAGCCAAATGTGTGCTCTGTAAGTACTGGCTATAGTTGCAAGCTTGGTTAGGTAACATGTTTGGCTTAGAATGACGGTAAAAGATTGAAAGAGAGAAAATGAAATTCAAGCTAAAAACGCAAAAGTAATATACTTGTTGGGAATTCAATGCTTCTTTTGAATTTTGCAACTCTAGACTTTTCTATTTGGATTGGATTGACAAGAATCACAGATTTGGGTACACAGAAATACAAAAATCTACCAACGATTAGATGAAACGAAAGTTAAAAGCAAAAGAGGGATTCCTTATTCTTCCGATGGTTACTCAAAGCTCTCATTCCATGTGCACGTAAGCGTTATATTCGCCTGCATAGTCTCCGAATCCATTTCTCTCTCTTTTTCCTTTTTAATATTTTTGACGGTTTCTAACTCTTTAAAATATCTAACAAGTATTGCAAGAAGACAACAAGAAGCTATGTAATAACAATTTTCTCAATTCTGTTTATTTTTTCTTTTTCTACGGAAAAGGTGTACCGTATACCCACGCATTTTATATCGCCTATATGTTAAGGTTGTCTGTCGTTTTGCTTCCTCGCTTTTCGTTATAATCTCCGTTGCATACCGTAACCCATCACAACACCACACCACACCACCTCACTCTCTCTCTTATTCTCTTGGTTCAATTCATCCAGAAATGGCTACTGCAACTGATAAGCTCTCTCAACTCAAGACTGCTACTGCTGCTCTTAACCAAATCAGGTCATCACTGGCTTGGTATTCATTTAATTTGGATCTAAGTTCGCTTCACCTGTTTCTGATTCCCTTATGTTTCTCGTTTGCAGTGAGAACGAGAAAAATGGTTTCATCAGCCTTGTTGCTCGCTATCTCAGGTGATTCCGCCTTCAATTCCCTTGCTATTTCAGTTTCATTAGTATTTAGTTGTGATGCTATTTTTAATCAATTCAGTTGTTGTCTTATTAGTTCACCTAGATTTGTATTTACTAGTTCTAGATCAGTTGCTTTTATAATTGATTCTGTTGCAATCTATGATTTTAGATTTTCTTCTCCCCAAACAATTATTCTAAATTCGTTTAGATATTTGAGATCTTATATGTAGTATTGATTTTTGTCTCATTATGAGGAATTTTCGAATTACTGATTATCCATTGGATTTGAAATTCTGAACTAAATGAAGTGGTGAAGCCCAACAAATCGAGTGGAATAAGATCCAAACACCCACCGATGAAGTGGTAGTTCCTTATGATAGCTTAGCGCCTACTTCTGATGGTAACGCTTTGAATTAGCAGTGATTCTCTATCACTAGGTGTTACTTTCTAGAAGCTTAACAGTCATGCTTTTATCTACAGACCCTGCAGAAACCAAGAAACTTCTGGACAAACTCGTTGTTTTGAAGCTTAATGGAGGTCTGGGGACAACAATGGGCTGCACTGGTCCCAAGTATGTTTTTCTTTTTGCCGTATTCTAAGAATTTTAACGAGATACACTTTACACATGCCCCTCATCCCTGCCATGGTCCCACCATACCTGAAGATAACGTGTGTGGAGACATGGGTTAGGAAGAGGGGCTGGTTGCATCTGAAATTCATTTGATTTAGTAAATAATGTTGTAAAGTTTTAAATTTAAAAGTGATATAAGTTGAACAATTTCTGTAATGCAGATCTGTCATTGAAGTTCGCAATGGACTGACATTTCTGGACCTTATTGTCATCCAGATTGAGGTTTAAGTTTATCTGGCATCCTTTCTTTTGATATAAATGTACTTTCGATCTATTTGTTTATCTTCACCTGCAACTTACGGTTAGACTTATTACAGAATCTCAATTCCAAATACGGGTGCAAAGTTCCCCTGCTTCTGATGAATTCATTCAACACTCATGAAGATACACTTAAGGTCTGAACTTGATGTTTAATTCCTTCCTTGATGTTTTATGTTTTGGCTTCATTTCAGTGGTAACTAACCACTTCTTTTCGTGCTTAGATTGTGGAGAAGTACTCAAAATCAAACATTGAGATCCATACTTTCAATCAGGTGTGTAGTATTGCTGTTTGGCTAGCATTTCAGTGTTAAATTGTGCGCTTCCAGATAAGATAAAACAATTAACTTATATTTTATTCCCTTGGATTTACACAGAGCCAGTATCCTCGCATTGTTGTTGATGATTACTTGCCACTGCCAAGCAAAGGACAGACGGGAAAAGATGGATGGTATTCTTCTATATAATGAAAATTTTCTACTGGGGAATGAATATGTGGACACATAACACTATTGCTTTTGTGCATATGAATTATAAATTCTACTAATACCTGTTTGAGGGATGGACTTAATTATATATTTGGAAGGGAGGGAGGAGTTTAGCAACTGACACATATGAGTTTGTATATATGCCCTACACATATTGGTAAA
Organism: Erythroxylum flavicans; assembly: GCA_027576715.1. NCBI lineage: Eukaryota > Viridiplantae > Streptophyta > Magnoliopsida > Malpighiales > Erythroxylaceae > Erythroxylum > Erythroxylum flavicans. The sequence continues at coordinate 3,688,367 of JANZXP010000007.1, read as the reverse complement.
TCTAAGTACTGTTAGCATACGTGACTATGCATGCAATGGAAATATGCTCATAGTGCTTAGGGTAGTTGATACCTGAAAAGTTGAATTAAAGGCTCTTCAATACAATGCCCTTGTGGTTTCGTTATTAGGTAAGCTTGTCAGATATATTTTCATTCCTTTTTCACTGGCTTTTTATTTGATGGATTACCAGGCATTTCAGTGATAAAAGTTTGTAATATCTATGAATTTTCGTGAATAAAACTACTTTGTGTTTATTATTATATTTCAACTGTAAAAATTAAAATTTCATGTTTTTTTGCCAATTCCCTGCTTGTTAATTTCCATTTTGAGATTCATGCCTATTTTTTCTTGCTCTATATTGGAGTTTGACCAATGTAGAAACCCTAAATTTTGAAGCATGAAGTATGTTGCACTTGTGGCCAGTAAAGGGTAATTCATTGCAACTATCAACCATGGGCTGCGTTTGAACTGTATGACAGGCACATAATAATAGCTTTTGTACATTTAATTTACATGAAATTAGTTACTTATCTTGGTTAGCTTCACCTAAAGAAGCAAAGTTTAGAGTAATCACTTTAGAAAATTTCTAAAATATAGAGGAAAAAAAAGTGTCTTAAACCGCACAAGTAGCATTTCTGCATGGAATGGGCTTTTTGGTGTGTAGTTATGTAGGAATGATGAGGGTGTAAATGTTAGTTTTCTTTGATTGATTATATGAGAAGTTCTTTATTAGCTGTTTTCTTCACTTGAAGGTATCCTCCTGGACATGGTGATGTTTTCCCATCCTTGTATAACAGTGGCAAGCTTGATGCTTTATTATCACAGGTTCGCAACGTGATGCAGGATTATGTTTTTACCTCAAGTGTTGAGCAGTAACATGTATTCAAAATTTACCTGAATATCTTACCATTTTTCTGTGTTCCTTTATCTTTCGCAGGGTAAGGAGTATGTGTTTGTTGCAAACTCAGACAACCTTGGTGCTGTTGTTGATCTGAGTATCCAAAATTTAAGTTTTTCCAATGTTATTTATTAGTATTTAAGGGTGAAACAGGTGAAAGTTGAGGCTTTTAGACCACCAATTATCCTTGACTTATGTTCCAGAAATCTTGAATCATTTACTCACAAACAAGAATGAATACTGTATGGAGGTAAAGAGATATGATCTTACTTAAGTTTGACTTTTCCATTTTAGAGCTGTTTTCTCATAGTTTCGTCCTTTTGTAGGTGACCCCTAAAACCCTTGCTGATGTCAAAGGTGGTACTTTAATTTCTTATGAAGGGAAAGTTCAGGTAGTCCTTTTTTATTTAGCTTTAGATTTTGTTTATGTCATGTTTTCACTTTCCTGTGAAGGATCATCCATGAAGATGGTCAAAAGTGATCTTATCAAACCACATAGATGACTTGCCAAAATCTGTTAAAACTTTAAAATAACTAATTGTGTGTAAACAGTCTAAAATGTACTGCTGAGCTAAGTGGTTTCATGTGTTAGAACTGTTACAACTTCATGCTACTATCTCTGAAATATATTTTAAGTTGAAAATATAAAATACTGTTAAGTTTAGGCATGCTTCTTGGATATTTGGTGGCCGTTTTATGATAAACTGTGTGCTCTATGTAGTGTTGCTACATAAGGTATCTCTAAAGCAGATTATTTTGAATTGACAATACGTAATAGTGACTTATTTTGTAAGGATACACATCAAGTAAAAAGTTTGGAAGAGGACTATTTGGAGTCAAAGTTTGAATTCTGACTATTCAAATAATTAAATTTTCTTCTCTTAGCACGCATGGATTGTTGGAAATTTTTTCTATTCTCATGTCTAAGATTGTTGAATCTTATGTATGCACCTCCAGATTCCACCAATACTCGGTTAGGAAATTAGCTTTGAGTCATTTTGAAGTTAGGAACAATAACTTCAAGACCTGTTCTTGAATTATTTGGAAACAGTTGAAATTAAGACAATAAATCCCAAATATAAGTGATGGGCGTGGCCTTTTCTGGACTATTTGAAGGAGGAGGTGGTTTTGTTTTCTCCCTTGACATTGTGAATTGCCTGCAACCTTACTTTTTAGCAGCTATTAGCAACCTCTCAAATCTGATATTTGAAGTAGCTAAACATAATCATACATACCTATCAATTTCATAGAGCACCCTATTTCCATTCTGCTCTGCTTGGAGTCTGTTCAATATTTATTTGTTACAGATTAGCAGTAGACATTGATAAGTATGTTGATTGGGAACAAGTTTGTTAACATTTACTGTCTTTTGCTGGGAAATTTAAGAGGTTTTGCTAATTGGATGTACTCCCTTTTAACAGTGGACCGGTTGAATCTTGTTTTAGTCTTCTCCCCGAAATAGTTTGGATGAGAACCTTACAAATGATTATTTAGTGATACTTACATCTCCGTATACCTCTCTAAATGGATATGGTTTGCTTTTACCATTTATGCTCTCTCAGTTTTTGGAACTTTAAAACTGTTAACTTTATTTAAATACTTTCACCCTAACCATGAATTATTCGGTGCTATTCTCCCTAACATCTATGTTAATTAATGCTTTCCACCTTGATTATGTCATGCAGCTACTGGAGATTGCCCAGGTCCCTGATCAGCATGTAAGCCACTGGTTCATCTTTCTCTTTATAGATAGTAGGTTTGGGTTAGTCAGATCATCTGCTGTAACCTGTATATATACAGAAAAAACAAGGTGCTTTTTGGGGTTTGTTATCCTATATTCACAAGACAAACTACACCAAGTAAAATGCCAAGGTTGACAGAAGTAACAGTCTTATTATCAAATCACTGTTCAACGTCTGTTCACTTGCCTGCAAAACAATTTAACATTGATATAAGCTGCTTTCAGATTGTCTTAAATTTCATCGTGTTGGTAATATCTGTGATGAAGATGTCTAACTATTATATTTTTGAAACAGGTCAATGAGTTCAAGTCAATAGAAAAATTCAAAATTTTCAACACAAACAATTTGTAAGTAAATCTTTTCATTAATGCAACAGCAGTCACTTGATATATAGTCCTAATATGGATCTTTTAACAGGTGGGTGAACTTGAAGGCAATCAAAAGGCTTGTGGAAGCTGATGCTTTGAAGATGGAGATAATTCCAAACCCGAAGGTTTTCTTCCAATTTTCTTGCCCTGTATTTTGAGAAGATGGAGTTGAAAGGTTCAACAGTAAGATGGACAACTTTTAGATAACATGGATGCTTTTCTTTTTCAGGAAGTGGATGGAGTTAAAGTCCTTCAGTTAGAAACTGCAGCTGGTGCAGCAATTAGGGTACTTGATTCACTTACTGATCTTTATTGTGAATGTGAAATGTAGACTTCATTTGATCTTAATTTCCACCTGTTTATGACAGTTTTTTGATCATGCTATTGGTATAAATGTACCACGATCTCGGTTTCTTCCAGTGAAGGCAACTTCAGATTTGCTACTTGTTCAGGTTGCTTTTTTTTATTTTTGTGCTTTAGATTATTGGATAGCAGTTTTTGCGTAATTAATCAACTTTATTCACCCTATATTGCAGTCTGATCTTTATATATTAGACGATGGATATGTAGTCCGAAATAAAGCTAGAACTAATCCTGCAAATCCTACTATTGAGCTAGGCCCAGAATTTAAGAAGGTAAATTTTTAGTTTGCTTATTGTAGACCATGATTAAGTTCAAATTTGGTTACTCTGGTTTATATATTACCCTTCACAGGTCGGGAACTTCTTAAGTAGATTTAAGTCAATACCCAGCATCATTGAGCTTGATAGCCTTAAGGTTGCTGGTGATGTGTGGTTTGGAGCCAATATTACTCTCAAGGTAGTACTTGCAGTCTGACTTCTTATCAAATAGTTGTTGCCTCTACCTCATAGTAGACACATGTTCTAACCATTTGCATGCTTTACATATATAATGGGGCCAAAAGAGTTAGGAATATACACTGGACCACGTGGTGTGCTTTGAGTCAGTTGTGTTGTACGGGACTTGCTATGATTGATGGTCTAAGCTGTGTAGCAATAGGTTGGCGGTGTCAATGCTGCTAGCTTAATAGGAGTGTCATTCCAGGTTCACGATGGCTTCCAGTCTGCATGTTGATATGAGATCTTTTTCTTTTTCTCAAACGTGGAAAGAACTGCTGATGTGATTGGTGTAAAGAGATAAATGAATGCCTGAGTTGTTAAACGAAGTCTATGCAAAGGCACTGAATTCGCTCTAGGCATGTGGAAAAGCTTCACTTGCCAAATATATGGTGTCCCTTTGTAGTACTGGTGGATCTTCTTTCCTTCTGTTTTTACCCCCTCTCGTCTTGAACTAGAAAGAGTATTTACCAGAAGCCCTTGCTTCATCAAAAAATTCTTCTTTGGCCATTTTCGGGTACGTCAAAAAGTTCATACGCTCTATGAAGATTTCTAACGGTAGTGCAGAAGGGGCTCTAAAGCCTTATTTTAACTTCCTTGGGTTTAGGTGCATCTTTCAAGGCAGTCATTGGATTAGTTAAGTGTTAAGCATGCTTTGTTCCAAATTTTTTTGCTGGATGTGTAGCCATCAGACTGCATAATTTCTTCTTAGTTTTGCTTATACTTGTACAAGCTTTACCGTAACTTTGTCTTTCTTTTGCAGGGAAAAGTGAGTGTTGTTGCAAAATCAGGTGAGAAATTGGAAATTCCTGATGGAGCAGTGATTCAGAATAAGGTAATTCATGACAACTGATATATTCGTTGGATCAATGTACAAGCGGTAATATAATACCTAAAGGTATTGATATCATAATTTTCCAGGAAATTAACGGCCCGCAGGACCTTTGAAAAGGTTATCTAAAATAGACTTGGTTGAGAGATCTTGGACAACGAAGAGGAGATTGTTCTCTCCCGTGTTTTGATAGGAAAATAAGTGGTTATGGTTTGCAGTATCCGAAACTCGGACAGTTTTTCGAGTGTTGACCTCATCCTTTTTCATTTTATTTTCTTCTTGATGCACTGTAAGCCTCTCTTATCTCTCTTTGCCCCCTAGTAGTTTCATTTTCTGCTCATCGTTATGCGTTTCGATAAGTAATCGAGAAGAACAGTGCATAAAGTTTTGGTTCCATATGTCTTCTTGGCTTGAACTCTTGAGGTATAACTAATTGTAAAAAAAAATGTCGTACTACTTAAGAACATGCAGCAACATCAGAATAGATTAGGTCAATACAACTTTGTGATTCCGGAAGCAGCCAATACACTTCGAGTGAGTTATTACTTTATTGGTGCTGGGACATTTCTATAGAATTCAACTTAAACATTGTCTTACATCTGACCGACAAATTTGGATACGACATCTGTCTAACCACCTCCAAAAGACATCTATTTGAGTGGCGTTGTCAATTGTATCAACTAGCAGAGTATTACTGCCCGATGTGCAGTAATAATGTCCAGTTAATTTAGTGCGTTATAGTTATAGAAATAAAAATAATATAAGATTATAAAGGTGAATAAAAATTAATTGATTGGATAGTTAAAACATTAACGGTTTATTATGAATTGGAAAGTGTTAATTTTTATTCAAGCATGATTAAAAAAACATTAATTTTAGGAAAAATATATGATATATTAATTATAATATAATATATAAAATAATTTTAATAAACAATGAGAAAATATCAATAATACAAAATATTAATTAATCTAGTAATTATAAAAAATTTTAAGGAAAAAAGTTTATGAAAAATAGGAAATTTAAATATCTTAGGGAAATTTTATAAGGAACATTTAAATATATTATATTGAAAATATAAAAG
>JANZXP010000007.1:3595099-3664761 GCA_027576715.1 Erythroxylum flavicans | reverse complement strand
ATAAAAGACTATACATATACAAACAATAGAAAAACATATATAGTTTCTTGTTATATAAACAATCAACATCCGGATCAGTGATATTATCATCCGAAAGGCAATTTATTTAAATATATTCACTAAATAGAGACTCCGCTAAAAGGAAAGAAAGATGCTTCTGTACCATCCTTAGTGTGATTAGCAAACACAAGCATCCCATTGACCATAATTTAAGAATATCTGGCACAGGCGGATAATGGGAGAAGAGCTTTCTGGCTTAAGCGTAAAGGACCTACAAAACTTGGAGAACCAATTGGAGCACAGTGTACTCGGCGTACGGGTGAAAAAGGTATGAAAACTTGTCCCATTGTTCAGTCTTTAGATTCCATACTCATAAATGAGGAAATGCATGTCACAATTGATGTACTTTGCTTCTTCAGGATCAAATATTAATGGATGAGATTCAAGAGCTAAACCGAAAGGTATAACATAGATACAATGTCTAGAAATTATCTTTTTAGCTTTTCATAAATCTCCTAGTCAAGCACTTAAATGTTGACGTCTTTGTATCAGGGTAACCTCATTCACCAAGAAAATCTGGAGCTTTATAAGCAGGTAACCCTATTTCATAGAGAAACCTGAAACTACTGAAAGCACAGGGTTATGCTACTATAGAATCTTTAGTGAAATCAAAGAGTCGTATCAGACATCTTGTTCCACAATCATCAGATTATTTTATTTCCCAGGTGTATGGAACAAGAAATGTTAATGGAGCAAACAGAACTTCCCTTCTTATAAATGGTCTGAGCATTGGAGAGGACTCACATGTCCCAATCCACCTCCAGCTTAGCCAGACACAGCAAGAAAACAATGATATAGCAAGAGCAACAAAATTGGGGTACAATTCGTTCATACAACTACTGGTTTAATGATAGCTTCCAAGTAACTTGCCATCATCTTGATGTCAAAATTTTCATTCATAACTGCAGCAGACTACAACTTGATTAACAAATCAGAAGCATCTGCAGCAAAGGGATGTTGCTTGACTTTAATGGCTCTTAATAGATAATGCTTCTATTTGTGCAATGTGGTATGTCAGTAACTGATCGCTCATCAGACTTTTAGTTCAACAGTACGAAGTAATACTTCAAGTAAGTGTGTGATTATTGACTAATCCAACCTCGTGAAAATTATCAAGTGTAATAAAGAGAACACGACATTGCATTGCATCGGAGGGTACCAAATGCTTGCGGAAAAATACCAATATTCTGAAAGATTTGAAAAATATAGGAAAATGCATACTATTCTTGATCACTAAACCATTACAATTGAAGGATGCAAAATAGGGAGAGACGGTACTTACCTTCTTGGTCTCCCATAATCCTTTCATCAACAGCTTAGGAAATTGATCACATGATGACTTGCAAAGACGGGGTTCTGATGTACTCCACAAGGACAACTAGCATTCTTCCCAGAATCAACAACATTATTAGAAACTAAAAGAAGACACAAAAAGGGGTAAATTAAAGGGAAGGCAAAACATATTTCTATTAACCATTAGTTCAAAAATTATAAAAAGCAGTAGCTCCATTTCGCTTTTTGGGTTGCAAGAGTATGAATACATTAATAAATCAGCGAGAGATTTAACAACTTAATTGAAATATGAAAAACAAAAATCGACATCAGTTTCTAACAGAAAATAGTGTCTATGTTCTAAACAAACTTCAATTTTCATCAATATAACTTGAAAAAGGACTCCATATGCAAGGCCCCTGAGCACCACATTACCCAGTATGTACTTCAGTTCATTTACAAATAATGAGCACCTCCATGAAAAGAATAAGTGTATTTAAGAACATAACACCGTATGCAAATAGGAACAGACAGTAACTTATAGGACCAGGGACAGAGATAAGGAATAACATCTTGAGCATCAAACACAATATTATGTGATCCAGAGTAAGGAGTTCTCTTTTTACTTGCGATAAAAGTAAGATGATTAAAAAACGTTGGCCTAGACTTGAGAACTAAAATAGAAAATGGGAATTAAGAAACAAAATTAGTGACTTTAAATGCTCAAATCATCCACAAGCAAGCCATGCCTGGTTTGTTCTCATCCCAGACAACACGAATGTAACCAACCAAATTCTTCTTTTTTGTTCAATTAATAAACAGCCTCTAATTTCCCTATTAAAGATATATTTTTCTGCTAATATTCAAGCATACTAGTTACTGCAATTGGAACCTGAAAACATATTTTATATGACCATGTGATTGTGGGCTGAGAAGGTTTAAATCACCAGACCTTGATAACCAAAATCTGCTGCTCTCAAGGGCTAAGGAATATAAGGGCCGTTAGAGAAACATGGAAATACCAAATATGTCGTGTTAGATCTAGGGAGTCCACTTTCATGGGAGATTTACATCATGAACCTAGTGAGAGAACATACTCGTGGGCCTTGACACCACGCTTTAACCCAAAACCTTAAAGCATTGAGTTTACGGGTCCTTTTCACTTATATGTCTTTCATTAGTTATATCTTTTTCCAATGTGAGATTTCTACTCACACTTGAGCTCCCAATAATCTCCCCCTCAAGTGTGAACTTTCACATTGGGCTTAGGCTCTCCCTTGAGGGAAAGCCTTTTTGCTTAGCAGCTCGAGTATATAGCGTCACCAAGAGCCCTTCTACTTTACTAGTCTCGGCCCACCAGGAAGCTCCTTGCTCTTCTTCATGGGAAGCAACCACGAGATCCGGCTACTATCTCCATACTCATCCCTTGCCAAACTATTGGCTCTGATATCACTTGTTGGATTTAGGGAGCCCACTTTGATAGGAGATCTACATCATGGGCCTAGTCAGGGAACATACTCGTAGGCCTTGACACCACACTTCAACCCAAAATCTTAAGGCATTAGGTTTATGTGTCCTTTTCACTTATATGTCCTTCATTATAAACCTTAAGATATTTGCTTGAGGTTCATTGATCTATTATGCTCAAAACAAATGTTCCAAATCATTTTTGGGAGGATGCTATTCTAACTTCTGCATATTTAATAAATAGATTGCCATCAAAAGTTTTGGGGTTTTATACACCTTTACAAAAATTGCTTGAGATTATTCCTCAATTCCCTTTGTTAATACTCTTGGTTGTGCTGCCTTTATGCATAATTACCATTGTAGCAAACTTGAACCTAGGGCCCATAAGTGTATTTTCTTTGGTTATTCTTCTACTAAAAAAGGTTACAAGTGTTTCTCTCCTACTCTAAAGCATTATTTTGTTACTTTGGATGTAACCTTCTTTGAAACACAAGCCTACTATCCAAAAATACCCATTCAGGGGGAGAGAAGTGAGAGTGAATGGATCTTTTCGGGAAGTGATGGCTCACCAGATTCTAGAAGTGAGAGTGAATGATTCTTTTCGGGAAGTGATGGCTCACCCGACACACTACACCAAGAAATTCTGCCTTCTACACCTAGTCTTGATCAAACCAGACCTGATTCTTATGAAACCATCTCTAAAAACACACAATTTTGATAACATCAGATCTGCGATACCAAATCCTGACACCACCATTCCCATTGAAGCTACTAATATAGCCGGTTCCAGTCACAAATCTGACTAGAATTGCACACAAAACAATGAATGCGATAAAGATAAGGATAGTGAAATTAGGATGGACAGACAGGAAGACAAAAATCCTAAGGTGCAACCACTGTTTTACTCAAGGAGAAAAGGCAAACAGCAGGCACGATGTGAAGTAGAACCAGAAAAATCCATCAAAATTCTCAAGCAAGGCCATGAATTAGAACCTACTGCAAATTCTGAGGAGTTAGGATGGCCAATAGCTCTAAGGAAGGGAGTAAGATCTTGTACAAAGCACCCAATCAGCAATTTTGTTTCTTATAACAGGTTATCACCACATTTTAAGGCTTTTGTAACTCAGTTATCTACTGAAAAATTACCTGAAAATTTCTAGGAAGCAGTGAAGGATCCTAAGTGGAGAGAAGCTATAGATGATGAGTTGAATGCACTCAAGAAGAACCAGACCTGGGTAGTAACAGATTTACCACAGGGAAAAATAGTGGTTGGTTGTAAATGGGTGTTCACTATCAAATATAATCTTAATGGAAGTATTAATCAGTACAAAGCAAGACTTGTAGCTAGAGGTTTCACATAAACGCATGGGATTGACTACCAGGAGATTTTTGCACCTGTAGCCAAACTTAATACTGTTAAGATTCTATTATCACTAGCTGCAAATCTTAATTGGCCATTATATCAATTAGATGTAAAAAATGCGTTCCTCAATGGTGATCTTGAAGAAGAGATATACATGAAAATACCTTCGGGACTGGAAGAAGCTACACATCCTTAGAGGGAATGCAAGCTCAAAAAATTCACTCTATGGCCTGAAACAATCACGTCTGGCCTGGTTTGATAGATTTACAAAGGCAATGAAAAAACTTAACTACTACCAATGTCAAACTGATCACACCTTGTTTGTTCGACAACTGACTAGTGGTAAATTTACTATCCTTGTAGTTTATGTTGATGGTACTGTTATTGCAGGTGATGATTGGGAGGCATGAAGGAGCTAAAAGGTGCTTTGGCCCGAAAATTCGAAGTTAAGGATATGGGCTATTTGAGATACTTTTTGGGAATGGAGGTGGTCAGATCTAGTAAGGGCATTTTAGTGTCCCAAAGTATACACTTGACCTTTTCAGGAAACTGGGATGATGGGTTCAAATCCTGCTGAGACCCCCATGGAATCAACTTATAAATTGAGTCTTAAAGAAAAAGGCACACTAGTGGATATAGGGAGATATCAAAGATTATTTGGAAAATTGATCTATTTGTCTCACACTCGACCAGACATTAGTTTTCCTGTGAGTGTGGTTAGTCAGTTTATGAGTAACCCGAGCAACCCTCAACACGAACATATGGATGCAGTACTTAGAATCCTGAAGTATTTGAAAATGACTCATGGAAAAGGATTATTCTTTAAGAAAGCGAGACAAGGAGTATTGAAGTATTCACAGATGCTGAATGGGCTGGATCAGTGACTGATAGGAGGTCTACAACAGGTTATTGTACCTTTGTTTGGCATAACTTGGTAACTTGAAGTAAAAAACAACCAGTGGTTGCCAGAAGCAGTGTAGAGGCTGAGTATAGAGCACTAGCAGTGGGAATTTGTGAAGGAATATGGATTAAAAGACTCTTGGCAGAACTTCAGATCAAAGCAGAGCCTCAGATGAGGGTGTGGTGTGACAACCTAGTAACTATTGGGATTGCAAAGAATCCTAGTTATCATGATAGAACTAAACATGTGGAGATACATCGTCATTTCATAAAGGAGAGAGTGGATTCTGGTTTGATTGATCTACCTCACATTCCCACTAGCAAACAAGCTGTAGATGTTTTCACAAAAGCACTTACTAGCGTTAGATTTGAAGAGTTAAGCAGTAAGCTAGGAATGATCAACATGTATTTACCAGCTTGAGGAGGAGGGTTGGAAAAATATTTTCAGTTTTATTACTTTATTTGTTTCCTTATTTGCTCAATAGTTTATTTCCTAAAATATTGTTTTATCTTTTCCATTTCTAGTCCCTATTTTCTTGGGATCTTATTTACTTCTTTCTAGGCAATAATCAAGGGATTGAATAGCAGAACAATTACTTATCTTCCCTATATGTATTTCTGTCATTTATGAGAAATAATACACATAAATTATCTTCAAATTTGTTCATATTCTTTATCTGACAAGGAAAACTTATCATAGTGCTGTAACCTCAATTTCCACACTTCATTCCATCAGATTAAAGCTTGTGGCTGACTAATGTGTCCTCTTTTATTTTTTTTTTATATATTCTAAGCTCTTTTGCATCAATTATACTCTCTATTTTCCAAGTACGTTTATGTGAGCTCATCATTTGATAATAGGGATCTATAAGATACTATATCTTTCTTCTATGACATTAGTATGGGGAAGTGATATAGTTTTCTCTTTGACTAAAGTAGTTGACCCATGAATCATTTTGCTTGTTTGAAAACACAGTGGGTCTCAACAAATCTCTTTTCAAGTGAGGAGTGTAAGGTTTCAACCTTAGATGGATTGAGTTTGCTTATTTTATATTTTGATTGAGAAAGGCTATCAGCTTATTGGTGAATTTTTTTATATTGGGCAGGTTTTCCATCAGTTTGTTGGAGAATTTTATTTTTGACGCTAATTAGGTAGTCTTTTTATCACTTTGTTGGAAGAATCTAATTGGAAGGTGTGAAAATAGTAAAGTAGGATAGAGTATAATATAAACAAGAGATTTAATGTGGTTCCACCACAGGTATAAAATCGTTAAGCTTACATTTTTATTAGGCTTACTTGTCTTAACAAGCATACTTCTTATTTATATAGATAGTACATTTTAATAACAATAATGTTCCTAGCTAGGATGTCTATGATTTCCATTAGAAGAGATACAAGTAATGTTTCCAATTTCAAATATTGGATGTTTAGGATCTTAAACGTTCCTCTTCAAGTGGATGCATTTTATTTTGATTTCATATACGAAATATGTGAAGAAGAGGGATAACAGCTTGCACTTGTCATGAACACTTATCACATTAGAAATAAACAGTCCAAACCTATTTAATAATTAAGTCATTCTAATTTTTATCTCATTTACACCATTCATCAGGAACATTTTCTTCTGGTGGGCTTAAGAGTTAACAACACGCAGTTATCTACTTTTGCATGAATGTTATACAATTCTCAGATCTCAAGTGGGATTTCTCCATTGATTTCTATCTTCTTTGAGTTTCCTTAAACCTTTGCCAAACAGTTTTTTACATGCCAAAATTTGTTGAGGAGGAGCCATAATTTGACTGTTAAGTTAGGGTGTTAAAGAGAGAGCCTAGAGTTTTCTCACGGCGATATTGTGGTTATAAACCCTCTTATGTATTAAGAGGAAAAGGAGAAAAGGAAATCATTAGAGCTTATTAAAAGATTGAATATAGAGCCTGGTAACTCTGCTTATTTTGTTATGAACCCTAATCATTTGTTTAAGCTTCTTAGGATGTACAAAACACTCAAGTATGTATGAAATTCATATTATCATTTTTTGCACCATGAGAATTCAAATTAAGAAACCGTCTATAGTTAAGACAAAAAATTCCTTCTTGTTTGAAAGTTACAACAATGTGAGTAGTGCTCTAGCACCTTGAACATTAATTATTGGTAAATTCCTTCGACACATAGTATTTTGGTTCTCTCTCTCTTATAGGGTTGTGCATGTGCAGATACATATGGAAAACTTATTGTTCTTTGTATTTTTTTCTTTAGTTTAGAATCATGAGGTAGGTAGGTGGTGTGATAAATAAGTTGCATTTCTTTCTAAAAGTGTGGGAAGAAGAATGTTTTCCTAACTTCAGGGTTCTTTATGAGTTTCAGATTTACTTCATTTGATGAAAAACCAATAGCTGCCGCATCTATTGCACAAGTGCATCATGCTGTGTTGAAAAATCATGAAGTGGTAGCAGTTAAGGTTGGTTTATCATTTTACTTAGTTTGTCAAATTCTGCTATAAAATATACTTCTTCTATTGTACTTGTGGAAAAGCTGGAATATTTTTGGTATTAGGACAGATTCTTAGGAATATTTTTTTTTTCTGTTTAAACGCTCTTAGTTAAAGGTAGGTTGTTGTAATTCAGTTCAGAAAAATCTTCTCGTAATCAAGGAGATAATCTTGACTAATTTAGGTGTATTTTTTAAGAACTATGAGGAATGCCTCGAGATTCTGCTTAAATACCCAACTAGAGTAGTCATTTGAATAATTTTTAAGAAAATAAAACTTCCTGTAAACTTTTTCATGGTATCAGAGCAGATATGAACCAATCCCTATTCCATTCTTGTTATCATACACTGATGACAAAATTCATCAAATCTGCCATGGCAAGTGAATCTAAAATTGGGACATCCAACCCAAATTCTAGCCTATGGCCATATCTACCTATTCTACCAATGTTTTTGAAAGTAGTTTGATGCCGATTACTGGGCATAAACTTAATGGCCAAAATCTTAGCTTGTGGTCTAAATCAGTGATGATTTTCGTGTGTGGAAAAGGAAAGGAAGACTATCTTACAGGTGCTGCAGTTTAACCAGGGAAAAACAGCCCTGAATATCAATATGGAAGGTGGAAAATAATCTAGTAATGTCTCGGATGCTAAATTCCTTGACCAATGAAATAGGTGAAAACTTTGTATTACAAAACAACAAAAGAAATTTGGGAGGCAGCGCATGACAAACATTAAAATAAAAACAATACGTCTGTAGTGTTGAAATAAAAGGAATTCTAGGTGAGCTGAGACAAGATGAGTCATTATTCACAAAATATTTCACCCAACTAATTAGATACTAGCAACAACTTGATACGTTAGAGGATATCTTGTGGAGCTGTGTGGAGGATGGCAAACAATACAAAAAGATCCGAGAAAGAGAGAGACTCGGAGAAAAGTGATGTTAGGAGCATCCACAGGACAGCCCAACTTGTAAGGATCTACCCTTGCAATAAAAGGGCAATTCTCGAGCTCTACTCTTGGAGGACAGCTATATCAATCAGGACAAAAGCCAAATAAGTCAGGATACAGTAGTTCCCAGAGGTGGAATAATTGCCCGTGATGTGACCATTGAAGCTAGGGCGTACAAGGGAAACATGCTGGAAAATACATATAAACCAACAAATTGGCAGTCTTCCTCTCAATCATTTCAAGCAAGCCATGGGAATATTGCAGCATTAGAAACTCAAAAATTTGAGGAAACCAGTCCATTCAACCAGGAACAAATAGAAGCTTTGCAGAGAATTATACAAAGCTCAATGCAGAGTGTACACGTTCCTAATGAAAGCAGTACAGCAACTATTGCACAAAGAGGTAACTCATACACTGCCCTAAGTGCAAAGAAAAACTCTTAAGCAATGGATTGTTGATTCGGGAGCCTTCGACCATATGATGGGAGATATTACAACATTCAGTGATCTAAAAACAGCCACAATGGGAACCACTGTTAGAATTGCTGATGATACCTATTCAGAAGTAACTGGCATAGGTTCAGTCACCATATCAGAAGAAATTAAACTAAAATCACTTCTATTTGTGCCTAACTTGAACTACAAGCTACTCTCTATTAGTAAACTCACAATGGATCTTAATTGTGTCACTAAGTTCTATTCTACCTTGTGTGAATTTTAGGCTTCGAGTTCAGGGAGGGCAATCAGCAATGCTAAAATGTGTGCATGTCTCTATCTTCTAAGAACTGAAGCCTCTAGATGTGAAACCTTGTGTGCTATCTCAACCTAGAATAAAGAAAGTGCTATGCTATGGCATTATAAGTTAGGTCATCCTAGTTTTATGTATTTGAAAAAACTCCTCCCACATCTGATCGATAAAAATCCCTCTTTATATCAATGTATCGAAGCATCTTAGAAGCTATTTTCCTATTTAGCCATATAAGAAATCCCATCGTTTTTATTTGATCCATAGTGATATTTGGGTACCATCCAAGGTAAAGAACCTTTCAGGGCATAGGTGGTTTGTCACATACATTGATGACCATACTTGAATCACCTGGCTCTTCTTAATGAAGGAAAAGTCAGACGTGGGACAAATATTTCAGATCTTTCACAATTTCAAACTGAAGTCCAAATTCTCAAAATTGATAATGCGAGAGAATTCTTTCACTGTATCCTTGGGAAATATCTTAGTGAACATGGTATTATTCATCTTAGTTCTTGTGTTGATACTTCATAACAAAATAGTGTAGCATAAAGAAAAAAACAGAAACCTATTAGAAGTTACACATTCACTAATGTTGGCAACTCATGTTCCAAAAATTTTTTAAGGGGAAGCAGTTATGATTGCTACATATTTAATTAATCGAATGCCATCTCGTATTCTAAACTTTCAAACTCCATATTAGCCTATCATCCCCACCTATCCCCACATTCAATTCATTACCAATTTACCTCTAAAAATTTTTGGTTGTACATCCTTTGTGCATATTCATCACCAAAACTGTGGCAAACTTGATCCTCGATCCTTTAAGTGTATTTTCCAAGGATATTCATGAAAATCAAAATGAGTATAACTGTTATTTTCCAGTCACTAAAAGATTTTACAGCACTATGGATGTTACATTATTTGAAGAGCAGCCATTCTACTCTGAATCTAATATTAAGGGGGAGAGCTCTATAAAAGAATATCAAATTTGGTTTATGGATCCTAGTATGCCCAATCTAGTTGCTCCAAGTGTACCCAGTCTTGCTTCAAGTTTAATCACAGTCCCTGATATACCCAGCTCTAATACTTATGTTCTTGATGTCCAAAATAATACAAAAGAGAAAACGCTAATTGTCTACTCTAGAAAGCAGAAAGAACAAAAGGAGACGGAGCATCACACTCATCCACAACATTGTCAAAAACGGACCAAGCCCAAAGCCAACCAAGCCCTTAGCACCACACAGATAATGATTCTGCCACATCTGATTTTGGAAATGATTTGGACCTGCCTATTGCTCTAAGGAAAGAAAAACGAGCATGTACTTATATTCGATTGGAAACTTTGTGTCTTATGACAAATTTTCTCCTAACTATAGGGCATCTACTACTACTTTGAGTGAAATACAGATTCCTAAGAATATTTAGGAAGCTTTAGAACAACCTGGATGGAAGGAAGTAGTTATGGAGGAAATAAATGATCTAAAGAAGAACCAAACTTAGGACTATATAGAACTACTTGTTGGAAGGAAAGTAGTTGGTTGCAAGTGGATGTTTGTAGTCAAGTATAACACAGATGGAAGCATAAATCGATTTAAAGCCATACTAGTTGCCAAGGGTTTTACACAATCATGTGGTCTTGATTATGAGGAGACCTTTTCTCCTATTGCAAAACTGAACCCTATCCGTGTTCTTTTCTCCCTTGCAACAAATCTAGAATGTCCATTGCATCAATTAGACATAAAGAACGCATTCTTAAATGGTGACCTAGAAGAAGCATACGTAGAGGTTCCTCGTGGTCTTGACACACTTAAAGGTTTTGGAAGAGTATGCAGGCTAAGGAAATAACTATATGGGCTCAAACAATCACCTCAAGCATGGTTTGAAAAATTGAGTTGTAAAAAGATGCAGATTCATTGAATGTCAAATAGATCACACTATGTTTATCAAATTCTCTCCTGAAGAAAAGAAAGCAATCATGGTAGTGTGTGCAGATGATACCTATATAAGGTCGGCATGCCTATATCTAGCTAAATAGTCCTTTATTACTAAGCTGTTCACACTAGGTTCATTTTTGACCTGTAATTGAGCATGGGTAGTGTGTCTTATGCCAATACTTAGTTGAATTTTACTATTTTTCTTTCTAACTGAAAGACTCACTTGCTAGTTCTTATCTCTTTATTTCTTACTTTTTAGAATTAACCCTAACTATTCCTTTTTTTCTTTATGTTTAAGTGGACTTGACTTTGTTTAGATTTAGTCTAGAACACTTCTTTTCCCTAGCTTGTGAAGGGAGATGATGAATGATAATTTTGATGTCGAGAAGCTTCAACTTTAAGGGAATGGTTGATGAATAATAGATGCTTCATCTATAGAATACTGTTTAAAATCTATCTTTTTAATGTACAAGAAAACTACATTATTTTGTGGTCCAATCGAATGTAAACATTGGCTTAACGTTTTGAGAGACGCTCATTTTTAATCAATTGTTTCCAAGTTACTCCATTATTATCTTATTGTTGAACTAGGGCTTGATTAGCACATCTATCTTTCTGAATACAGTAAATTACTTTGGAAGCAATTTGGTCGGTAACATAACTTCAATTTGCTAAAATGTCTGCATCAACTAACATGGTAGATTGTTATTGTTGTGAGATAGGTTCTCTACTCTTTTGCTACTGGCATAAACCCAAACCTTAATTCGGCATGTTCATGTTACCTTGCTCTCCACTTTTTCTTTTGATGGTTAAAGCTTTAACTATATGAAAACAATATAATTTCCTAATGGGAATAATAAATGTGGTGCTTTTAAGGCCTGAAGGTAATCTTACTGCTCCTAATAGAGTTCCTATTTGAATTATAAGACCCAGGAGGGAGGGAGATGTTGGGATGGGAGGGCTGTATAGAAATGTGTATGTACAAGTTGCCGATACCGTGTCTGCTTTCCTTCCATACTTTTGTTTCATTGGTTTGGCTTCTTGATATAGGCATATAGTCGGGGGCTATGGAATCATGCCTTTCTCTTCTTGTTTTTTTTTTCTGGGTCAGTTTTGTACCAAATTCTTTTACATTTCTTTAAATTTCCTAATCCAACAAGCTTGATTCTAACTGTGGAATAGTTGCTGAATTATTTTAGGCTTCTTTATTCCATGTAGGTTCAATATCCTGGATTGGAGCGTCAAATGACAATAGACACATCAACCATGTCATTCCTTTCAAAATCCGTTGCATGGGTGCGTGCTAATTCTTTTATTTTCCACTTGCTTCTCTTTGTCAGCATTGCTATTTTAGATAAATTAGATTGATACTTCCTTTGGGGTTGTCTTTTTTGTGAAATTTGTTGAAGCTTAATTTTTTGTTAAATTAAGTGTTAGTGACATGAGGCATTATGTCGAATGAGTTTCTTGAAAAACTGACACATTTTAGATCATATTTCATTTCTACATAGCTGTATGGACATCTTGATGAAGAAAAGATGTGGCACAAAGAGAGAGAGAGATGATATTTGTTGATATTATGGAAATAATCAACTAATTATTTTTTTCGAAAATTAAAAATTTTATTGATTAAATATATTTACAATCTAGAGTGCAAAAGGTTGAGGATAATTTGAAAGGTCTAGATTACAAAGAGTCGTGGCTTCTAGTAATTATCTACATCTTGAGATCTAAGGGGTACTTATGAGACCACATAAACCAATATTATTCCAATTCCCATCATCTCTTCATAGTACTTGACAGATTCGCTGCGATTCCTCTTGCTAACATGGTCAATCTGCAATGGAGGAAAATGTCCTGAAAAAGAGCTCTGCACTTTAATTGACTCCTCATGTTATTGTGTGTTCTCCTATTTCTTAGTAAAATGGGTGGCTATTGTAGGTCTTGGTTTTATGATTATCATTGTGTAGCTGACATAGTGTAACAACTAAAGGGTGATGTCATATCAGGTTCTAAAAAATGAATGCTATTGGTTTTTATTGTCATTATCTACCTGCTGGCTCTTCTTCCTATCTACGCAATGATTTAATTTATGTGAATCCTACTTCTATTTGCAAATTGTTTGTTAATGCTTACCAATCTCCACTTGTGAATTCCTTCCCCTTTCTTTGTTATTTTCTCTTCTGCAGCTCTTTCCCGAATATAGGTTTGATTGGCTGGTATCAGAATTTGCAAACACTATTTCATTGGAACTTGGTGAGTTTAATATATAATGTCATGCTTTTTTATCAATTAATTATCAAGTACTTAGTTATGAAAATTTGTTTGATTCTGTGAATGGGGAAGTGGGTAATATAAAATGATATGCAAATAATTACAAAGGTATATGTTGGGAGATATCCACCTGGATATTTCCTAGGTGTTAATGACTCCTAAAAGTTAGTTAAATTAGATCAATTAGAATATTATGTACAGCTGTTAATTTCCTAGAATAGCTCTTTGTATTCCTATATATACTTGTACCTATGTATTTACTGTTAAGTTAATAAGATATACCTCTGTTTAGTTTATAATTTCTGCATGGTATTAGAGCATATCTGAACAAACTTAAACCCTAGCTGCCACCTACTTTCTCTAATCCTACCCATCTATGTCAATCATGTCCGACAACTCTGAATCCTCCAACCCATCTGCTTAAACACCTCCACCTCATAATGCTACCTCAGATTCTCACTCCATTCAAATCACTACTATACGACTGAATGGAGAGAATTTTCTTCGCTGGTCCCAATCAGTTAGAATGTACATCTATGGTAGAGGCAAGATTGGATATTTGACTGGTGACAGGAAAGAACCTGCAGCTGATGATCCTGCACACAACATATGGGATGCTGAAATCTCTATGGTTATGACATGGTTGGATTATTATCAAGATTTTCAAGCCAAGTGTGTTAATGATGCGGTACTGATTCAAACTATGCTTGAAAAGGAGCGAGTCTATGATTTTTTGGCTGGTTTGAACCCAGAATTTGACCAATTGAGAGTTCAAGTTATTGGCAGATCCCCCTTTCCCTCTCTTGAGGAGGCATATTCTCTAATCCAGCAGGAACAAACCAGAAGAAGTGCTATGCTTTACACTGCACCAGTTGAGAGGTCGGGATTAATAACCTATATTACTCTTGAGTAGTTGAAGGATGTTACTTCTGATAAAGACCATTTGCAATGTGATTAGAATATCAAGATGTCAACCTGGAAATAATACAATGGCATAGGTGGTTAGGGCATCCATCATTTTTTGTCTTAGAAAAACCATTTCTAGTTTATTTTCTAGAACTCAGTTTGATTCTTTGTCTTGTGATGCTTGTGAGTATGCTAAGCATACTAAGAACTCTTACCATTTAAATG
Source organism: Erythroxylum flavicans (assembly GCA_027576715.1). Taxonomy (NCBI): domain Eukaryota; kingdom Viridiplantae; phylum Streptophyta; class Magnoliopsida; order Malpighiales; family Erythroxylaceae; genus Erythroxylum; species Erythroxylum flavicans. Next base: position 3,650,172 of record JANZXP010000007.1, on the reverse strand, counting down.
ATAATAAAGCCATTATTCCTTACGCGCTTATTCATTATGATGTTTAGGGTCCTACACAAACTGCTTTTTTGTTTGGAAATTGATGGTTTGTTACTTTAATTGATTGTTGCACTAGAATGACTTGGGTGTATTTGATTAAAGCAAAAAGTGATGTTTTCTCATGCTTTCAATCTTTTCATAATATGATTCACACCCAGTTTGATGCTAAGATAAAAGTCTTGCAAACTGATAATGGGACGGAATACATGGATAGTAGGTTAGCAGACATCGTCTTCAACCATGGCTTCCTCTGACTTGTGAATCAGGTTGTGTTGCAAGTGCTGACCTATCAGAGTTATTCTCTGGTGGATTTGCTGCAGTCATAGAGCGAGAGTCTGGAATATACTTCAACTAAGGATGGAAAATTTACTCTTCTCAAGATTTGTGCTCGCACCGGCTCAAATTCAGGTTTCAATCCAGCAAAAAATGTCATAGTCACCAACCGCTCTCTTTGAATCTGCATCTCCTTAATATCAAATGTGATCGGTAGTAAAGAATTCAACTCCTCAAATGCACGTTTCACTTTCCCAAAGTATTCAATCAAACTTCTTACCTGTTTGGACTGGAATAACTTAACAAAAATATCTTACATGCGAAGCATGTTATGAGAGTAAAGAAGCTTAGCATAGTCCCAAGCTTGCTTACAAGTGCTAACATGAGAGAATAGGACTGAAATTTCAGGTTCCATGGAGTCGAAGAGAATATGTAATAGTTGTGCATCATCACCTTGCTAATTTTCAAGTATTTTCTGATCAGTTGGGGGATCAGATGTAAGATGGGACAACTTTCTCTGACCTCTAAACAACAGCTCTACATTCTTCGACCAAAACTGATGGTTATTACCGTTCCAACATTGCTTGGTGACTCACAAAGTTGAGGAACCCATTGTTGGAACACCTGTCAGTGATTTGCTACTAAAATATGACATCTCCAAGGTCTATTGGATGGATTTCTTGGCTAAACTTGTTCCGAAATGTATAAAAGATGTTGCTGTTGTCAAAATACCCATCTTCTGGCTGGTTTTGACACAAAGTAAGACCAGAACTCCATTTAGGATGAAGAGGCGAGTCGACCCATCAAACTGCTGTCGCCGGTGCTCACCAAAGGACGGTGCGTGATGCCCGCTCTCTGACGCGTGGGTGGTTTTCCGGCGACACTGTTGATACTTTGGTGGTATGGATTAGAAGGTGTTGGGGTTTTACGGTAGAGAAGCATTGGAGGTTTGAAAAAAAAAAACTGGCTCTGATAACATGTAAAGAACAAAGAATAATAGAGAATATTTCACTAAGGGCTTGATAATAACTCAACATCCTTGTATCCTTTGTACAGAGGTAATTACATAAGGAAAGGATCTTAGGAATAAAGAGGAAATCACACAATAAAGAGGGAGATTATACTCTCCTTAATTTAGATATATCTCCGTAATATAGATATTTCGTAACAGGAGAAAACTACAATTTGATCTTTGAATGCCATTTTGTATAGTGATTAGATTTTATAACAAAAGAATAGGATAAAATTTGTATGTTTCTTGTAGTGAATTACTTTTATGAGCAAGTACTCATATTTCTTTCTTTATAAAATAATTTTGGCTACTAATTTTCTGACTCAATTTGAAAAGTCAATTTTCAAGTGTACGTAACAAATTCTAATTGATTATACCTTCAAATATTTGTCTCAAGCTTGTGATGCATAATATGGATGCCTTTTCTAAGTTTAAAAGTATTCATGTAACAGATTCCAATTGACTACATCATCAAATATTTGTCTCAGGCTTGCGATGCATAGTACAAATGCCCTTTCTAAGTTTAATATTGTTGTGTAATGATAGAATTGGCTGCTTTCTTAACTCACTAAATAATGACTATGATGTATGAACTATTATCTTCTTAACTAGAAAATATAATCGGTGGTTGCTTTTCTATGGTTCCACAGATTTCATCCAGGAGGCAAGAAATGCAGAGAGAACTTCTAAAAACTTTGAAAACAATGATGTGGTTATGGTTCCACGTGTTTTTTGGGTACGATAATTGGAGTCTTCCATTCTATTGTTAATTAAGTCTATCACACGGTTTAATTTGGTACCAAATGTCCAAAATTTTATACACTTGTATGTCAACATACACCTAAATATGTGCAGGGGTTGACAACAAACAAAGTTCTCACAATGCAGTTTTGCTCAGGTCACAAGGCAAGGCTATTAACCCTAATGAGTTGAATATGTAAATTGTGTGATTCTAGCCATAGAATGTCATTCTTAATTCCTTGGTTTGCTTGAAAACTTAAAGGGTCTTTTAGATGTAACCATTTGACCAGAAAGTTCATGATTTTTGACAAATTCTTGTGGCTTGTTTAGTTGTGGGAAAAACGTTTCTTTTTTTCAAGTTCCTTTTCATTTTCATGTTATATCATTTTTGTTTTCCTTTTATAAAAGAGAAAACTAAAGAACAATGAAATCATGCATATCGAATAGAAGTTATCATTCTACAAATGACGCTAAAGTTGCATATTATTTACATATGTATACATGTAATGATCTATTTAGATGCAACCAATATAGTGATACATACATTTAATTATGCATGAATATTCAGACTATTCACTCATATATATATATCGTAAAAGTTACATAAATTTGTTAACTGTCTTTCATAAATTTGTGAAGTTAACTGCAACTTTGATAAGAAGTGATCAATATAAAAAAGGAAATTCTATTGGGAAGGCTGTGAAAAGCTATGGTTATTGTCAAATTCAACAGATCACACCATGTTCTATAGGAGCTTTAAGGAAGGTAAACTCTTTATTCTTATAGTATATGTGGATGATATAATTATGATTGGAGATGATGTTGAAGAACTTAAGAAGTTGAAGTTGAAGCTGGCTCGGGAATTTGAAATTAAAGATCTAGGATCGTAAAGTTCTTCCTAGGTATGGAATTTGCTAGATCAAAGGAAGGCATCTTTGTGATTCAAAGGAAGTATCTTCTTGATCTTCTCAATGAGACTGGACTACTTGGCTGTGGACCAGCAGAAGCTCCAGTTGAATCTAATGTCAAACTCCCTCTTGCTAAACCTGAAGAAGAAGTTGATAAAGAACGATTTCAAAGACTTGTAGGAAGATTGATATATTTGTCTCATATCAGACCTGACATAGAATTTGCTGTGAGTTTGATAAGTCAATTTATACATTCACTAGGTCAAGAACACTTTGATGCAGTGTATAGGATCCTAAGATACGTAAAAGGTACTCCTGGATAGGGCTTGATGTTTCGGAAAAGGAACAATCTCTAAATAGAAGTATACACAGATGCTGACTGGGCAGGAAACTTTGTTGATAGAAGTTCTATTTCAAGTTATTGTACATTTTTTGGAGGGAATTTGGTAACTTGGCAAAGCAAGAAACAAACGATTGTAGCAAGAAGTAGTGCTGAAGCTGAGTTTAGGTCTCTAGCTCTTGTGAAGCTTTATGGGTAAAAAGGGTACTGAAGGAGCTGAAGGTTCCTAGTTCTATTCCTATGAAGGTATATTGTGATAATAAAGCTACAATTTCAATTGCACATAATCCTGTCCTACATAACAGGACAAAACATATAGAAGTTGACAAATACTTAATAGAAAATTGAAAATGGTGCCATCTGCATTCCATATGTTCCTACTTCTCAACAGGTGGCTGATTTTCTCACAAAAAGGGTTACTTAAGAAGCAATTTAATGATCTAGTTGGCAAGCTGGGCATGCAAGACATTTTCAGACCAGCTTAAGGGGGAGTGTTGAGATATTCTTAGTGAATGCAAGCTGGGCATGCAAGACATTTTTAGACCAGCTTAAGGGGGAGTGTTGAGATATTCTTAGTGAATATCTTGGTCAATATTTGGTTCCTATAAGTTAGCAAAATCATATCAGGATCATATCATGTATAGCTGTAAATTCCTATAATAGAAATCTGTATAGTCTATATATTATGCAATAATGTAAATTGAAAGAGTGGGCAATACATATTCCTTTGTTCAGGTTCTATTTTCTATAGATTCATATATATACAAATTGAAGGTATGCTAATTAGGATTCTTATAATTAAGCCTATGATTAGGCCTTTAATATATATATATATATATATATATATATTTTGTAACACTCCCCTTCAAGCTGAAGCATAGATATTAATCATAACTAGCTTGTTATAAATATGATTGACTTGAGCCCCATTTAGAGACTTCGTGAAAATATTTTTTAGTTCTCCAATTTTCACATATCTTGTACATATTAACTTTTGCTTTGCCTTTTCCTGAGCAAAATGAAATTCAAATTTAATATGTTTCATTCATTTATGAAATACATGATTAGGAGTAATATGAATAGATTGGTTGTCACACCACAACTTCACTAGTATTGAGGCTTTTAGACCAACTTTAGAGCTGATGTATCCACATTATCTCACACATAGACTTTTTCATTGCTCTATATTCATATCTTGTACTAGACCAAGACATTATATTTTGCTTTTACTTTTCTATAAGACCAAATCTTCTCTAACAAAAATGCAGTACTTGATAGTTGATTTTCAGTCAATCTTGGAACCTGCTTAATTTGCATTTAAGAAACACTAAATGGGAGTATGTTTACGATTTTCATATAGTATTCATTGTCTAGGAGCTTCCTTTTAGTAACATAAGATTTGTTTTAAAGCAATTCAATGGTGTTGGGGAGGAGATTAATTGATTTATAATACTAACAGCATATGTGATATCATGACGAGTTATTTTAAGATAATTCAATTTTCTAACTAGTCTTTTATATTTTTCAAGATCTTCAAGTAAGTTCCAGCTTTGTAAGTTGTAGATTTTGAAGTAGTGGAGCACTACATGGCTTAGCCCCCAACTTTCTAGTCTTATTTAGTAAGTCAAGTACATATTTCCTCTGAGATAAGAAAATTCCTTTCTTCCTTCTTGCCACCTCAACTCTCATAATATTTTAAAGCACCTAAATCTTTCATATGAAAATGACTGTGAAGAAAGGACAGCTACATCTTTCATATGAAAATGACCGTGAAAAAAGGGCTTCAAATTTTCACATTATTTGTTTACATTGGTAAGGAAAAAGCATTGTTTTTCATATAACTTTCCCTTCTAAAATAGGTGCATAAGCGTGGGCTTGCATTAGTGCATCCCCCCTGAAAAGTCGACTTGTCCTCAAGGCAAAAAGAAGGAACTTGTTTGGCTCGTAGATCGTAATTTTCCCAACTTGCTTCTTCAAGGGGGCATTCATCCCATTGAACAAGCAACTCCAAAGAAAGAGCACCAGCTTCCCTAACCATCGATGAGAAAGAATCTTTTCATAAGATAAGATGAGCTCATAATCATTGTTAATTGGAAGTGGTGCTGGAGGAATGGTAGCCTGCTGTCCATGAGCTGGCCGAAGCAAGGAGATGTGGAAAATTGGATGGCCTTTGGAATATTCAGGAAGCTCCAGTTCATATGCCATCGATCTAACACATCAAAGAATCTTGTATGGTCCAAAGAAGCGAGGGGATAATTTTTCATACCTGCGGCGAGCTAGAAAGCGTTGGCAATAGGGTTGCAAACGCAAAAAAATAGTCCCCAACTTGAAAAGTAACATCCCTTCAATGAGCATCCGCTTGCTGCTTCATTCGAGTTTAAGCTTTCAAGAGATTATCCTTGAGGATCTTGAGCATGGCGTTGCGGGTAATTAGCTGCTCTTCAAGCTTAGCAATGCGTGTTTCCTTGGGAACGAAAGGCGAATAGGTGCGAAAAGCGATTTTATGGATGTTTGCAGTGTTGACACGTATTTGGTGATAAATAGAACACAAATCAATTTTGGAAAAGATAATGGCACCATGTAATTCGTCAAGAAGCTCATCAATGTTTGGCATCGGATATTTGTCTAGAATGGTGATTTGGTTGAGGTTTTTATAATCAACGCACATAGGCCAAGTGTTGTCCTTCTTTTTAACAAAGAAGATTTGGGTTGCAAAATGACTGGTGCGTGGCCTTATAAAACTTGATTTGAGCAATTCAAAGACTTACTTCTCAATTTCGGATTTTTGAAAGTTAGGGTAGCGATATGGACGGATATTTGGTTGTTTTGAATTGGGTAACAGAGGAATACAGTGGTTGTGTTGGCGAAATGGTGGAAGGGTGTTGGGTTTTTCAAATTGGTTCAAAATTTTGAAGCAACTTTTGAATTTCGAAAGCGATAGAATTACCTTGATATTCAAACTCTTTAGAAAAATATTGTAAGGTTGCCTCTACATCCAACTTTGATGGTACCCCTTGGAGTTTATATTGCTTCCCATTTAGATTAAATATTAGGAATTCCTGTTGGCTTGTACTATATTTAAGGAAGCAAGCTACTTAATGTTTCTTTACATACTTTGCGAAGTGATAATGCCAAAGAATATCTTTCTGATCCCTTTCAAATTTACATGCTTAAAAATGGCATCATTCACCAATCTTCTTGTGTAGGTACATCATCTCAAAATGATGTAGTTGAAAGAAAAAATAATCATCTCCTTGAAACAGCTAGAGTACTTATATTCCACACACTTTACCCAAGTGTTTTTGGGTCGATGCATTCTCGACAACCTATTTTTTGATTAATCTTATGCCATTATCTGTCCTTCATGGTGAGATTATTTATCACAATCTCTTTCCTACGAAACTCTTTTCCCCATTGAGCCTCGTATATTTGGGAATATATGTTTTATCCGTGATGTTCATTCTCAAGTCACCAAATTAGATCCCAAATCTATAAAATATGTATGAATGATATTTTTATATTTCATAGGGGATCTGAACCCGCTTCAAGTTAGGATGATTAATCAATGAATCTTGGGGCATTCTTGGTTAATCTCGCCTTCAAAAAGGGTATCGATGTTATTCTCTCAATCTACTGATGTCACGTTTATGAAAAATTTTCCTTTCTTTCTTGCTTCTTCAACTACTTCTAATTGTCTGGGGAGAATGATGATTTGTTAGTATACCAAATTACTCGACAGTTATCGAATGTTGCTTCTACATGTACTATTCCACCACCACCACCACCTCCACCTATTCATCATATTACTCTAGAAGTTGAGATGTTCTTGATACACGTCTGATACCAATTCCTTCTTTGACATCAGATCCCGTGGACACTGATCTTGATATTCTAATTACTCTCCAAAAACGTAAACATGAGTGCACTTACCCAATTTCATCTTTTGTTACATATGACCATTTGCATCCTCTTCATGTTCCTTTCTTGCATCTCTTGATTTTGTATCTCTTCCTAAAACTGTTCGTGAGGCTTTGTCTCTTCCTGGTTAAGGCAGAGACAATTATATAATATATAAATGCTTTAGATGCTAATGGTACTTTGAATTTAGTGAATTTACGTGCAGGAAAAAGACTATTGATTGTAAATAGGTGCTTGTTGTTAAAGTTAATCCTGATGGCTCAGTAGCTCGACTTAAAGCTTGTCTTGTTGTCAAAGGCTATGCTCAAACTTATGGTGTAGACTATTCTGCTACCTTTTCTCCTATGGCTAAGTTGACATCTGTTTGTTTGTTTGTTTCCATGGTAGCTACTCATGCTTGGCCTTTGTATCAATTGAAAATTAAAAAATGCATTCCTATATGGAGACTTATAGGAGGAAGTTTACATGGAGCAACTGCCTAGGTTTGTTGCTTAGGGGGAGGATGGGAAAACATGCCACCTTCAAAGATATCTGTATGGCTTAAAATAGAGTCCTTGTATTTGGTTTAGAAAATTTAAGAAAAGTTAGTTAAGCCGTTGAGCAGTTTAGAATGAACAAGAGCAAGTCTGGTCATTCTTGCTTCTACAAGCATTCTACATCCATCATTATTATTCTTGTGTGTGTAGAGGATATTGTTATCACTGGAAATGAAGCCATGAGAATCTCATCCCTGAAAACATTTTCTTCACAACCATTTTTAGACAAAGGATTAGGGAGTTTTAAAATACTTCTTGGGAGTTGAGGTAACAAGGAATAAGAATGGCATCTTCTTATCTCAAAGAAAATATGTGCTTGATTTGTTGTTTGAAATAGGAAAATCAGGGGCTAAACCATATAGTGTGCCTATGTCACTTAATATGCAACCAACAAAAGATGAAGATTTGTTTGAAGACCCTGAGAAGTATAGGAGACTGGTTGGGAAACCAAATTACCTTATAATAACTCGTCCTAACATTGCTTACTCAGTTAGCATTGTGAGTAAATTTATGTCTTTGTTAGTAGTCCATCATTGGCCCGCTTTGGAGCAAATCTTGTGTTAGTTGAAGGAAGCACTTGGATGAGATATACTCTGTAAAAATCATGGTCACATTTATATAGAATGCTTCTTAGATGCAGTAGGGTTCAAGATTGATTGAAAATCTACCACAAGCTATTGTGTCTTTGTTAGGGGAAATTTGGTTTCATGGAAAAGTAAGAAACAAAATGTTGTATCTCGCTTGAGTGCAGAATCAGAATACAGAACTATGGCACGGTCTGTATGTGAAATAATGTGGATATGTCACTAAAATTGGGCTTAAAGTTGATATGCCAACAAAATTATGGTATGATAACCAAGTTGATCTTCATATAGCTTCTAATCTTGTGTTTCATGAACGAACTAAGCATATTCAAATCGATTGCCACTTTGTTTGTGAAAAGTTGCATCAAAATCTAGTACCTACAGGATATGTGAAGACTGGAGAACAAATAGGGAATCTCGTTACAATGGCTCTAAATGAGACCCGGGTTGAATATCTGTGTAACAAATTGGCATGATCAATATCTATGCTCCAACCCGAGGGAGAGTGTTACTGTTACAGATTATGAATTAATGTACCGATATTATAGGGATTATAACTTGATTGTAAGAAGCTTGATTGCAGGGATTGACATTATCTCCCAACCGTCTTTAGGCACACGTCATGTATATAAATAGAGGTGTATAGTAAATACAAATCATTAAGTATTCGTAAAAGTCTCTAAAAACCTTGCTGCATGAGACTTTAGCATCCTAGGATTCGATATGGATGACTTGTAATTAACCTTTTTTTTAATGTGCAAGGACATTGTCCATGACTTGAACCCGTACCAAGAGCTAGTAGGGGATGTTATTGTCCTTATACTAAAGTTTGCTCTCAGATGCACTTCCTCTAAATATCAAACTATCTTAGCTTGAATTATGGGTTCATTGAATTTAAATTAGTTTTTGGTTTGACAAACTTTTGATTCATCAAGGCTTGGTTAAGTTCATGTTTTCTTTAACAAATAAATGATGGCAATTCTCTAGTGGAAGGTGCACGACTTATTGAATTTCTGTTCATTGAACTATACATTCTGGGAGACAATACACCAATTATAGTACAATATAGATTTTTCATTTAACTGTCCCTGTGGATCAGAATTGGATTAGAGACTGCTACTGGTTTAACCGACTGAGGGGCAATGGAAAAATAAAATGGAGCACCATGTTATCCATAACAAAGTAAACATATTAGTAGATTTATTGAATGGTATATTTCTCAGGATAGGGTCTCCGTAGTGTTCCCATATATGATATTTATTATTATTTTGTTGCATTCTATCTTGATTTGAAGATTGTTTAATGGGTGAACATTATATTTATTATTATTTTGTTGCATTCTATCTTGATGTGAAGATTGTTTAATGGGTGAACATTTAAGACGAAAGTCAAGTATGAAAGTTTGCTGAGTTGGGTCTTTCACTCCACTCTATGCGCCATTTGATAAAATGCTACTCTCAGGTAGATGACGTTGACTTTTTGAAAGAAATTGGAATAAATCCTACAGAGGTATGTTTCCTTACTTTGTTTCTTGGTATGTTTGTCTAGAATAATTGCAAGTGTTGTTCCCTTTAATTGAGATTGCTTGTTTTTCTCATTTTTATAAGATTGTGACAAATGTCATAAGGCATAAAAATTGCGTGCTGTGCTAAACAATTTTAAACTTTTATCGATATTATTAGATTGCTATTGTCAAGTTGTCTTTAAATTGTTATCTAAGAATTGACTTTCAAAAGCTTTGTTATCTAAGAATTAGTTGACTTTCAAAAGCTGAAGGTAATGGGGTTGATTTATCTTGTTTCTTGACATCTTCTTAGTTTGTGTTGTAGGTAGCAAAATCGTTGATTGAAGTCTTTGCTAAGATGATTTTCATTCATGGTTTTGTTCATGGAGATCCCCATCCTGGTAACATATTAGTATGTCCAAAAGGTCCAAAAGGATTTTCTCTGGGTATGTCTTTACACTACTTAAGTTAAATAAGTCCTTGAATCAGTAAAGTGATTCTATTATAAGGTTGATCATAATAAGAGTGAATGAAAGGTACAGTACTTCTAGATCATGGAATCTACAAGCAATTGGATGAAGGATTTAGACAAGATTATTGCCAGCTGTGGAAGGCTTTGATACTTTTCGATTCACAAAAAATTCAACAGCTTGCTGAACGTTTTGGTGTTGGAAAGTACTCTAGATATTTCCCTATCATTTTTGCTGGAAGAACCATTGACAGGTGATTCTTAGTATTCTCAACTTGACATCAATAGAAATATAATTCTTGTGAATATTATTTTCATTAAATACCAAAAATTGCAAAAACTCATGGTTTGTTGTCTTTTTCATTTGTAAGATATGCTTTTCATAACTGGCCACAAATTGGTAAAACATTTGAAGTGTATAGAGGTAGTAGATATTCTAAATTCTTATCTTGACTATGAGCAACAATTATGGATATACACAAGAATGATTCCATAATCCTATGACTTAAAAGTTTTGGATTGAGATATATTACTCGGCTTGTATGTCAGCCACTCCTTTTCTCCAAAATGGACATTAACTAAAAATTTTAATGAGAGGAAAATAGACAAGGTTGGATGGAGTAAACAAATACTTTAAGGAAAAGAAAATAAATAGGGTAAGAAAACTTAGTAAATTCAAGTATTTTTGCCAATATTAAGGAAGGCCAAGCTTGACTCTTGTCGGCACATTAATGAAAGTAGTAGTTTTCCTACTTAAGGATTGTATTCATTAGTTGTAGATAAATAAACATTTTACACTAAATTACTTTTTTATGCAAAATAATATTATGGCAGCACATGGGTTATTCTTGCATGATATATGTTCAACAACTGTAACTACACTCTCAAACATGACTTTTCAACTTTTAGTTTGTGTGTGTGTGACTATTTTGTTTGCAATGTGTTTATGTCATGCTTCAGTGTGACTATTCTGTTTGTAATGTGTTTATGTCATGCTTGATAATGACATGAGCAGACTTACTAGCTATATAAGGGTAAGGAACAACTTGGAGATACGAGAAATTGGAGATGAAAAAGATGTCCCATCTTATGCCCCCTTGCAACTGTCTTCTCTGATTGTTGATCCTATATAACATAACCAGATTTAGAAAATTCTTCACAATTGTTGTCAACCAATTAAGTGGTTGAAATAAGATTAGTTCTAAGAACAGGAGAGACAAAAAAGTTAAGTCAGAAAGAAATATCACCAATAGCTGTGATAGGTAATTGGTAACAACAATGTGAATCTTGAGATTTTCATAATATTTGTTTACATTGATAAGGAAATGAACATTGTTTGTCCTATGATTGGATGTTCCGTGATAGCCACACGGGCCATAGGCCCAATGAGAGGGACATGGGCCACAAGCCCTTGCTGAACTACTTAAGGAGAAAGAATAGGAGGGAGAGGATTGTTAGTGACTCAGCACATAATGAGTCAACAGAGATAGCATAATAGTGAGTGGAGGGTTAGTTAGAGGAAAGAGAATAGAAAGTGGCAAAGGGGGGTGGGGTTTGGATATGGGAGTATTATCTCAGCTCTTGAGCTTGAGGGGCCAACTATTGGTTGGGGAGCTTCTGCTCTTATTGTTTTTCTGCATTCCCTGTTTTTGAAATTCAATAAAATACTGCATTTTCATCCATTTGCCTATCAAAGGTGCTTTCATTGAGAGTTTTCGAGTGTATGCAAATGACGATGGCGTCGCATAAATGGGAGGCTATGGATATTCGCATGGTGATTGTAGAGACCACTCTCAAAAACCAAGAAACGTTGTTGCGAAACCACGATGCAAAGCTAATGGATCACACGTTAAAGCTGGGTTCTCCAATCAACAATGTCGATGAACTTAATAGATCATTTGCGACCCTGTGAACGGGGGAAGGTTTCTAGCGTCAAGTTGACGTCTGTTCATCAAAGATGGGCTCTAAGTCCGTCGATCGGGGTAAGTCGGTGTGCAGACGACGGCTAAGGGTAGTGAGGTTACCTCACTGACTTCGGAGGAATACCAACTAAACGCAAAATGGATAGAGCTCCCTCCATTCCAAGGCAACGACCCGGTTGGTTGGGTTTCTCCAGCGGAGGCTTACTTTGTAGTCCAAGGTACTCCCTCAAAGTTGCATGTCCAGTTGGCCCAGATTTGTATGGAAGGTATGTCGTGGCATTCGTTCAAGGTACTCTTGGCGTCGAATCCTTATTTGGATTGGGAGACCTTCAAACGAGCTTTGTATGATCGTTATGGAGATCATTACACTGGGAATCCATTTTCCCAGCTGAAAATCTTAACACAGCAAGGGCCAGTGGACAAGTATGTGGAATCCTTTGAGATGCTGATGGCCTACGTACTACCGCTCCCGGAAGATCAATATATGGGTATGTTCCTAGGTGGGTTACAGGAAGATATCAAATTGGAGGTTCTGTCCCTGATGCTCCTACCCATTATAAAATGATGTCCACGGCGCGAGCGGTTGAAAGGAAGCTCGCTCATTCGATGACCCCCAAACAGTTGACAGGTTGGAAAGTTGTGGGCCCCTAGAAACTTGGGTCCTTTAATTCGACCAAAGGAAGACGTAATTGGAGCAGTGTTGGGCCCATTCCAATTCAACCGAATCCAATCTAGACGGTGCCGATCGCGGATCCCGGGTTGAGAAGAACATGGTCAGACAGCAATAGGACACACGTAATCTCTCTTACCAGGAATTACTGGAGGATTTATGTTTCAAGTGTGGGCAACATTACAGTCCCACTCAGGTTTGTCCTGACAGACATCTAAGGTTATTAATCTAGGAGGGTGAAGATGAGGTTGAGCCACTTCCCGTGGCTGAAAGGGGTGAAGACGGAGGTGAAGCGGTGAGGCATGGGAGATGGTATGTCAAGTGGCTGAGTATCGAGAGATTGTCCATTCTAAAACTCTAAAAATCGAAGGAACACTAGCTGGGTTTCCAATCTTGCTCCTCATTGACAGTAGGGCAAGTCACAATTACCTCTCAAAAGATTTAGTAGCCACTTTGGGTTTAACAGTCACCCCAGCCAAGGAGTATGGAGTGCAGCTCAATAATGTCACTAAATGTTTTTCACAAGGGCAGTGTAAGGGAATTGAAGTGTTCGTGGGTAGTGTGAGGTTGTAGATAGATGCCTATATCCTACAGTTAGGTGGCATAGATTTGATTTTGGGAGCAGAGTGGCTGGAGACACTAGGGGAAGTAAGGGCAGATTTTAGACAAAAAACAGTGAGTTGGGTTGTGAACAAGGCCGAGACGTAGTAACACTAAAAGGGCAAGGTTTCAAGCAGTTCCAACATACTTTTGCCTTGCAGGGGGTGCTGCGCTCCATTATAATGCAAGTTCAGGGTGAGCAACAAGTATTTGAGTTTGAGGGTCTGTTTCCGGAAACTACTTCTACACTTAGTCAAATTTAGATGTAGGAGCTTAATTCGGTATTACATCAAAACAGTGTAGTGTTCCAGGAAACAAGTGATCTTCCTCCTCCACGGAGCCATGATCATGCCATTACCTTGTACATCGGAACCAACCCAGTGAGCGTGTGCTCTTATAGGTATGCCCACCACCATAAAGAAGAGATTGAAAAGCAAGTCAAAGAATTGCTGGATGCAGGTGCAATTAGGCACAACACCAGTCCTTTTTCCAGCCCGGTAATATTGGTAAAAAAGAAAGATGAATCTTTGAGAATGTGTGTGGATTATCGAGCCTTGAACAAGGTAACTGTCCTTGACAAATTTCCAACTCCCACCATTAATGAGCTTATTGATGAATTACATGGTTCCCATTATTTCTCAAAGATTGATTTAAAGTTTGGTTTTCACTAAATCCGAATTAAGGCAGAAGATGCTCATAAAACAGCCTTTCATACTCACGAAGGCCATTATGAATATTTAATCATGCCTTTCGGTCTTATGAATGCTCCTTCCACCTTTCAATCTACCATGAAATCAATATTCAGGCCACTGCTAAGGAAATGTTTGCTTGTGTTCTTCGATGATATTTTGGTTTATAGCGGTACTTGGCAGCAACATCTCAATCATTTGGAACAGGTTCTGCAGCTGTTAATTCAGCATTAATTTTTTGCCAACAGGAAGAAATGCTCATTCGGCCAACAGTCCATTGAATATTTGGGACATGTGATTTCAACAGAGGGAGTTGCAATAGATCCTGCTAAGGTCCAGTGTGTCAAGGATTGGGCTATACCTAAGAATGTCACAGGAGTGGGGGGATTTCTCGATCTCACTAGATACTATCGAAAATTCATCAAGGACTATTGGAAAATTGCTCAACCACTCACCGAGCTCACCAAGAAGGACAATCCTCTTGGGGTCTAGCAACTCAAGAATCTTTTGATAAGTTGAAGAGCTGTTTGATTTCTTTCCCTATATATTCTTACATTACCGGATATCTCCAAGGATTTTGTTGTGGAATATGATGCTTCTGGGTTTGGATTGGGAGTTGTCCTTATACAGGAAAATAAACCAATTGCCTATTTCAGTAAGGCTTTGTCTTCCACTGCTCTGTCAAAGTCTGTTTATGAGAAAGATATTGTGGCCTTGGTTTTGGCTGTGCAACATTGGAGGCATTACCTTTTGGGGTGACCTTTGAAGGTCTACACGGATCACAAGTCATTAAAACACCTCTTACAACAGCGGCTGAACACCCCAGATCACCACCACTGGCTGTCCAAATTGATGGGGTTCCAATTTGAAATCTTCTACAAACCCGGTCCAGAAAATAAAGTAGCAGATGCTCTGTCACGATTTCTTGTAGATCCAAAATTCAAATACCTTGTTTCATCGCCTTATTGGGTTGATTCTAACAAGATGAAGGAAGAATACCAATGTGATTCTTGGTTGGCAACGCTTTTGTAGAAACTTCAAGACAATCCTCAATCTAAACCATAATTCCAGCTATTGGGAGGGTTGTTATTCAAAGGGGGCAGGCGGATTTTATCTCCAACTTCCTCTCTCATTTCAACTTTCTTACTAGAGTTCCATCCAACACCGTTGGGGGGTCATTCCGGTTTTACCAAGACTTATAAAAGAATTGCTGGCTGTTTATTTTGGAATGAAATGCGCAAACAGATTACGAAATTTGTGAAGGAATGCGAGGTGTGCCAAAGACATAAATATCAGACTCTTGCCCCATCCGGGTTATTGCAGCCGCTTCCTATTCCTAAACTTGTTTGGGAAGATATTTCCATGGATTTTACAACCGGGCTGCCAAAAAGCCAAGGGTTTGAGGTCATCATGTTGGTGGTGGACCGGCTCTCTAAATATGCACATTTTATCCCGATCAAGCATCCTTTTACTGCCAAGGTGGTGGTTGAACATTTTGTCAGGGAAGTTGTAAGGCTGCATGGGTTCCCAAAAATTATAGTGAGTGATCGGGACACTATCTTTGTCAGTAATTTCTCGAAGGAACTTTGGAGGTTACAAGGAATTGTCCTTCAAATGAGTACCTCTTACCACCCTGAAACTGATGGGCAAACCGAGGTGGTCAACAGGTGCCTTGAAACTTATTTTCGTTGCTTTGTCTCAGAACAACCAAAACAGTGGGTTAATTGGCTGTTTTGGGCAGAATTTTGGTATAATACTTCTTACCATTTGGCCACTGCAACAACTCCATTTGAGGCCATGTATGGCCGCCCTCCTCCCAAAGTTCCTCACTTTCTTCTTGGCGAAACAATGATAGATGCTGTGAATTGCGTATTAATCTATAGAGACGAGGCATTGAGGCAGCTTAAATATTATCTTAGCAGAGCTCAGTAGGTCATGAAATCTACTACTGATGCGAAACATAGGTATGTGTCAATAGTGGTAGGAGATTGGGTCTATGTCAAGCTTAGATCCCATGGACAAATATCAATGGCGTGAAGGATCTATCCCAAATTGTCTCCTCGTTTTTATGGACCATTTCAAGTGATTGCCAAGTTGGGAGCTGTGGCTTATAAATTGACGCTGCCTGAATCTCCCCGGGTTCATCCGGTGTTCCACATTTCTCAGCTGAAGCGAGTTATAGGAAACCATGTGCCCCAACCATATCTTCCTTCAGGCCTTGAGGTTGATTCATTCACTCAAGCCAATTGTTCCTGATGCAATTTTAGCTGAATGCACTATCCAAAAGAATCATGAAGAGATTGTTGAGTGGCTTGTGCTCTGGAAAGGGAAACCGATTGAAGAAGCCTCCTGAACAGCTGCTGCACAAGTCAAACCGCAGTACCCCTCCTTCTGCCTTAAGGACAAGGCAGGGTTTTCAGAGGGCGGTATTGATAGCCACTATGG
The DNA here is from genome assembly GCA_027576715.1 of Erythroxylum flavicans. Lineage (NCBI taxonomy): Eukaryota > Viridiplantae > Streptophyta > Magnoliopsida > Malpighiales > Erythroxylaceae > Erythroxylum > Erythroxylum flavicans. The sequence continues at coordinate 3,633,522 of JANZXP010000007.1, read as the reverse complement.
CCCAATGAAAGGGACACAGGCCACAAGCCCCTGCTAACCTACTCAAGGAGAAAGAATGGGAGGGAGAGGCTGGTCAGTGACTCAGCACATAATGAGTCATCAAAGAGAGCATAATGGTGAGTGGAGGGTTAGTTAGAGGAAAGAGAATAGAATATGGGAAGATTATGTAAAATGGTGCGAGCTCTTATTGTTTTTCTGCATTCTCTATTTTTGAAATTCAATAAAATACTGCATTTTCATCCATTCGCCTATCATTCCGGAATTGAACTACCAAAGATGTAGAAAGGGTGTACCTAAGAGTCCTAAGGAAGATAGTGTAAAAATGATCATTTGGTGGACCATTTCTTCATTTACAAGATTGAATAGGTGTATAGGATTTTATTTCAAGAGTGCTGTACGGATTTGTCGGATTATGCAGATTATGTAGAATCTGCAGTATTATGTAGAGAATCTGCAGTATTATCTAAAAGATTGTATAGCTATAGAAATTCTATAAATCCCTGATTTCTAGGGATTAGGATAAGATACAGATTTCCATGTATCTTAGGAAATCTGATACTTTATTTAGTATAGACAAGTGTATATATATTGACTATAGCTGTAACCTAATACAGAATGAATAAGATTTTTCTTCTCTGCTAGTCTTTCACAAAACCATCCTATGTTCATTAAAAGAAACCTGGAAGATAAGAGAGCCATACTAATATTTTATGTTGACAACATTATCATGACAAGTGATCACTTGGAGGAGATTGATGAAATTAAGTTCTCGGCAAGGGAGTTTGAAATGAAGGATTTTGGCAAACTTAGATATTTCCTAGGCATGGAAGTTGCTCGTTCAAAACAAGGAATCTTAGTCTCTCAGAGAAAATATACCCTAGACCTCTTACGAGAAACAGGAATGTTGGGGCGTAAGCTTGCTGACACACCTCTTGATGTGACCAATAAAGTAGAATTGGAGGAAGACAGTCCTTTTACAGACAAAGGAAGATACCAAAGACTAGTGGGTAAGTTAATTTACCTAGCTCATACACGCCCTGATATCAGCTTTGCAATTGGACTTATCAATAGATCCATGAATAAGCCAACTGAGAGACATCTAGAAGTTGTTCTACGTAGTCTACGTTATCTCAAGAAGAGTCCAGGACGAGGATTGTTCTTCGAGAAGACAATCAATTGAGGATTAGCGGTAATGACAGATGCTTGATTGGGCTAGATCTTTGGAAGATCGAAGGTCAACTACTGGTTACTGCACATTCCTCTGGGGGAATCTAAGCACGCAAAAAGCAACAGGTAGTAGCAAGAAGCAGTGCACAGGCTGAGTTTAGAGCAATGTTCCATGGTATATGCGAGGGAATATGGTTGGAACAAATGGTAAAAGAACTGGGGGTTAACTTGGAAGCACCTATTGTCTTGTATTGTGATAACAAGGCAACAATCAATATTGCAAAAAATCCTGTTTATCATGATCAAACCAAGCATGTGGAGATCGATCGTCATTTCATCAAGGAGAACCTAGAGGAAGGAAGATTCAAGCTTGGGTATATACCCTCGAGTTAGCAGACTGCAGACATACTCACTAAAGCTCTACCTAAAGCAAGCTTCGAGAGTTTGAAGTCCAAGCTGGGTATGCTTGACATGCATAACCCAGCTTGAGTGCGAGTGTGGAAATAAGAACTAGATTAGTGGGATTGTTATCCCACGATTTTAGGAATTAGCAAGATCTGTTTTAGAAATTATTCAAATTAGAATAAATCTGTGATTAATTCACAGCTAGCTGTTAAGATTGTTTCCTTTGACTTAGGTAATTTGTATTAATCCTGTGATTAGGGCTGCTGTTTATTTAGGCTATATATATGCCTTTGCTGGTTGTAACTGTAAGTCAAGTAGTCATGGAATAAATCAGAAAGTATTCCAAATTCTTCACAATCATATGTTGAATAAGGCCTTCTGCACATTATAGGTTTTAAGGTCTAAGATAATTTGAAAAGCATTTATCAAGTTATAAAATAAACTTTCATGAACAGTAGTCGATAAAAAATCATCATCATACCTCCACCTCGGTAAACAGGAACGATGTGGTCTGCATGCCATGCGTTGGCCTCAGATGGATCATTTGCTAATTTATCAAACCTGTACTTATTAAACAATTAAATTGTCAGGTATTAAACGAACTTCAGATTTGGAAGCATAACAATGAACTAAAGTTTATCTAGTAGCCAAGCCTATTATCGCCATGAAGTTTGAAAGATTGCTGATCAATATGCAAAGTATATGTGCAACATTCCATGCCTGAGTAGAAGTTAAGTTTCTCATGGACACACACATACTTGGCTACAACGATAGGTTGCTAAAGCCATTTTTTAGAAAGCTGACACAATGAACAACTTAAAGAATTTAACCATGATATCAAGACTGAATAGTCATATAACAGTAAGCAAAGCTGAAATTAGCAATCATTTCCAACTTACAGTTTCTTCCGACTTGCCACTTTAGGTGCCACTTTCTCAATGTATTCTGTTCGCCTCTCCAGTGATAATGGTTTTATTGTCTTCACAAGCTTATGACAGTCTAATTGGCAAATTGAACAAATGCCATGTTCTATTTGGAAAAGTTCCTGAGATCATGTATGGATTAATCGAATACCATCAACTCTGTGATTAGTAAATTATAGAAACACAAAATGGGGAAGAAAGCTCCTTTGAGGGCTCTCAACTGTAATTGCTAGTTCAGTATTTTGACACATTTTTAATACTGTTAAAACTTTTACTTCCAATGGATTGTATGATAGAATGGAAAACGAGGAACTAAGAATAAGATAAACAAAAGTGCAGTTAAATCTGAAATCGTAGTTAATCTTAACAGTAACTAAACAAAATGTTAACAAATTGCCCAAAAACTAAATTAAAAACTAGAGTTCAAGTAGACATCCTTCAGCTTCAATAGAAGTTCTAACCTTGCGAAGGAATGCACTACTAGTCCTTGATCGATATTCTTCATAGCAGCTAAGGCTACAGAAAAGATCCTCAAAATATTCGGGGGTCTTGGCATTGTCACCCCTGCGAAATTATTACTTTTAGCAGCAACTTAAGGAAATACCTTTATACATAAGAAGTATACTAGTGAAAAGGTAAACAGAGTAATCCAAAAAATAGAAGAGAATGAAAGGCGTACTTCATCCAAGATCAATGAAAATATAAACAGAATTCACAATTAGTAACTCGTGCAAAAGATTGCTTCTTAGGACCTACATTATTGCTTTTTGACATAGTTTGCAAAGTGGTTCATTCATAAGCGTCCAGCCCTGAGTGTATTGCTTTTCCTTTTTGCCAAAGCCACCACGTAGATTTACCACTTTCCAAACTGCATTTTCTGGCAAAGGATGGCTGATATTATACAAAGGAGTGGTACGCCTCTTGCTTCCACCATTCAACAATCCCTATGATCAAGCAAGTAGAGAATGGATCACAGAAGTTCATAAGTAACATATTACTAGATTAACATTTTTTTTCATTGATCAAAGATGAGGAGTTCAGATATCAATAAAAAACTTTTACATCGACACCTACTTCAGCATTGTGGTTAATACTTTCATTCAAGTATCGCAACTCAATGGATAAAGGAAGCTGCAATGTCTTTCCACGTAATTTCCTTTTCTCAATAGGCCTTAGTTTATCCCACTCACTGACAAAAGTGAGAAGAGCAAGCCTACAATCTGGGTTGCCCTTGAAAATTGTGTAAACAGTCTCTTTGGTATCATTCCCTGTATGAGAACAAAGTGACTCCAGTTCCTCTGGTTGAAAACTCTCAAACAGCGGCTGAGGTCGTAAATTCACCCCAGGAATGCATGAGTAGAGATGAATCCTTCCAGTATATTGACTCACCTGCACAGTAAAGAAGCATAGTCACAACAATTGACTTCCATTAGTTTGCTCTTACATCTCATCAACACTTAAGAGGAACTATTGATGTCTTCTAACAAGCTTGATGGAGAATATATTACCCAGATAAAGTTTTCTTACAATTGCACGTTGCAATCACTAGACAGATACGAGAATTTGTTTGACAATAACATAACTATTCACTCAGCTGCTATAGTATATTCATGAACTCACAAGAATGCCATGATCATTTTATAAACAGAAGTGAATGAGGAATGATTGAATGGCAAGAAGATAGAAGCTACATTTTGAAGCAAACTGCAACGTCATGAACTATAAGCATTTCATCAGACAGTATACTGTTAGAACCTCACTAAACGAGTAGGGTAATTCAGTTGAAGCATCAACTAAATTGGAAATCTTAATTATCTCACAATTTTCACTTTTTCAGTGAACAGCTCTATGTAAAACTTAGATGAGCGGGGTTGGATGAACATAGAAGGAATCTATCAATTTTGAAAACCAAATCAGAAGTTATCACTAATGTCTTCGTATAACAAAATCATTAATTGTTTATTTCCAAGTGTTTGAACAGAGCTACAGTTAGCCCGAGACAAATCCTATAGTTAAATAGTATGAAGCCAGAAAGTAAAGATGGATCAATCAGAAAGCAGATATCATTGTCAAGGTTTACTACACATACCTCAAAGCGCAGAAAATTCGACTGCTTAGAGCAATGTCCCTCAGCTTCATTTTGCTCACAAGACCAAATATTCACTGATGTTTGAGTGTGAGATTGTTTTTCCTGCATTCTCAAATTTATAAGACAACCATTTTTTCACATTTTCTTCATTTTGGGAACATTAGAGCTAAATCCCACACTCATGCTTTCGTTGTCTCTGCTTCCATTATCTTTGTTAGAAGAATAAAATCTATTGAGACTTGCACTCTTAATTCCTAGGTTATATCTTTCTAGGTCCCATTGTACTGGAAAACTTTTGCCTATCTGTGGATCATGAACCAAACTAGCAGGTTCGTCAAATGAGATTTGATTATTCAATCCACACATAGACCAATATTCAGAAAATGCAAGGATGACAGGATCATTAGGTCTGGAGAGAAACCAAAAGAAGAAAAGAATTCGCGATGTATACCACATGATGATTGTCAGTTCGACATATGATGTCGCCACAACTAGGCTCCTCTTCCGATTTACCAGTAATCTTCTTAGCCACTTCATCACGAATTGGTGGAGGCTGTATATCATCTGCTGAGCCTGTGACCGGCAACATATGAAGTTCTTCAGCAGAGAGCTTACTATGTGAGGCCATCTCTAAAGCCTGACCTCGGCATTCCTCATATTTATCAGATACTCCTAAATAAGAAACATTCTCAACCTGCAAATACAGATTAATAGGTTAAATTGGATGGAAGGAACAGGTTCCAATACTGTTATCTTTTTGAAGGAGTTGTTTTATCAAACAGCTAGAACTCAGGACTCAAAACATTAACAACAGTTACTTGCATGAAACAAGCTTATCTAGCAATAGACTGCAAACCAGAACTTGTAGAGGAAAAGAAAAAGTGAGTACCAATATTTCAGACAATGCATCATACTTTCCATTTGTAGTAGACGAAACACGATGAAGACTCTTGTTTAATCTTTGCCAAATTCTTTCATCCAGTGTATCCTGCAATATAACAGTCGCATCTTTTCATATGCATGGAATTGATGCAAATGGAGAGAAAGCTTCAAATGTTACACCAGAAAGCAGACCTTTGCACAAAAAATGTATACATTGACAGGATTTATTTGTCCTCGTCTGTGTGCTCTATCCTCAGCCTAAAAGATTAGTGATGTAGGACAAACAGAATTGAATGAATAAACTGTAGTTGAAAATAAACCGATTATAACTTCAGAATATTAAAGCAGGATATAAGGACTATGCAGTATGTATGCACATATGCATGATTCTCTTTGGAAGAAGTCAATAAATAAGGAATAAAATTGCTTAGAAAAACTAACTTGTTAAAAATACAATACATGAACAATCCATAATAGACAATCATGGGAAGTGTATTCGTTTACATTACTTATCTAAATATGATGCTCATTGAGACAAATTTACTGCATCTAAAAGTTCACCAAAAATTTGGAAAAAAGAAGAAATAAAAGCATAACTTCACAAAGATGGTTCATGTATGATAACACAAGAGCACCTCTATAACAAGCTTAGAATAAATACTATTGAGTGATAAGGCACAGTACAAGCAATATATACAAAAACCACATTATGTACTGAAAAGGAAGTTATTTATCAGCAGAAACCTGGTCTATGGAGTACATCAACTTCCCCAAAAGAATTATGACCTTGTTCATGTTTCATCTTAGAATTTTGAAGTGAAGTGTTCTCTGCCAAGAGGTATGTGGAAATCACAAATTGAGGGATTTCCTTCTATTTTGGTCTTCCCAAATTGGAGGCAATCTCTCCTAATTGTAGCCTTCCGTAGCTGGGTTTCTTTCCTAAATTAGAACCCTGTTTGTACATTATAAAACTCTATATCTTGTACAGAAAAAAGATGAAGAAATATTATAGTAGTCGTTCTTTCACATGGAAGTAGGTTAAATCAACCAAACCATGTAATTCACTGTGTCATTCTTTTTCACTCTATTTTCCTACATGGTATCTGAGCGGGTGTGACTGCCATCTTCAATGACTGACGTCACCAGCAGCTTCATTCCCTCCAAAGCTCTTGATAACGTGAGGGAGGTGTCCCCTACCCTAGGCACACAAAATCTAAAGTCTTCCTCCTTCAATCTCATAGTGGAGAAACAAAACGGGAGAAACTATTGAGAATGGGCCCAAACAATGAAGTTGATGATAGACGGAAAAGGAAAAATGGGTTATCTTACTAGACAGATGAAGAAACCACTCACCATTGAGGCCTTGGCTCTGCAACGCTAGAGATCCAAAAATTCAATGGTCACCACATGGCTAGTGAACTTGATGCAGCCCTCAATCGGAAAGGCCTACTTGTTTTTGCCAATGGCACATGATGTTTGGGAGGTCGTTCAAGAGACCTGCTCAGATGTTGAAAATGCTTCCCAAATCTTCGAGATCAAGACCAAGTTGTGGCAATTAAAACAAGGTGAAAGGGAAGTCACCGAGTATTATATGGAAATGGTGGGGCTTTGGCAAGAACTCGATGTGAGTTCAGATGAGGCTTGGGAATGGCCTAATGACAGCACACGCTACAAGAGGAAGGTAGAAAGCAAATGGGTACTCCATGGATTATTAGCCCAATGGGGTAGTTGTCTAAAAGCCTTAAGTACTTGTATTAATACTCCATGGATTGTTGACTCAGGAGTCTCTATTCACATCAGTGCTTATCAATTATTTCCTACATACTCACCTTGTTATGGGAATTTAAAGGTTAAAATTGTATATGGTTCTATCTCCTTAGTAGTATTCGATTATCTGACTCTATTAGTCTTGATCATGTCCTTCATATCCCTAAATTAGCTTGTAACTTATTATCTATAAGCCAATTGACTAGGACATTGAATTGTTCAGCTAATTTTTTCCCTTCCTATCGCACCTTTTAGGATCTGTCAACGGGGAAGACGATTGGCAGTGTTAAGGAGTGTGAGAGACTCTACTACTTTGAGGAGGGGATTGAAAGTGACCGACGTCACACTACTCAGTATCATGTTAGGATTGGTTGTGGTTCTGCATTTCTTTATAAGGCATTCTAGGATGGTTAAGCCCAATTTTCATTATATGAAATGTTTGTATCCATCCCTTTTCTTCAATAAACAGTTCATTGATTTTCAGTGTGAAATTTGTGCATTTGCAAAACACCAAAGGGCACAATTTCCTAGATCAATATACAAACCCTCCAAACCATTCACCATGATTCATAGCTATCTATGGGGGCCATCCCAAACTCAAAATAGAACACACGCCAAGTGGTTTGTCACCTTTATTAGTGACCATACAAGTCTTTGTTAAGTATACCTCTTACATGATAGGATTAAGATTAGTTCCATCTTTATAAATTTCCATTCTATGGTCCATACCCAATTTCAAACCAATATTCAAATCCTTCATACTGATAATGGTATTGAGTACTTTAATAAAGTGTTGGGCACATACCTTCAAAAGCATGGCACAATCCACTAGATTTCATATGTAGATACACACCAACAAAATAGGATTGCTGAAAGAAAAAACTGACAAATCCTTGAAGCTGCCCAAGCCTTACTCTGCACTACCTACTTACCTAAAATTTTTTGGGGGATGCTATCCTTACAGCCACCTATCTAATCAATCGGATGCCTAGTTGTATCCTCTCCTTTATCACACAATTCAAAAGTTCCAGGAATCCTTCCCCACCTCAAGACTCATTTTTGACTTGCCATGAAGAGTGTTTGGGTGCACTGCCTTTGTTCGCCAAATCAAATTCACGAGCCATTAAATGTGTCTTCCTTGGCTATTCCCCTACTCAAAAAGGTTATCGGTGTTATGACACCCTCACTCGTTGCATGTTCGTTAGCCATGATGTGACCTTCTTTGAAAACACATCCTATTACTCGCTGCCCTCGCTTCAGAGGGAGCACTTGAATGAAGCTCAATTCGTGGATTTTGAGTTCCTTCTTCCTGGACCCATAAAAACCTCACCAAGTGGAGTTCCTTCAGCAATTTTAGGAGAAGATGAAAAGAAACAAAAAGAAGTGTTGGTTTGATCAAGGAGACGAAAGCCACAATCTCAAGAGAACCTCACACTCGAAGCACCAAAGGAGTCGGACCCGGTGACAAATCCAATCCACCATGACCAGGTAATAAATTCTGATGACCTAAATCTTCCTATTGCTCTGAGAAAACAACCACGTTCTTGTAATCTTCATCCTATATAAAAATTCATGTCTTATAATACGTTATTACCAAATATCATTCTTTTACCTCTAACCTGGACAGGATCATAAGCCCAAAAGATATTCATGAGGCTTTTCAAAACCTTGAGTGGAAGGGAGCAGTATTGGAGGAAATGAGAGCTCTTCAAAAGAATGAGACATGGGACGTGGTAAAGTTACCAAAAGGAAAAAGACTAGTAAGGTGCAAATGGGTATTCACATTAAAGTATCAGACAAATGGTACGGTGGAACGGGACAAGGCACGACTTGTTGCAAAAGGGTTTACTCAAACCTATGGAATTGTATACACAAAGGCTTTGCACCTGTGGCAAAGCTTAATACAATACGAGTCTTACTCTCTTTGGAAGCCAACTTAGATTGGCCACTCCAACAGTTTGACATAAAAAATGTCTTTTAAAATGGTGAGTTAGAGGAAGAAGTCTTTATGACCTTACTATTAGGGTTTTATAAACAGGGGGGGAAGGAAAAGTTTGCAAGCTAAAGAAATCATTGTATGGGTTGAAACAGTCTCCAAAAGCATGGTTTGACAGATTCACCGAAGTAATAAAGGGTCAAGGATATCAACAGGACCATTCGGATCATACCATGTTCTTTAAACAATCAAAAGAAGGGAAGAAAACCATCTTAATTGTGTATGTGGACGACATTGTACTAACAGGGGATGATGTGTTTGAAATGGCAAGGTTGAAGAAAGTCCTAGCCACTGAATGTGAATAAAAAGACCTTGGCAAAATGAGATATTTCTTAGGCATGGAGTATGTGATTGATCTATTAAATGAAACTGGGATGCTAGGTTGCAAGCTGAGTGATACTCCTACAGAAACAAGTAGAGGAACGATTGATGCAAGGAAATCAGTTGACAAAGAAAGATATCAAAGACTGGTGGGCAGACTAATATGTCTCTCTCATACCAGACCAGACATCGCCTTCGCAGTAATCGTGGCGAGCCAACATATGCATTCACCGAAAGAGCCTCACCTTGAAGGAGTGCATAAGGTTCTCAGGTACCTCAAAGGTACTCCCAGTAGAGGCCTATTCTTTAAGAAATGTGATGGAAGGGAAATAGAAATTTTTACAGGTACAGATTGGGCTGGCTCTACGGATGATAGAAGATCATCTTCTGGATATTGCACCTTTGTATGGGGAAATCTAGTTACGTGGAGAAGCAAGAAGGAAAATGTAGTGGCTCGAAGTATTGCTGAAGTTGAGTTCAGAGCTATGGCAAACGATATATGTGAGGGATTATGGCTAAAGAAACTCTTGCAAGAACTACATATCACATTAGAATCACTTATGAGACTATTGTGATAATAAAGCAGCAATCAGTATTTCCCTCAATCCAGTTCAACAAAACATAACCAAGCATATAAAGGTGGACTGACACTTTATCAAAGAGAACAACACTTTATCAAAGAGAAAGTTGAAAGGATAATCTGCATGATATATATTCCTACGAAGGAGCAAATAGCCAATATATTCACTAAAGGGCTGCCAAGGCAGAACTTCGACGATTTCATTGGCAAGTTGGATATGATCAACATTAACGATCCAACTTGAGGGGGAGTGTGGAAACCACAAGATTGAGGGATTTCCTTCTATTTTGGTCTGCCTAAATTGGAGGCAATCTCTCCTAATTGTAGCCTTCCGTAGCTGGGTTTCTTTCCTAAATTAGAACCCTGTTTGGACATTATAAAATTCTATATCTTGTACAAAAAAAAAGATCAAGAAATATCATAGTAGTCGTTCTTTCCTGTGGAAGTAGGTTGAATTAACCAAACCACGTAATTCACTGTGTCATTCTTTTTCACTCTATTTTCCTACAAGGTACTTTCAAGTAATCAAAGAATCCAAGTTGATTGAACCTTACTCTTACATTATATGTGGGACGCTATTGAGTCACCATAAGGGAGACTATTCTAGTCTTGAATTCATGTGAAGTTCACCCACATATTTCAATGTGGCTGTTAAGGCTCCTACTATAGGATCTAGTTATGGGTCTCTGTACAACGAAATTAAAAAAGGGCTGAGAGTGTTTTTCAACCTTTCTTCCCTTCTTATTGAATTTACTCATGAATATGAGAGCTCATTGGTGATGAGAGAACTCTCTGATCTCTGATACTTTGTTTCTAGATAAAAGGCGACTCAATTCTTGCCTATTGTCTTTATTCAATATATATAGGAACATAATTGTCCCTTAAATAGGGACTACAAGTAGTTTCTAGCCACTAATAACTGCAGAATAATTAATAAAATAGACCAAGTAATTTGACTTGTTCCCTGAGTAGTTGCCAGATACTTTTGCTTGAACTTTCCATGTGTAAAGCGCTCATACACTTTAGGAGATGTAATATTACTCCCCTTCTCGACAACACACTTGTCCTCAAGCGTGAAAGAAGGATAATGTTGGTGGATATGATCAACATCCTCCTAAGAAGCATCAGTTGGAGATAGTCCTTGCCAATGGACTAACACTTCAGAAACACCATGAAAAAGGTGATGGTCCACAATAGCCTAAGGCTGGGGTCGTGTGTCATCAAAAGGAAAAGATGGCAGTGTTAGTTGAACAACAAAATCTTCATGAGAATGATAAGGCTTCAAATACAAAATATGGCATAATAACATGGATGTAGGACTCTTGGGGCAGCTACAAGCAATAAGCAACCTGACTGACACGAGCTAGTACAAGAAATGGACCATAATATTTGGAAGATAGCTTCCGATTGGATCGTTCCCACAGAGAAAGTTGACTATAAGGCTGCAATTTAAGTAAGACCAAGTCCCCAACCTAAAATTCCAGATTGCGATGTTTAGCATTATAATGAGTCTTCATCTTACATTGAGCTTGCAGTAGATGATCACGAAGTGTGCGTAGTATGTCATCCCGATCTCAGAGAGCAAGACCCACAGTAGCCAACCTGGAAGAGTTTGGAACATATGAAAGTAAAAGGGGAGGAACACGACCATACACCACCTTGAAAGGTATGCACTTCAAAGAAGAATGGAAACTAGTATTATAGCAATATTCTGCCCAAGAAAGCCGGTCAATCCACTTCGTAGGCTTGTCACTAGTGAAGCAATGAAGATACATCTGAACAGTGCGGTTGACAATCTCCGTCTAACCATCCATCTATGGATGATAACAAGAACTGAAACAAAGTCGAATGCCATATAATAAGAAGAGTTTCTTCTAGAAAGCACTAATGAATACAACATCCTGGTCTGAAACAATAGTCTCTGGCAATCCGTGTAGCCTAACAATCTGCTCAAAGAAAAGATGAGCGACAGATACAGCAATATAGGGATGAGAGATTGCCAAGAAATGAGCATATTTAGAAAAGCGATCAACCACAACAACAATAACATATTTTCTATGAGACCAGCAACCCGTCAATGAAATCCATCAAAATATCCGACCAGATTTGAGTAGGAGCAGGTAAAGGTTAGAAGACGCTTGCCAAATCGAGATGCTCAACTTTGTGTCGTTGGCACACCTGACAAGTGCGAACAAAGGACTGAACAGCAGACTTCAAGCCTTTCCAGTAAAAATTAGATGTGACATGCCATAGAGTCTCCTGATGACCTTCATGCCCCATATCATGGAGTGAAGAAAGTATTGTCTCACATAATGGAGAAGAAGGCAGCAAGTAAACTCTATTTTTGAAGAAAATTAGACCATCCAAGAACTTCCAAGGACCAACTACTTCCCCTTGCTGAATTTTGCTAACCAACTGCTGGAATTCAAAATTGGTAGCAATCTCCTGACGAATGTGATCAAAAAGAGTCAATAAAGGCATAGAAATAGCAAGTAAAGACTGATCATTGTGTTGACTACTCAAAATTTACACAGAATCACCAAGTAGAGTCTTCTTTCTTAACTAACAACATCGGAGAAGAATACGGAGATTGGCTTGGGCGTATTAACCCCTTCACCAACATCTCATTACGTTGCTTTTCAATCTTTGTTTTTGTGCATGCAGATGTCGGTAAGGGCGGACAACAATTGGGTCAATTCTGCTCATCAGAGTAATTTTGTGATCACGCCAATGAGAAAGATGTAAGCCCACTGGTTCCTTAAAAAAATCCTCAAACTCCACTAATAGGTGCTGAATTGAGTGGGTGATACGATCATCTTGTGGCATTACATGACTAAATGAAGAATGACCCTGTCGTTGCAGCCCTTGCAATTGGAGGTCGATGTCATCTCTCACAAATTGCATGCACAACCTTTTAAATCCCAAACAATTGGTCCCCGTGTCCCAAGCCAACTGATACCTAATACTACGTCACAAAAACCAAGAGGCAATACATAAAAATCTAACTGAAATTTGTGGTTCCCTAAACGGAAACAAACATTCTTACAAAGTCCAAGACATTGCAACTTCTTGCCATTTGCCACCATAACCTGAAGATGATTCTTCTTATCAATAATCAAATTGAGATGAGCAACCAAAGAAGAATCTATAAAACTATGTGTGCTACTGGTATCAACCAAGATTTGCAGAGGTCGTTTATGGATCTGACCATCAATTTGCATCGTCTGAGGATGTGGAGTTTCTATGATAGCATGGAGCGAAATCTGTGGTTCTTGGTTGGTGTCAGATGGAGATTCATCCTCTGAAGAATCTACAAGGCCATCAATGAAGAATAATCTCTAACAACGATGTCCAGGCAAATAATAATACAGCACTGACATAAGGATTTGTTTTGTTTGTTTTGTTGTTATATACCTATTAGGATTTGTTTTTGTTTACCTATTCCATTAGGATTTGTTTCTGTTTACCTATTCTATTAGGATTTGTTTCTGTTTTAGTTTATTTTAAGTTTCCTAGTTAGGAAGGTTTTCTTGTACAGCAAGAAAACTGAAATAAGTTAGCTTTAAAAAAGGATTTCAATCAATCCTTTTCACACTAGAATTAGGACTATTATGTACCATGTTAGGGATATAAAAGGGAGGGTCCACAGATGTTTTAGGACCCCGAAAACATTACTTTAATAAAGTTTCTGCAGGAAATTTTCCTGAGAGAGAGTGTCTTCTCTTGTTGACTAAATCCTAAGTTTTATGCTTGAATTTGGTTCCGAGATTAACCTAAAATCTCTACCTAACTACTTCCGCTGTGTCACATTTTTCCGTTAAAGACAAATCATTGAATAAGTAAAATCATATACAACATATAATTCATCAAAGCAAACTCAACAATTTTAACTCTTAGTTTACGAGCATGTTGAATTTTATGCTTAAAAACTTGATATGTTTGATTGAATCCAATGGCTTAGTACCCAAGTCCCATCCTGCTTAGTAGTAATCATACAACCAAAAAATTCAAACACGAAGCAAGGCCAAAACTTTCAACAATCAACAAAGGATTTTTCTTTTTTAAATAAAGCAGAAATAAAGAAACATATGAAAAAATGTAGTTAAAAAAGCATGGATGGGAGAAAGGAGAGAGAGAGGGAAATAAGGATGGAGAAACAAACCTCTGGATCAAGGTGGTATAGGTGGACAAGATCATTAAGAGAGGGAACTAATAGAGCATAAGCATTGACCGGTGCCACAGCACCAGAAAGGAATTCAACATATTGAAGAAGAGTTCCATGACATCTGTCAAACTGCTCACTGACCATTTTGATGTAAGGTGCGTCTGCATTTATTACAACCCTGTATAAAAAAATATAATCAGAAGATCAACAAAGAGAAAATCCTAACAAGGGTTTACCCACCAGAGCAGAACAATAATGTACTCAATCATAACAAACTATGCAAAAGGTAAAAGAAGCTAGGATCAGGAGCTTCAAAAATTCTCCACATAAAATAATAACCTAAAATACATACTAATAGTTTCAGAACCCAGAAACCAACAATTAAGTAATATATATCTTAAAAACAATAAAAACATAGGATATAGCGTGAATCAAAATGTCCGAAACAATACAAAATAACATCTCTCTCTCTCTGGAAAATCATGTAAATAAGAGTCAAAATATTTAAAGGAACCAGAAATTAAAGGTCATTAAGGTTGAAGAAGTTCCCCATAAACTAACATCCAAAATCAGAAAGTCTATAATCATTTCAACTGCCCAAGTATCCTATAGCATAAATATGTAGAGAAAAAGTCTTTTCCTATCATAGAAAATTACATCGCAGATCAAGTTTGTACTCACACAGAACGATGTTGCGCAATAAGTAACAGAAGGGGGATTGCCAGCTTTGGTTCATCCTTCGGAAGTAGTGAATCCCTTAGCCTGTTCGTGGACTTGATCAATGCCTGAACAAACAGATTTCAGAAACTTGAAAATAAGACACTTGGCTTTGTGCAATTGCAGTGAGTAAGCTATGCAATCGCCATTAGGTCCATTACAGACCAACAAGACAAGGACAAGGAGAAAAAGAGGTATTAAAAACACATACGTAGCAAGAGAGAGGGAGGGAGACCCCGAGGGCACTACATTTTCTTAAAAGATATACAGAAGTTTACCAAACATTGCAAGTTCATCACTATTACTTTTTGTTCTTCCCGAAAGATTATCACTATGATATGGCAAAACCTTCCATGGCGTACTATATCATCAAGCTATCAAAAACAAATTGAAAGAGTTATGTCTGAAAGCTTGTATGTGTATAGAGCAAATAAGTAAAAGGCCAACTTTTGAACTAATTTCACCCTCTTCCTCTCAAAATTGGCTTTGTGTTTGGTCAATAAAGCAAAATATTTATTGCTGGAATTTTTTGTAACTTTTCTTTTCCAGAACTTTCCCCACTAATTTATTTCTTCAATCTCTTCTTTCTCTCACTAATGCCACTAAACCAGTTAACTAATGCCATGTACTGAGTACAAAAAGGGTTGACTGGTCTCCACACAATAACTTTTGCTGTTATTATGTCATGGGCTCATCTCGCTCTGCTTGGCTAAATCAGTAAGAAACCATGCTAGTGGAGATGAACGGTCAATTCGCAATACTGAATGATAGGTCATTTCACAATTATACACCAACTGGCTAATAGAATCAATTCACTTGCAATCCAACTCAGGAATCACGATAAATACACAAAATATTCACAACTTGACCAACAAAATGAAGAAAATCGAAGGGAGGAATGTACATAATTTCCAATTGTTTAATGCCAAACATAGGATAAAGTAATAAATCTGATACAGTTCCCATCCCTCCATATTTTATTTCATATCAACAGATTTTCAACTTTAGACTTCATAGATCTAACATTGTTAGCTATGGTTCCCACTTATCACATGTATAACTATGAATGGTATGTTAATGCACCCCAAAACTTGTATTTTGCACTCAACACGTCACAAAAGACAAGGACCTTGTTATTCCGTGTAACTCCAAAAGAGGTTGCCTGGTAACGGAGAGTCTCACTCCCAGCCATGGCATCCAACTGTTCCTCCGTTAGATTCTCTGTATATTGGACATTCGCCATTTGTTGAATAAGCTCCTGATCGATCAGGAAGGTCAGGTATTAGATGAAAGTACCAGCCTTTAACAAGAAGTAATGAACTGCAACAGCTATAGTACTTAATAAGACCTGAAGTAGAACAAGCTCAATTCCTTGGCCCTTCTTCAACTGGTTCACAAGATATTGGAAAAGGCCCCTCAATTCCATAGATGGGTACTTCTTGCATCTATATGCAACCAAAACTATATCTGTTAAATCCTTAATATACAAATGGTGTAGGTCATCCACTTAAGCATAACATAGATACAACAAACAAATAACCAGCACCACGCCAAAGTTAACATAACAAGGAAGCATCAACATCTATAGCATGAGAACAGAAAGCAGCACATCACACAATGCATCAGCAATAACATTCTATATTTCCATCATTCTCTTTTATCTTACTTTTTTTGTTTTTTAAGGCCTCCAACTTTACCTATTCATTGTCAAGTCAAAGCAAGCTAAAACTCTAGATATTCCAATTCCCCAGCAAAGCCATGCATATGAAGACGATCTATAAGATGGAAGAAAACCTGCTACCTTATATATCCCAAGACACCACTATAATTAATCTCACAGCACAAAGCAATAAACAATTTGAGGAAAGTAAGAAAAGAAATATTTGAGAACACTTGTTGGAAATTTTTAGCCAAACAAATAGCACAGATCACTCAGAAATAGTAAGATGCACATGGTTATAAATCTAGACGAAGTACAGCATCATACAGGAAGATTGCTTAGCTACAAATTAGAGATAGTATAACAGCCCTGTTCAGCAACATTTTGACACAGACACGTACGCATAAAAGCACAAAGAAAATGTAACAAAGGCAGAGGCTTAATCCTAATATTCAATTTCTTTCTTTATAGCATCAAGTATTTCTCATTCCATAGTGAATTTAGTCTCAGCTTTCAATAAGCTCGAACACTATCCCTTCCGTATTAATAGACACTAACATGCTAGAATAAACCATCTGAATCTTAGTCATTTAACATCTTATTACTAACAGAAGACATGAACAGTCAATCAGTAGCTGTGAGTACATAGAAATTATGTCATTATTTTAATCTCTCTTTCCTTCACTGCTTCATCAACATGAACTTTTTAAGTGACCACCACAGTTCACCACCAAATGGCATCAGTTAGTAGACAATTAAAATAGCCCATAAAGTTGCTGTTAATTATGCAGATAAACAAGTGCTATTGACATTGGTAACAATGTTAGAAGGTAAAGAGCAATACTAATTGTTTTCACAACAATGGTACAACATTATCTTTTAGGTAAACTTAAGACCATTCATAAGCAAAATTGTTAATGCAACAACAAAGGGCAAGATTCTTCCATGCAGCAAAGTCAGAGATTAGGCCATAAACATTCTACAAAAAGTATGGCATAAACTCGCAATTTCAAATCATTCATTTTTATGAATCCATTGCAAGTATCCTACAATCCAAACTTGTTTAATAGTTTGAAGACCTCTAGCCCAGCTGTACATTGGCACATTAATTATTTCATAAGTGAGTAAAAAGATGCAGAGATGAAAAGTAAAAAAAAAAAAAAAATCAACTCTCTCTAATTGGAAACTACCCCTTACTATTGAAATGTTTCAAGATTTGACCAAAATTAGGAGTGCTGCCGCCACAGAATTAGCATTCTACCTCAAAAAGTTGCAAGCTAGAACCAGTATATTATTGCACTACTATGGCATCCCCTGACCATGAGAAACCTGGATGTCTTGACAAAGCCAAAATGAAGAGAATACAATGGCAATCAAACTGAAGTGTTCAGTTGCTTTCCTCATATCCAGTGACACAGCTTACAGAACAACATCAACCTTCCACATGGGCTGCTAATACCATGTAGTTGACGTTGTATCTGACCAAGAAAATATACTCTCAGCAACATTCCAGCAACATATGGATGCAACAGACTAAACCAAAGAAATATGAAGAGGAAAGGGTGATAACAAGCATCTGTAACCCAAGGTCACTGCACTTTGGCATCCCATCTAGGCAAGATATATGAAGAGGAAAGGGTGATAACAAGCATCTGTAACCCAATGTCATTGCATTTTGGCATCCCATCTAGGCCAACATCTTCAAGAAGCCAAAAAGTTGAGAACCTCAACAATTAATATGTCAAGTGTCTGCTTGAGAAAAATTATCAAATCACACTCAGTCTCAGAATGTCATTCAAGTTACACAATAACTTTTATCATGTGACTACAACAATTTCCATTCACCTCTCAGGTTGACACCGACCTTCCACCTTCCGTGAGGAAACAGACATCAAGCATCCCTGTAAATCCCACCTTCATCAAAATATCTCACATTTTCTTGGAAACATTTTATACAATTAGGTCCTCCATATAAACCTCAACTCCAGTTCCAGGAAAATGGAACTTGGAACCGAAAATATCAAGGAACAATATGAACTTTGAACAATGAAACCTCATCAACAAACAACCACAGCACAAAGGGAAATGTAACTTTAAGAACCTAATGTTGACTCATGAGATCATCCGTTTACCCCTCTCATCTGAATCTCACCCCATGAAGTTTCTCCTTCATGACCCTGGATTCATCCCAACTTCATGGAACATCCATTCTCACCTTTACCCATAAGCACATCAAAATCGAAAAGGGATGAACGGACACCACTGAAAAGTTCATACGATGCATTCCGATCACCCTCTCCCCTTAGCTGTGATCACATTCTGGGGCTGTTTCATACAAACCCATCCATAACAACAACAAAGCTCAAGATATCTCTATTCATCCTCAGGCAAGATTCTGTATTCATCCCAAGTCAAGCTAATGGAACTGATCTGGATTAACAATTTGGCTAGTCAGTAAATTATGCAATTCCCACAAAACCCTCAGCCGCAGCCATGCTTTTGCTGAGGATGATCTGCAACCCGGAAACTCAAGTAAAGCATCCCAAGATATTGCTATAACACTCAATAGAATGGAAGTAATTCACAGTGGACTCCCAAAGGTTTCATAGCAATGCATACAAGCAGCATTTCAAAACAAGCTCAATATGTCTGGAAGGCATTGGAATAAGCAAGTAGAAAGAGCAATAATGCATATATTTTGCTCGAAATTGTTCGCATCACACACAACAAATATTGCTAACAGAAACCAAAACTACAAAGTTTCTAAGGACTGAAACTTCACTCATGCCAGAACAGGACCATATAGAAGCATCAAAATATTTGCAATAAAAAATTACACGTACAGGTGCCCCCAGAATGAAGCCAAGGATTGAAGCCAGTCAGATAAATTAAGGCCATCATCTTTCAACTTATCACGACCACCTTGTGCCAATCGCTCAATCACAACATATTCCAAAATGTCATATTCAAGCTACACCAGAAAATAATAACAATAATCAGGCTGGAAAACAACTCCCAATGAAATAGGACTACTCTCTATCAAAACCTTATTACTTACTGGACACAGATAACAAAATTACTACTATCAAATATTAGGTTTCCCCATCTACCAGGAGTCCACCTGGATAATTTAACAGCATAGCTAAGCTAGTAAAGCAACAAAGATACAGATTAACTATTTCTTAAGCACAGCAGGTTTATCCCAAGTGACAATAACTTCTCATACAATCAAGCATGTCTGTTTATCATTACTGTATCTCTGATAGTCAAACCTCCTTAAAATATAAAAACTCCGCTACAGACATAAAGATGAAAAGAATAAGTGTACTGAATTACCCAACAAATTGGAAATAGAACAAAAGGAAGCTAAAACCACAGGAGATTGTTTCAGAAGCTTTCTCACTCAGTCATTTTGTTTCCTGCTTTGATCAGTTAGTTAAAGGGCCAATTTTAACTAAATAACATGATCAAAAATTGGATATTGTTTTAAAATTAACTTTTAAATTAAAATAAAAAAAGTGGGAAAGTTTGCTCATGGGAGTAACAAAGGAGAAAATCCAAAGACGAATGCATAAATTTTTTTACTACAAAAGGTGAGAGAATACAATGCCAAATATTCTTTAAGGAAATAAATAGAAACTCCAAAGAGCAAGTTAGAAATATTTAACTATAAAGTGAGTGAACAATTGTGCAAGAGTGGACAACAAAATCCTTTAGCATTAGGAAAAGATAAACAAACCTGTGTCAAATACTTGAAAGCATCCACCACAGGAGTAATCATATCTCTATATGCCTCGATCTGCACACGGATTCAAAGATATTATGTTCAAGTACTTAAAGCTTCTTTACGCAATGTTCCTTATTTAAGTACAGCACCTGATGAACAATTGTTCGAAGTACAGTCATCGGATTGGCATGAGCTAGTTTTGCAACCATGCGTCCCAGCTGCTTCAAATTTTCCTTTGCAAGCCTTTTCAAAATTCTTCTAGTGTCCAGCTGCAGAATTGCAAAGGAAATAACTAAGATAGACAAGAAACTACAAACTGATACAAAGACAAATAGAAAAAGGAAAAGAAGGAAAGAGATTTGATACCTTTGCAGTTTGCCTTGCAGCCAAAATCATTGGGTTCCACTCATCATCTTTTTCCCATTCACCATATAGACGATACCGTACCTAGACAGATGGTATTTATCTAGCAACGTTAACTATCAACCCAAATACATTACAAATTGGAAGGGCAAAAGGCTGCATTGTAAAGCCAACCTCATAAGGAAGAAGATTCATTACTTCCCAGATTTCCTGTCCAACTGCCGGGTTTGCAGGTACCAACTGTAAAGAAGGAAGTAAGCATGTAGCTAAGGCTTCCTCTACCCGTGCTCTAACTTCCCTTAGGTGTAGACGAGGAATCCGATCTCCAGATGAAACGGTTCCACCATCTTCAACGCCATCACTACTACCTACAAGCTCAAGTGCAGACATGTAATAACCTCTCAGCACCCTACATACCTGTCCATGAAGAAACCAGACATAAAAACTAGGAAATTAATAGGAGAAAAAATGAATAGCAAATAAATGCAACAAAATGATTGAACTTAAAATCAGAAATATGCATGACGAACCTTCTGCAGCAATAATGTATCACGATAAAGATATGGTCCCACTGTTGAAAGCATCTGGAAAAGCTCCTTGGGAAGATCAATCACCGATTTACCAGAAAAACTTGTATTAATGGCATCACTATCAGCTGCCGAAGCAGAGGCAAAACTTTGGAGATGTGTCTGCCGAATTGTATTATATGCTGATGCTATTGACTTCTCAATAAGCCTGAAAATACATACAATGTTTTACTGGAAAATTTAAGCATATAGATCTCCTAGCCTTTAGCTGACAATTGGAAGAACGAATATGCAACCAATGCCTTTCAATGTTAACTAGTTATCAACTTGGAAAGACTATTCATAAATCTGTGTGTGCACATGACAAGAACACATCAAAATATCAGAATAGTACCATACCTGAACAGCCCATTACATATTTGGAGGTGAGCCACTGGATTAAGTGGAGAAAGGCGATCAAACAATATGTGGGCATGATACCTTTAAGAAAAAGAAAAGAATGGTTTGTTTAAGGCATTACAGATGAAAATTGATTTTCTATTTTAAGTCCTTGTAATTAACTTTAAACCACTTTTGAATATAAAAGAAATGCATAGTAGACTACTCATATGGTTAAATGAAGGGAAGTTACAATACAAGAAGACAACGCACTTGACACAAATAAAAAATCTTTATTTCTAATGACCAATCCCAAAAGGAGAACTCAAAAGAATAAGGTATAGAGTTTTATAAGACGATGACTAAGTTCAACAAAAATCTTAATAGCTAACGCCCAGATCAGATGAATATCAGTTTTTTCAACCTGATACAGAAGTAGATATGTAGTAGAAACCAAATCTAAATAAATCTCAATGAGATTTGAAGTCAAGTTTGAATGAGGAAACTTATAATAACTAAAGCATATATCTTGAACTAAATGCCAATCAGAATCATGTACGTTATCCAGCCACATTACTTTAATTCAAAAGCACAAAACTTGATCACAAGAGAAAAAGTATAACTATATAATCAAAGACAGATTGGAAGATAATGATGTGACCACAAAATTTTTCGAATAATATGAGCAAGATGCCAACATAAGAATGGATTACAAGTAAAGCTTAATTAACATATTTACATATGCTTGATCTGAGCTTGAACCTACCAATCATCCACTGAAAGAAAACCAGTAAGCAAGCCCAGAGGTTGGCTATTTTCAAGCTCTACAGAACGTTCTGTGATTGCGTCAGTTTCCATGTCTAAAGCAGAAAAAAGATCTATTGTCACATCACCCTGCTTCTCATCATCCATGAGGTCCTTCCCAGTAGCTGCGAGATTTATTTTGCCAATTTTGTTTGCCTGCAGAAATCTGAATTTACTAAAGAAGAAATGAACAAAAAATTCTAGAGGTGTAGAAAGAAATGTAACTTCTATTATTTTTAGTATCCCATCTACGTTTGGCTACTATTGATGGAAGTAGTAGCACCAGAATTTATGCAAGTACATGTTCTATGGGGCAACAATTTAATTGTTTACGATCCACAATAAAGAAATCTATTTAGGTCTTCAGGAAAAAAAAAAGTACACTGACCTCAAAGCATGAAACATATCCTACCAAACAGTTAGATTTGAAGTCATATGGGAACAACAATGATAATAATAGCTTCCCATCAATATACCTCATCCAGTCGCTTGGAGGAAAAATTATTATAATGTTCAAAAGCCTCATCATCACCTGGAAGTAAATGTGCATATCTGCAAGACATAAGATAGTAATAAACAAAATCTCAATGTCAACAAACAAAGAAAACAAACCTGCCAACAGATCAGCAAGAAAGCCAATAAAAAAGGTAAAACAGTATGAACATACACCAAAATAGAGCTACGACCCCAAATATGTTCATAAGACATGGGCTAGCATCCAACAGAACTGGGATCAGCCTTGCAGGACATGTAGGTACTGATGCCTTAACATAAACGAAATTTCAAGGCAAAAATCACAGGTCTCATATGCAAATGTCTTAATTTATTCCATTTCCAGATTATCCTAATTAATATGCTCAAACGAATGGCAGAGAACTTATTCCAATAACTGCTAAAATTAAAATTGGGCAGATCAATTCAGAAGTTTTAGAAAAGATATGTTTCCAGTTATACAGAAAAGTTGGTTTGTCCACCATCTATGACCAGTAATTGTAATACGACACCAACTCTGAAAGTGTGACAACCATGACAAGGTCCAAAGAAAACAATGGCTCTTAACATGATCGCAGTTCCAATTTGTAAATTAATAAACGTAACCATAAAAATGATTTTATTCGTATCCACGCAATTCTGTAGAAAAAAATTGCTTCCTTTCAGAAACTGGTAGTAGATTAATATGCCCATCTATCAAAAGCTGACCTTCACTTCCACACCATAAATAAGTCAAGTCAAAGAATTCCCAATATAGACGCTCTCTATGTGAGCTGCTAAGGATTTTGGCACCTCAGAGTGAATGATCAGGTATTTTGGCATTTTGAGAACACATTCAGTTGTGACTTCCTCCAACAGCTATTTCTCAAACAAAGCCTAGGGTGTAGTACAAAATGAAAAAATCTGCAACCTCCTCATTGTGATTGTAATGCCCTTTCCTAGTCAAGGATTCCTCTTCGTATCCCTAGAAAATATGAGCTAAGGGTCTCTTCCTTTCCTAGAAATACTTCAGCCTCCAAACAAAATAATTGCCACAGTTGTCCAGAACTAACAGAAGAAACCAATTACCTACTCGCCGTAAACCACTTCAGTATATAATGCACTGAACTGACATCATGCTTCCCAACTCCCAACACACACTAACCAGAAGTAGTTATGATGCAGATTCTATGTAGCTTAATTATAATCACATGCATATTTCATCCACTTAATCAAAGTATTGTTATTATGAAGCTACTGGGAAACAGCTTACAGCTTGCAGTTAGATTCCAAAAATCAACACTTTATGAAACCCAAAACTCTATAGCAATAAAAACTGGAACAGCCAAATTATAAGAGTACACGATTGAGCAAATTACTCACATGTTATCAAGATGAATGAACTCTTCCCTCACTAGTGAAGCTGTAAGCTTGTACAGCCCAAATGGTACAGGAACAGTTACTTCCAATCTCTGATAATATTGGAATTTAAAGCCAAGAATTTGTGAAGCATGAGACTGCACCAAAAATCAAATGATGAGCATGTGAAGACTTCCGTAAATTCCTCTATATCCAAACAATATCCTGTCTCAGCAATAGCATCACATACCCTAGGAAAGATGGGAATCAATTCAAGAAAGACCTCGTTGTCTGGTTGAAGTTCAAAACATTCTAAAACCTGACAGTTGAAGGAATAATGAAATTGAAGGATTAGACTGCAGACAACAAATTTTTTGGAAATATAAGAAAATTCAAAATTAATGTGCAGCTTACGATGTCAAAAACACGGTTAGGGTCCAGATCGAAATGACCAATTAATGACTGCATAAAATATACTTGTCAGGAACAAAAGTGACGGGAATAAGACCATAGATGAGGGGGCTGAAAAATATGTTAAGGGACAACCTTAATAATGCCTATCATCGCTGCTGATGCATTTTCAGTTGCATCTTTAGAGCCTCGACAAAGAAGAGTAACCTGTTGATCCAACTCAACAGTAAATGTCCACATGATATCCCATCATATTTTCCAACAAAAAATAACAATACAATGCCCCTCAGGAAGTTATGAACGAGGGAATAAGAAATATTCAGCAAGAACCCGTCGAAAAATATCTTAGGAAATACAATATTGGATATTATATTTCAAACAGATGCTAACTGTATAGGTGGGATAACCATGTGAAATATGCACTTATAAGCAAAAGCACATTCTTATTGACTGCTACTTCATTAAACTTAAGTCTGACAGTTATGGGAGCATCAATTTCCACAATCGATTGTTCATACCCCCATATACCCCATCATGGCATACCCATATACCCCATCATGGCATACATTCTTCACTGCTCCACTAAAGCAATTTCATACCAATCTATATCCGATTCTTCTGAAGGATCAGTTTTGTAACCATAGTACAGATTGTGGAGTTATAAGAGGATAACTAACCCATTCTTCCAATTTATGACGGTTTAAATTAACCATAATTCACTTTCATATGATTCCATGATGTTGCAAACAACTTAACATATCTACATTTTCACATTGCAAATAATATAATAAACAGAGGTAATGTTGACTCCATTGAGTTATATGCATATAATGCATGTTTCTTGGACAATTTTTAATTTGCAATGAAAATGAAAGAGGAGAAAAAAGTAGTTGAGCATGATAACAGTTCCTCAGGAGAAGAAATAAGAGCACTTTGTGCTTTACCCCAATTACAAAGATGTAATTTAAGAAACAGATTCCCTGACCAGCATTTTTAATAGTAAAATTTTCAAATTTCCAAAACCAAGACTAGCATTGTCTGTCATTAAAATCACACTACAGTTGATTTCTATGAATCCTAAATCAAAAAGATTTGATGCAACATAAATCTCTACGCAGCAGAAAGCCCTAGTTCTAACTGTTGGCAGTTCCTACATGACATTTCAGCTCTGCGTCAAGCACTCATATCAACAAGATATGGTAACTGCAACTCCTTTATCACCACATCCCACATTGTTTAGGCTTTCCTCAGTTTTTCCTTTATCCTTAGTCTTAATGTTAATTTAGCTACTGCACCAGAATCACCCTAGAAAGTGCATGATAAGACCATCTTAAGAAACATTTACCCTCCTATCTTTTAACAAGCACAAACTCCAGCGCCACGAAATTGGCTCATTTTGTATTTGATATTTCACCACATTTCCAGATATACATATTTTCATGCTGAAGAGTAGAAAATGATGCTCCTAGTAGTTTCCATCATACATTACTTGGTTGATAATGATACTCAAACATACATCAGAGTCACATGACATTTCCTTCCCTAATAGTGCTAGATGGTCTAGCACAATCCTTACACTGTTTATTTATGATCTGGACAAACTATGTATTCAAATCTCTCAATAATATTTCATGGACCCATTCACCACACCAATGCGGCCCGAAACTTGAAGAATAGATCTTGGAACAAGAATTCAATGAGAAATAAAGTCCATATCCTAAAATACAAGAAAAGTAGCATAAAAATAAGCCAAATTTTACAGAAATTTACAGAAAGGATATTATATGTACACATTGCTGTTAAATATGTACACATTGCTGTTAAATGAGGTATACGCAGCAAACTAAGGGGAGAAAAATAAAAGAAGAAAAAAATATGATAGGCAATATAAATAATTTAATACCAATTTGGCATAGCCCTCGCTTTCTTCTCGGAGAAGATTGAATTTTGTTTGCTGATAGAGAAGCCGAGTATTAACTCTGACCTGAATTTGACAATCAAGCATGTTAAAATATCTATTCAACAATGATCCAATGGCACTATCATCCTAACAATGCATGAAATTAGCATCGCATTGAATGTTTATATGTTTCTTCCAGAAATAAACGCTCCCCCCAAAAAACCATCTTATCAACATTTACAATTGTATCTTCCACACATTTCTCTTTACTAAATTTCACCACTGCCAAGACAATAGCAACATATGAAAAGTTGAAGATCACATGAGGCAGAAAAATATGACTTCAGATATTATAAAAACGTAGTGCAAATGACTTGATAATGCACCCTAGAGTTAAAAAACGTTAGAATCATACATATACCTACACTTGTACACATGGTGGAACAGACTTTAACATATTGTAGGTCATATTGTCCCAAAGGTGTTCTAGTCCTTATGTATAGAAATATAATGCAATGTGTTTTTACCTCTTTACCCTTCAAATCCTGGGCCTTTATCTTTATCATCTCAGCCTCCCACAGAAATTCCTCCTGCAAATTTGGGAGAAATTTTAAACTTATAGTCCTTTTCCATTCCACTTTCAATGAAAATCAAACATTAAAATCTAGAAGCATGAAACCAAAAAAAAGTATTGCCAGCTCACAAAAAGTAAAGCTCTAATATAAATCAAGAAATGACACCAATTCTCACCTCACAGCGCTCTTGAAAAAGCCTCAATGGGACTAGTGTGGATTCCAACATCCATTTAGCCTGGAATGAAACATGTAGATTTCAAATAAAACCATAGGCACCAAAATGAATAGAAGATAGAAGAACTAAAGTCACAAAGGAAGCATATTATCATCAAGTCAATAAAACCAACAAATAATTAGATAAGTGTAAGAGATTATCCAAGCAGTGAGCTCAATAAAAAGATCATTTGCAAATCACCAGACTACCATCTTCATAAGTGCTACTTGCATGTAGGCTAATATAAACAAGGAGGAGGGAAGTAATGCTGCATAAACTACTACACAACTGGTAAAGAATGTAAAATAAAAACAAATGTACGTACCCACTAAATAACATATCAACTCAACGTTTTGGATTCTTAATGTCAAAATGGAATTGTAAGAATCATAAATAGAATGTTGCTTAATATTACAGTTCAACGGCATTTGTTACACAAATATATTGCTTAGCGTTACACAAACATGGGATATATTAAGTCAGTGCATGAAATTTTGGCATAAAATACAGCACGATAGAGCAGTCATTTTACACAGAAGTAAGGAATCAGTTGTTTGACTACCATTAGCAAAAATCAAAGATCAAGTTAGTGCCATGTAACTTACCAACTTTATTAGGCGAGTGCGATACTCCCCACTTATTGTAAGCTGCAAGAAAAGTTAGCACTTTACATTGGAAAATAACTTGAAAACATATTCATTGAGAAATACTAATGCATATATACCAGTTGAATAGAAATAAAGTACTTTGAGGGAGATTAAAAAAGAACTAGAATGGCATCAAACATCATCCGTGATGATTTTGTTTTCTTCATCCTAGTTAATCCTCACCTAGTAATGTTCAAAGCAAAGACCAACTTCATAAATGATACTGTTATATTTGGTCTTGACTTTTGACTTTCAAACAAGTATTACATAATTGGATGGAAGATGATTCTACTCATAATTTCCCAAGATTCTTAAACCACAATGAAGCAGCTCATGTCTTTAGTACCAAAATTGAAGGAGCCATCATTAGCATGATAAGTTTCCTTACAAAGAAAGCAAAAATATGAACAATCAACCACAAAATACTTCTCCAAACCCCTAAATGAAAACAGCGGATATAAAACATAGTTGATTTCAAATGTTATACAGCATAGCAATTAGCCTCCGGTAATCAGTAAATGAGATGCGAAACTCCACACGCTTTGGCATTAAGCAATGCAGTTAGATTCTATAACACAAAATCGAAGTATTCCACAATTATATATTAGCAATTACAACAAATTTAAGCAGAAAAAGATGATACATCTTGAGCCATTTGTGTAACAATGTCAGCGAAGATGGAGCCCATCTCTTGCCCAGAAACCTTGTCCGAAAACTCTACCGAATCCAATGCTGCCTTGCATTTCTGAAATGGCAACTCCCCTCGAACCTATATAATTTACACCAGAAACCAACAATATCAAAACAAATTGCTTAAAAAGAAAACAAACAAAACTCACACAGAGAAAGAAGGGGGTGGAAGCGGGCGAGGTAAGTAGATTAAAGGACACAAAATACCATGGTCCAGCAGAGCTCGTAGAGGAAGCGAAGCATGGGAACGGGGACGGGAACACGGAAGCTAGGGTTTCCGGACTTCCATTCGCGGAGATAATCATCATTGATGAGTGTACAGTCTGAAGAAGCGAGACTCATAGTAGTGTTAGACAAAGAGATTTTTATGGAGGAATGTTGTCGCTAACGCGCGTAAGCGACAATCGTGGTTTGGAATTGGCGATGATGAAGAGGACTCAGGGAGGAGAGGCAGAGGACGGAGTTGATTTCATTGAAGAATTTAGGGTTTAATGTAGCGGAGGGTATTATTAGGGTTTGCGGGGGGGAAAATTCTAACAATGGCGTTAACGTAGCAGGGCATCAGCGAGAAAATTAGGATTCTTAGGCAGATGTGGGTTTTGATAAGCAGTAGACGAGTCGGTCATTTTAACGGGCACTCGCCGGTGCCTACCGAGCACCCATCCATCCGTCTCCATTCGGGCCGGGCTCTCACAAATTCTTTTTTCTAAAATAATAAGAAAAGAATTAAGCCTTAAAGCGGCTCATTATGGGAGCTAAAGAGCCAACTTAATACAAATTGTATTGAATGACTCATGGCATGGCTATGACATATGCCCCATTTCTGTTATCATTTAGATATTACAGACTAGCCAAAGTCCTCAAATTTGTGTTTGGAAACATTGACATGGAGTTTAATTCTCTGCATAAGATCCTTGTCAAATTGCTTCTTGATGTGACAAATATCAAGAAAAATTCATATATTTCTCTCATCACATATCACTATGATACGATAGGAAAGTGAAAGATAAAAACATCATTTCATTGAGTCATTAGAATGCTTAATGTTTAAACACCATTTAATTATATCACTTGATTCCTTTGGGGCTTCATAGATTTGCATTTGGTTAGCATAATCCTCCAACTCTCCTTAGTGAAATCATATTTAAAAAATAAATAGTTGATGCTTTCATCTGCTTTTTTACACAGTATGCACCAATTGGTGAGTGATAGGTAGCATTTGTATATACTTTTCTTATGATAATTTGTTAGGTAATTGTGATAAATTGATTGTTGTTAACTTGTTTAGCTTATGTTTTGTCTTAGTTTCATATAATTGTCCGATTATGTATGAATATATGAGAATATGCATGAATGTGCGTGAATTAGGTCTTTAAGATTAGGTTTTGCATGAATTTTGCATGGCATTGTTGTACATCTTTTTCTTACATTATGTTGGTATGAATTGCATGTGTTTTGGGCATGATTAAGTGATTAAACTTGTTGTTAATCAATAGGTTTTAAGGTGGTTTTGAGGAATGGAAGGATAGAAGAACCAAAGAGAAAGTAAGTCATGTGATCCAAAGGAAAATTGGAATTTTCCTAGGCCCACCCATCACCAATGTTAAGCTTTTGCAAGATACAATTCTTATTGGATGTTTTTCGTTTTTGATCCAAAAGAAAGAGGAGAAATTTAGTTTCAAATTGGTGAAATAACGGCCCAATTTGGATTAAAAAATCAATAAGATATCACATATTGAAGTCAAGACGGAAAACAGAGTTTTCTGATAAATTCCAACTGGCAGCTTCCTTTTTCCTATGTCATTTTAAGCATTAAATGGGGTATAAAAACTCAATTTTAAACCCTAGAAAAGGGGAGGTCGTGCAAGACATCCAAGGGAGAGAGAAGAATGCATTTTTGAGAGAAAAACCAAGAGAATTCAAGTTCGAATCAAAGGATTTCAAGGAGATATAAAGTTGCCACCGTAGAATTCCAGCTTTGCTCTTCAACATATAAGCCTTACTTATTCTCTTTTCTTGCTTCTTTGTTGTATTTTGTTGATTAAGAAGGATGTATGGATATGTTATGAAGATGTTGGATGAGATTTTGATGGATTTCTAAGTAGTTATTAGGGTTGTTATCGCCTAAACTATATAGTACCTCACTTTATTCAATGTTACGGATGTGTTGATGTTGTTTGATATTTATGGTATATGGTTATCCATACTTAGCCACATATAGACATGGAGTTAAGAAATATGTTAGTAAGTTCCATAAGAGTGGGCTTACACCAAGAACACTCCATATATCAAGTTACCTTGCGATTTGGAGAGAGATCTTGAATGAAAAAGTGGTTGTCTAAAAATCTGTTCATATCCTTTTAATGATTAAGTGAAAAATGGGAAGTGAGAGCTTACATAATTCATTTACATCATTAAACAGGGCTTATTTGATTCAAGTAATGAGAGTGAAAGAACCAGGACATTAGGAAATTTTGGACTAAACAGAATGAACATTGCTAAAGTGAGAGAATACGTAGTTAGGTAATGATAATCTTAAGTTGTTAAATTGATACTTTGATTCACCATTTTCTAAATTTGTGCTCTTAGTTTTGTGACAACCATAAAGTGTGTATTTATGATTCTTAATTTTTATATTTTGGATTTTTCAAATCTAATTATTTGATTTTCTTAAACAAAACAAAATTTGGATCAATTTGGTGACTAACCAATCCCTATGGGAAGATACCTATCTATACTGCAAATTTCGATCTGTATACTTATAGGATAAGAGGTTTTAATTTAAAATTTGGAAAATTACTTATTAAGTTTTTGGCACCATTGCTTGGGATTGCGCCTAGGATCGAGTTTGGTTTAAATTATTTTGATTTGGGCTTTCTTTTCATTTTTACTTTGATATTCTTTTTTGGTGTATAATAGGTGTATGCACAGGAGGAGTGCAGGAGTTGCAAAGAAATTACGAGAACTTGACATCACCAAAGTAGAAAAGGAATTGAGAAAGGCAAGGTGACAAAATCAAATTGAGCAGATAATGGCTGAACAGAGGGAACAAGGTGCTGAAGAAAGAACTTTGATGGACTTTATGCGGCCATGGTTAAACTTTATGCGGCCAGGGTTTAACCCAAACCAGCAAGGCATTGCTAAACTACCAGTGAATGCGAACAATTTCGAAATCAAGCTTACTTTACTTAATATTTTGCAAAGCAATGTTCAATTTTGTGGTTTGCCACATGAGGATCCTAATATTTACATTGCAATTTTTTTGGAAATTTGTGATACTTTCAAGCAAAATGGGTTATTGGAAGATGCAGTGAAGATGAGATTGTTTCCCTTCACACTAAAAGATCGAGCAAAGGCATAGATGAACTCCCTTACTCCAGAAGAAGTCAAAACATGGGACCAATTGGTGCAAGCCTTTTTGTCCAAATATTCCCATTGCTAAAGACAACAAGGATCATCAAGGAAATCGCCAACTTTCAGCAATATGAGGAAGAATCATTGTACGAGGCATGGGAGCATTTCAAGGAGTTGTAGAGGAGCTACCTCTATCGTAATCTACCTAAGGAATTGTTCTGACAAACATATTATAATGGGGGCAATTCAGCAACCAGAAGCACTATTGTTGCAGTTGTTGGAGGTTCATTGATGAAGGAGACCATAGATGCTGCATATGACTTGATTGAAGACATGGCTACTAACAATTGCCTTTGGTACAATGAAAGGAGTAAATTACTGCAGATGAAGGAATAGAAAAGGGTTATGTTAGTAGATTCAACAACTACTTTATTTGCAGAAATTGCATCATTAAGGAAACAGGTAAGTGATCTTCAACCTTCATCTAGTTCTTTGAAGTATATGTATCAAAATTGTGAGATTTGTGGAGCGGATAGTCATAATTCATCATAATGTTATTTGATGAGCACTGAAGGCACAGAACAAGCTCATTATTTAGGGTTCCAATAGAGGTCAATTAATAACCCATATTCTGGTACTTATAATGCTAGATGGAAAAACCATCTAAAATCTTCTTGGGCTAACCCTGTAGGAACCAATCGGAGACCTCAAAGCCCCCAGGATTTCAGGAAAAGGAAAGTAACTCACATTTTGCTTTAGAGTCAAAGTTTGGAGGTATTGAATCAAGGCTAGAGGCAAAAATGGAAGCCCAAGCTGCAAGGACATAGTCTCAACTTTCACAACTGAGCTCCTAATTTTCAAAGATGATGGAAGTGATGGGTACAATTGGATCGACAGTGAACAATATCGAGGAGGCACAGACACAGAGTGATTAGGCACTGAAAATTTATCAAGTGAAGACTGTTTAGTTGATTAAAAATAAAGTATCATCAATCTACAACCTAGAGCTGCAGATGGGTTAGCTAGCAACTGCAGTATGAACTAGACACCCAGGTAACCTTCCTAGCACTTTAGAACCTTATTAGAAAGAACATTTAAAGGCAATTCAGTTGAGAAGTGGAAAGGAGTTACCAGAGCCAGTCTTGAAGGAAGTTGTTGATCTAGTGGAGAAAAGTCAGGAAAAAGGTAAGGAGAAAGTCACTGAGTAGGAGGAACCCCCATAGGTTCCACCTCCACCATATGCTCCAAAATTACCATTTCCTGCAAGAGTGAGTCAGAATCCAGCGAAGACCCAATTCAACAAATTTTTGGAAATTTTGAAGAAGTTGTATATGAGTTTTTCTTTGCCATAAGTTTTGGAGCACATGCCCAGGTATTCTAAGTTTTTAAAGGAATTACTTTCTCGCAAGAAAAATTGGGATACAAATCAAATAGTAGCATTGATAGCTAGTTACAGCTCTATGATCACGAAAAATATGCCATCGAAACTAAAGGATCCAGAGAGTTTTACTATTCTTTGTATTGTTAATGGTGTTGAATTTTTCTAAATGTTTATGTGATTTGGGAGCTAGTATTAATATGATGCCATTATCTATTTTCAGAAAGTTGAACTTGGATGACATAAAGCTAACATTAGTGACAATTCAGTTAGCTGATCAGTCCATAAAGAAGCCTTTAGAGTTGTCATAGATGTTTTAGTAAAAGTAGATAAGTTTATGATTCTTGTTGATTTTGTCATTCTTGATGTTGTTGAGGACAAAAATTATCCATTGATTTTGGGACGCCCATTTATGAATAATGGTCGAGTGTTGATTGATGTGAATAATGGTGTTCTGATTTTGTGTATTGGTGATGCAAAAGTTCAGTTCAACATGAATAGGACTTTGAAAAGTAGCGAGGAGCTAGATTGTTGTATAATAATGGATATGATGGATGAGTGTGTGGAGTAGATAAGTAGTAAAATGATAAAAAAAAAAGAAGTGAGAGAGAATTAGAGTTGAATGAAGAAGATGAGAGTGGAAAGAGAAAGAAGGATGGAGAGGAAGTAGAGAAAAGTAAGAAGGAACATTTGGTGAGGACCAAGCCCCCCATATCACCTTCCAATGAGAAAGCACCCACCCTAGAATTAAAACCTTTACCTTCACACTTGAGGTATACACTTTTGGGTGAAAATCAAACATTACCTGTGATAATTTCAAACCAGTTGAGTGATGAACAGGAGAGGAAGGTAGTAGAAGTTATAAATGATCGAGACATTTTACGTATGCTAAGTTTTAATATTTATAACCTCGATATTTCTACAAGTGCACGGGTCGTTCGCATAGTTCCTAAGGTATCAATCCCATAAGGAGGAGTAATTTAATCCTAAAATCTAAGGCTTGACTTAATTCACAATAAATCAAAGTAAACAACTAATGTAAAAAATTAATCAATCAAACAATCAATTTCAATAATTAAATTTTAGAAATATAAACAAAATAGCAAATTGCACAACCCAATTAAGAATCAACCTAGGAACTACCAATTAAGAGAAAGGGGGTTTTAATCCGACTTTAATGAAAATCTAATTGATTATGGAATCACTTAATTTCTGGGTCTAGACGGTTCTAGGATGGATTACTCTCTATTGAGTTATAATCTTTAACCCTAATTAATAATCCCTAATTTAGATTATGGAATTGTAATCTCTCAATTCTCAATTGACCCAAAACCTAATTTAGTTCTAAAATTGTCTAATAACGTACCGGAAACTATGCTCGATCTCTCGTTACACGATTTTATAGGTTTGATTCATTTCTTTATCTATCAAACTACCTAACTCTCGTTAGCCCAATTTGATGATATTCACTTGTTCACCCTCTCAGTTTATTATGGAATTAATAAGAACAGAAATTGAATCACAAATAACTTAATAAAAACACAATAAATCAAACTTCATTAATATTAAAAATAAAATCTTGAAGGTAGGTTTAGACAATATCAACATTCAACAACAACTATTCTCAACGACTATCCCAATTCTATACATCAATAAAATTGAAGTAAAAACGAAAAATACTATTGCAATGGATTTGTGGAGGCAGTAATGGCAGGAAACTACCTGTTCCGGGAAGTAGTTCATGTGAAGCTTCTTCTCCTTGTCTCTCTTCCTTCGTCTCCTTCCTTAAATCTCTCGATATGCTCTCTAAGGTTTCAGAATTTAGCTGCTACAAAAGGCTGATCAAAGACTCCTTCTTCTGTTATTTAATGTTTTATTTATACCTTGGAGCCCTAGGGTTGATTCAGGGTCAAAACGGTATGAAAAGTCCTGTGAAACTTGACGTTTTCAGTTGTTTTTGTGTGTGTCGACACAGGTCATGATCCTGGCCCTGCCTGGAAAGTGCACGATCGTGGCCTAGTTCAGAGCTCTCTGTCAAGATCATGGCCTAGGTCCTAGTGGCCTACCTCTTTCTGTCCATGATTATGGGCCATGGTTTTGGCCCGAAACTCACCGAAACTTCTCTGTTCTTCGCCATTGACCTGAAACACTAACAAACACATCAAGATACCTCAAAAATATAACATTTAAATTCAAAGACTTATACTAACCCATAAAAACACTTAAACACATAAACTAACATAATTAAAACCTAAACATACACTCAACACTCAACACTCAACACTCAAATTTAACACTAAGTATCTAACAAATTAAACCCTAAAGCCTAATGCAAATCACAACTATCAACATCCCCACACTTAAACGTTTGCTTGTCCTCAAGCAAACAAAACAACAAACACATACCAAGCACACAACACATAATGCAATAATGAGGCAATATCTTCAACTTCATGAAATAAATTTAATCTTAAACACAGTCACATAAGTTATATCTAATCATTAACATGCAAAGTCTATCTCTAGGGGCTTCAAACTAAATATACAAATTAATCGAGATCTCAGTGTTAATTTATTTACCCTTTTTAATTGTACACTAACATTAATAATTATTTGGTCATTCAGTCTTTGTAACTGTTCCTAAGTATATTTTCATGAAAAGTCAAGCTTATTACAAGTCTGGTAGGTTTTATTAAGGAAAAACACTTTTTTGTCATTTATTTAATTAAGCAAGGACTTAGTCTTTTACTTGGAGGCAAACATTGGTCATGAATGTCAATCCGGTTACTCGACTAAGTCATTTTTATTAAACAGCTTGGTCGAAACATCATTATAGTTTTTTGACACGAAGGTACACATTTGTGATGCTTGTCGATTCGGTTACCCAGCTATATCACGTTTTCAACTAGCTACTGGCTCTATTCATAACCTGAAGGTTAGCAGAATAGTGATTTATTTATCTTTTTTATTGCCTACCTTGTTTTAGCTACTCATTTCCATGAAAAATACTAGTTAAGCTACTTAAGTTGGAAGGCTTAAAATTATGAATGAATGTGACAACCTATAGGGTGCTAAATTTACCCCAAATCCTAATTAAGTTGTATATTTATTCAAAGGCCCCTAATTCACTAATTTTTCGAGGTAATGATTATTCATAACCTAATAGACTATGCTCAAAATTAAATAAATTTCACTACATCTAAGTCATTGACACATTCATACAGTTCTGAAAATGCAACCTAATAACTATCATATAGTGTACAAAATCACATTCAAAAGCAAAAATAATCTCTCCCCACACTTGAACAACACATTGTCCTCAATTTGTGAAGAGAGCAAACAACACATAAAAGAAAAGAAAAAATTAAATTAAAGTAGACAGAAAAATAAAATAAACATAAAAATTAGAACTGAAGGCTAATTTTAAAAAGAAAAATTGTGTTAGACATAAATCCTATGGAGATGGAGGTGGTGATGGTGTCGGAGGGGGCAATTGAATGCCCTGAGCCTCGAAATATCTGTGGATCTGGTGAATATCCTAGCTCTGGCGTCTTTATGTCTGGGTCATCTCCTTCATCATTCTGGTGTTCTCTGCAAATGTCTTGTTGGTCTCGGAGATCGCATCCAGAACTTCCTTCCAACCTTGCTTTTCTTCCTCTTCCTTGGATTCTTCATTAGACTCTTCTGCTTGCTGAGGCGACGCTGAGCTTGAATTTGCCTAACTGGCCCTGATTCTGACATGTGTCTTCTTACTGATATCCCTAAGTTCCATATTATAGGACTTAAGGATTTCAGCCCGCCATAAGTGGTGATGGTTTAGGAATTCAGGGAGATGAATAGTTAATCCACTCCGGTCCATGCCATAATATTCCATAATGGCAGACACTATATACCCCATTCCTAGATTGTTGCTCCTCTTTCGCTGAGTCTTAACAATGGCTTGTAGCACATGTGTGGATGGGCATACTGGAATGCTGTGGCCCATGCATCAGAACATAAATAGTTCCTTTGTGGAACACTTGTTGGTTTTTGTTTTGTCAAAAACCAGCTGACACATGAATTTGCGTAGCAACAAGTGTTCGTGGGACCTTATAATGATGTTATAAGCATTCTTGGCATGAAATTGCTCAATTCTAGTAAGCTCATCCAATATTGAGAAGGACAAAATTCCTTATAATGATCGATGATGGAAGATTTGGGGAATCCACACATATTGCACATGATTTCTACATTCAATTCATAGGCTCGTCCTCCTAATCTAAACCACAATTCCTTAGGGTTCCTAAGGTCATAGGTTTGTGAAGTGAAAAATTCCAATGTGAGCTCTTGATAAACATGAAATTGGAATCGTATAAATTGACCCCATTGGATGCTCTCAGCTAGGTTTTCTACCTTCTTACGCACCTTTAGCCTATCGAGTGTCTCAAAATCAAAGTATTTTGGACCTAAAATTTGTCTAGAAATAAGGGATAAAAAATGAGTACCTTCCTCCTCCGTGTAGATTGGGAAGGGCACACCAAAGTCTACTACTCGGTGTCTTCTCCCACGTCCCACAACTTGGTGTCGTCTATATGGTTCCTATCGAGCTGATTGTTTAATGCGTGGCATAATTGGGTAGAATTTGGAAGAATTTGGAAGGTTGAAAATTTTAAAGAGATATGAGAGATTTTGTGGGCTTGAAATCTAGAGAGATAAAGTAAAAATGAAAGTGAATGTATAAGTGAAGTTAGAACTAAATATATAGGTAGTTAAAAGGATTAAATGGTAAAAATTTTATAAAAACTGCGTCCTCCCTCTTTATTGCCCAGTTGCAAGCCATGATCATGGCCTAGTTGTGATTTGCATTGTATTTTATGGCTAAATTTGTTAAGTATTTAGTGTTAATTTGAGTGTTTAGTGTGTATTTAGGTTTCAATTGTGTTAGTTTATGTGTTTAATTGTTTTTATGGGTTA
>JANZXP010000007.1:3555584-3594999 GCA_027576715.1 Erythroxylum flavicans | reverse complement strand
AGGTAGCTTCGGCTACATTTAAAAATCTCTTGTTGCTTTCTTTACTCTATTACACTTGTGTTCTTTTCGTGTGTGAGGCAAAACACTTAAACACTTATGTGCGCGTGAGGTGTTCGAGGGCTAACGGAATTGTTCGGCTACATTCACGTGAGCAGGCTGAATCTTGCTTAAGAGGACTGAAGCGGGATTGTCGCACGAAGGTGGGCGTGACTTGTGGCAAAAGTTCGGGTCCAAAGTAGACCTTTGTGACACCTACCTTCAGGGGGAGATCTTGAGTGAAGATAAAGCAAAGGATATGTTTCTTCTAGATCCTAGTTTTGTTCAATCTCAACCTGTAACTGTGCCTAAATCTATTTTTGTACCTAAATCCACTTCTTCATTAATTGAGTCAGCCACACCTATTGCCAAACAGCCACTGTAAGTTTATTCCAGGAGGAAGGTACCAATCTCTCAACCAGCTCAAGTTCGGTCTCCCATTCGTGCTGTTGCTCAACATCCACTTCTTCATCAATTGAGTCAGGCAAACCTACTGCCAAATAGCCACTGCAAGTTTATTCCAGGAGGAAGGTACCAGTCTCTCGACCAGCACAAGTTCAGTCTCCCATTTGTGCTGTTGCTCAACATCCAAATGAAAATATCACACCAGATTGTGAGCCAAGAGTTGAGTCAGTTGGACCAGCAGAAGAACCAAAGGAAACAAGTACTGAACCAATCTACATACAATTCCCATATCGAAAAATCTAACTGAGGCATTAGGAGACCAAAAATGAAAGGATGCTATGAAAACTAAAATGGAGGCCCTTGAGAAGAACAAGACATGGGAGTTAGTTGGGTGTAGATGGGTTTTCACCGTAAAATACAAGGCTGATGGATTTGTGGAAAGATATAAGGCAAGATTGGTGGCTAAAGGGTTCACTCAAACCTATGGCATCATTACCTTGAGACATTTACTCCTGTTGCTAAGATGAACATGGTAAGAATAATGTTATCATTAGCTGCTATTTTTTAGTGGAATCTGCCGCAATTTGATGTTAAGAATGCATTCCTCCATGGTGATCTAGAAGAGGAAATTTACATGGAAGTTCCTCCTGGATTTGAATCTAAAGAAGGATTGGTATGCAAGCTGAAGAAAGCTCTTTATGGGGTTAAACAATCCCCGTGAGCTTGGTTTGGGAGGTTTGCTAAGGTGATGATTTCATTGGGATATTAGCAGAG
Organism: Erythroxylum flavicans; assembly: GCA_027576715.1. Lineage (NCBI taxonomy): Eukaryota > Viridiplantae > Streptophyta > Magnoliopsida > Malpighiales > Erythroxylaceae > Erythroxylum > Erythroxylum flavicans. The sequence continues at coordinate 3,593,784 of JANZXP010000007.1, read as the reverse complement.
TCAAGGAAATCATACTTTGTTCATTAGACACTCAAAATTTGGGGGTCTCATAGCATTATTAGTTTATGTAGATGATATTATTGTGACAGGTAATGATGTAGAAGGAATAAAAAATCTGAAGCAATGTCTCTTGAAGGAATTTGATATTAAGGAGCTAGGAAAGTTAAAATACTTCCTAGGCATTGAAGTAGCTCACTCAAAGCAAGGGATTTTCATCTCTCAACAAAAGTATGTACTGGACTTGTTGAAAGAAACAGGAAAATTGGGCTGTAAACCAGTGGACACACCAATAGAATTCAATCATGGATTAGGTGATGCTCCAGAAGATCCTATTGTAGATAAGGTTTCATATCAGAAGCTTGTTGGGAAGTTGATATATCTAGCACATACACGACCAGATATAGCTTTTGCCGTGAGCAAGGTCAGTCAATTTATGCACAATCCTAAAGAATCACATCTCAAGGCAGTAAACAGAATACTACAATACTTGAAAGGTAGCCCAGGAAGAGGAATTCTGTTTAAGAAACAAACAGTCACAGGTTTGACATTAGAAGCTTATACTGATGCAGATTATGCAGGTTCTTTGGTTGATAGAAGATCAACATCTGGTTATTGCATATTCCTAGGTGGTAACCTTGTAACATGGAGGAGTAAAAAGCAGAATGTAGTGGCGAGATCAAGTGCAGAATCTGAGTTTAGATCTATGGCATTGGGAATATGTGAGTTACTTTGGATGAAGATAATTCTTGATGATTTGAGAATAATATGGGAAGGACCTATGAGGTTGTACTGTGATAACAAATCAGCCATCAGCATTGCACATAATCCAGTACAACATGATCGTACAAAACATATTGAAGTTGATAGGCATTTCATCAAGGAAAAACTGGACAGTGGCTTAATATGCACTCCATTTGTGTCAACCAAGGATCAGTTGGCAGATGTTCTTACAAAAGGACTAACAAGCACAGTGTTTCAAGATATTATTGGCAAGCTAGGAATGGAAAATATCCACTCACCAGCTTGAGGGGGAGTGTCGGATTATGCAGATTATGTAGAATCTGCAGTATTATCTAAAACATTGTATAGCTATAGAAATTCTATAAATCCCTGATTTCTAGGGATTAGGATAAGATATAGATTTCCGTGTATCTTAGGAAATCTGATACTTTATTTAGTATAGACAAGTGCATATATATTGACTATAGCTGTAACCTAATACAGAATGAATAAGATTTTTCTTCTCTGCTAGTCTTTCACAGGATTTTATTTCACGCTTGTCGTACCCTAAAAACAATTAGTACTAGAAGTGTTAGCTGAAGCAGTAAATGTTGTTACGGGTCTCTTGGGAGGTATGGTAGGACGTTTCTTAATAATATGGCACCCTTTTTTTTAGATTTGTAGATATTTTTAGACAATTTGAAACATAATGACTAAACTCTTTGCAACAGAAATATTGAATAGTGCTTATAGCCTTTGCTCTTGGCTTGCTTTGTGCTGTATAACTATGGGAGCAAAGGTGGATTTTTGTTGTTCCATGGTGGCTTGAGTGATAAGATGTTGCTCATCTCGAAACAACTCATCAAAGCATCCATACAAATGGGGAACATGATTTTGATTCACAAGATTGGACCTAGTGACTTCAAATTCAAGTCTCAATTTCATAAGAAATTGGTCCCTTTTCATAATTTGTTGAAGGGATTGAATAGAACTAATACCTTCGGGAGGTAAGTTAACATAAACTGTATTTCATATTCAACATACAGATATTTAAAATTAGAGTAAAATTTAGGGATACAGAGACTGCCTTGTTGAAGAGTGAATAATTCATGCTCAAACTGGAAACAACAGGCGGTGTTATGATGTTGATGATATGAGTTTTTAAAACTAAATCCACATCTCAGCGAAAGGTTGACGGTTCAAGGCAATATTGGGCATGCCTTAATTTGAGCATCTTTGACATCCCATTTGACATGTTCACCGTTGACTTTGTCTTTATTAGGAGTAAGATTGTTGTCATCAACTTCATTAATCCTTACATTTGCCAAATAAATGAAGCGGAATGTTACATTTGCCAAATAAATGAAGTGGAATACCCAGGTTGAATCGATTTTATTTCATTAAAACGAACCAAGAAGGCTTCATTTTTGTCTGAATACATGAGGCTGGGAGAACTTGATTGAGAATAACTAAGAACAAAGAGCTAGAGAAGGACTTTTCTAAGTAAGAGGACAAGATATAGTTGAGAACAGAATAACTAAGAGCAAACTGGAGCTAAAAGATAACAAGATATACTTGACCATTCTTGAACTAGGGATCTAGCACCATGACAAACTTAGAGATCTTTTGGCAAATATCTGCCTTTTATTGTATAGCCTTTTCATTATATATACAGCATACATGCTGATTTTCAGCTTTAACATAGTTAATTTACAATGTCAAAATGTATCTTATAACTAACATGTTGTAACCAAGGAAAGAACACAAATTCAAAATTGCAAGTGCATGAGATCTGCTAGTTTTAAAAGGGTAGCTAATCCTTTTGACAGAGCTTCTACTAATGCATGAATATATGGACTCTTTACGAAATCTACTAGTTTTAATGTCAACAGTATTATATGTCAATTATGGCAAAGGAATTAATCATAATTTTGGTTTTACATCAATACACCTTTATCAAAGGTTGATATGAAGGAGCCTTGTCAAAGACTTAATCTATAAGTTATCAAAGAATGGTTGTGTGTGTTTTGTACAGTTATGGATGTGAAAATCATTCCTTAAGTAGGATCTATTAGCTATAGATAGATATGTATATGGTCATTTAACTTTTTTTAAGGTCTGAAATCGCATTGCACTATGTTAAAATTTCTTGCCAAAAGTTTTCCAAAGTTGTCACAGAAGCAGGACATTTTGTCTAATCTCATTCTTGTCCAGCCTTTTGTTCAATATCATCCTTGTCCAGCCTTTTCTCCATCTCAACTCTAGTTCCACCTTTATTTTATCTCAAAAGTAGTCCAGCTTTCAGTTTTTGCATATTTAACTCCTTATTGATGACTCCATTTTTTATATCTTAACTCTAGTACTTGGCATCATGTCTTAGTATAACTATAAAAGTTTCTTTGTTTGTTTTAATAGGAAAAATTACTCAGCATCAGCATTCCATTTCAGTATATCTGTCAAATTTAAGAATTAATGGGGCCATGATGATGAAAATAATTCTGATCCTGATAAAAATAAAAATAGGGATGAATATATCAAGTGGGAAGTCAAGGATGCTCAAATCATGGCTTAGATTTTGAGATCTATCAAGTCTAGCATCATCTTGAATCTTTAACTCTTCAAGACAGCAAGCGAGATGTGGTCTTATTTAAAGTGGCTCTTCAGTCAACATAACATTGCTTATTGACTTTAATTTGAACATGAATTGGTCAGTCCCCAGTAAGGAAGTCTCCATTTCTAAATTTTACATTAGCTTCATGAATCTTTGGGCTAAATATACAAATATTACATATGCTATGTTGCCTCCTAAAGGACCTACATTTGTTCAATTTGTTCATGAAACTACTAGAAGGGATTGATTTCTTTTGAATGAATTTGAAGGCACTACGTCCATTCTTATGAATCGAGGTTCTATCCCCTCTTTAGATGCATGTCTCAGTGATTTGTTTTGTGAGGAGTAGCATCTTCACACTCAAACCACCATGGAGCAACAAAGATCCACTTCAATTCTAGGGCTTCCAATCACATGAAAAACAATGTTCATTTCCTTACCAATGACAACAAATATCTTGGAAATCTCATGATCCACAGTGCTGAATAGAAATCATTTGCCCATCACTGCTACATTAGATATTTCTTCTTTAACTGTAGTCTTCATTTTTCCTGGTCTAACTAATAATCTTGTTTTTGTTAGACAATCGGTTGACGATAATTGTAGATAGAAATTTCTAGATCTTTTTGTGTAATGCAGGAGTAACAATCAAGGAAGATAATTAAGAGGGCCTGACTCTCCAACTTCCTTTAGCTTCATGTCTGCCTTTTGTCCTTTTTCATTATGCTTTTGTTGATTATATGACTTAAACATCTTGGACATCCCAATTCTAATGGACTTTACAATTTGCTAAACTCTAGTTTTCTTGATTAATTTTGTTCAATTTTATTGCAATTTTTGTAGACTTGGGAAAATTAAACTTTGTCTTTCGACAGTCACACACCAAATGTTGTCCAACCTTTTGAGATGATACATAGTGATTTATGAGGTATAATACCAGTTACTTCTCATGTTAATCATAAGTACTTTGTCAATTTTATGGACGATTATACTCGTTTTACATGGATTTATTTCTTGCATTCTGTATAAATTAAACAACCCAAGGGAGATTTGTATTAAATGAATGCAGAATCTTCTTTTTCACCAAGCACTATGAATTAATTCATTTAATCCTTAGTTTGTTTCTTCCTTCACGTTCCTTGTTACCACCATATGTAATGGTCTTCTACTTAAACGAGAGTTACATTGAAAGCAAAAATTCAATTCAACCCCAGACCACAAATACCAACTCCTAGCAAGAAAGCACTTAATACAACTGATTTAATACACTTACCTATCAAGAGAACGATAGAGTTGGTGGAGCAAATCCAAGAGGAAGGGCGGGCGTGAGGCTGTTACTATGATAGAGAAGCCAAATGGAGTGTGGGGTAGTGTTGCCAACAATTGCCAAAGAGAGTCTCTGAGAAAAACGGAGAAATCACAGCAGAAAAAAAAACACAGAGAAAGATGTAGAGACATTTTGGGATTTAGAATTTGATACCGAATGTTTTGAAATTTTTAATTAAAGATGAAGTTATTCCTTATATGTGAACCACTTAAAGTCTAGCTTTCAAGCTTTCAAAATGCTCTATAAAATGGTGTTTCTCTTGACAATACTCACTTGTGCATCCTTTATCCTTGAGCTGTTTTAGTTAAGATTCTGGTGTTCATCTGAGAACCACATCTTATAAAGTACGACATAACTTGAAAAGTTCTCGATTGTAGATTGTAGTGTGACAAAATGATGGTAAATCCGAGTGCATTCCTATCAAACGTAGTGGAAACTAGGAATTCATGTCTTATGGAAAGTTCACAATAGTGTTAAAAGTACATATCTAATACCATCGATATCATATCATGTACAGCAAGTCAATTCTCGGCAGAGGGATGTCTGCTGATGAGAAAAGAAGTCTCAAGCAGGAGTTGAAGTCCTTGAAATTGGAGGATATATCTTCATTCATGGAATCTCTACCACCTGACTTCCTTACAATATTGCGAATAGAGTGAGGAAGAAATCTTTGATTCTGTAAGTTGTTAAATGTTGATTGGAGAACTTTCTCAGTTATCCCCTATGAAATTTGCTCATCCAATTGCAGTGGGCTGCTAAGGTCTGTCCTTACCAAGTTGGGAGCCCCACAGCGGGTAAGACTGTTAGTTTATGCAAAGCATGCAGTATATGGCCTGTCTCCAAAGTTGAAAGCTGATTCAGGTAAGTGTCAAACGTCACATTCTATCAATTAAATGATCGGTTTGTTATCTTATATTAAATGGAGCGATTTAGTAGAAATAAAATGCCACTTACTTTCCTGGAAATAGAAACGAATTAACAAGAGAAAAAGATTTTAGCAGAGATAATCTATTATATTTACTTATTTATTGTTATATACAAGTCTTGGTGTTGTTGAATTGAGGGTCAAGAAATTGGGGGTGAAAATACAATTCACGAGAGGAACTTCTGATGATAGATCATTAGCATGTTTAAGCTTCTATGTATGGAATTACAAAATTCCATCTTATTTAATACGGCAGAGGGAAGGTATGTGTGACAGAGAAAAGCACATTGTAGGGAAAAGTCATGTATAATCTAAAGAGCATTGAATTATATTGGAATTTCAAAATAACTCCTGCTATGGAATAGCTAGGGATTCTGTGTGTTTCTAGTCCTTTGCTAATATGCTATAATGCAATTGCATAAAAATTCAAGTTAAATCCTTTCTTTATACTTGACTGGTATTTTGGATCACAAAAGGAGTCTCTAGAACTAATTTCATATTTGATAACTATAATCGTTGATTGCAAATTTTGCCACTGTTTGATCAGGCTACGTATTATTTTCTTTCAGATTCCGCAATCAGGGTTGTGTTCCATAAATTCATGACCAGTGGGAGTTATCTCCAATTACGTATTGTTCTTGGTATGCATTTAGCTTATCATTCGACGAATATTTACCCAAAATGGTATGGAAATCAGATACACTCAAATTACTCGATGCCTTCTCGCGTATAGGTGCCCTGGAGCTGCTTCACTACTTGGAAAAGGTCAAACAATATTTTAATGCTTTCTGCAAAAAGATTTCTGGTACTACGATGATTATCTAAGGCAAGCAATTTCAGAGCTCAACAATTCATCATCAGATTGCAGATTGTTAGCTGAAAGTCTATAGGATTTCATTCCACAAACTTCAGTATGCATTAAAGCGCAACATGCTATTCTATTGAAATTGACCAAAATAAGAGAGTTTGCATATTAATAGTAAAGGAAGCTGGCGTATATTAAAAAACAAGGAATATTTTGTAATTGCTTAATCTTAATATATATATATATATATAAGTCTTATGATCAGTAGAATAAAGTAGTTCAGCCATTTATCTAACTTGGTATTACAGCAAAGAATTTTTGTTATTCTTTTTTGTCAGAAACCTTGAGAGAGTATACGTGCTGCTTTAGGAGATATCTCAAGTTGTGATTTGCCAGTATTTCGGAATGATTATTGACTATATATATATATATATATACATTAAGTATCTTAGTTTTGCTGGATTAATTCTAAGTCCTTAAGACTCCTATTTCCACAGTCTTAGAAGAGGTAAATTTGAAATTCTAAGGTCCCTTAGGTTCTTACGTAGCTTATATATTTTTGCGCACAAAGAGTCTTCACATACTGATTAGTCGGTTGCTAATTAATCACTATTTTCCTAATCAACATCAGGTTCCTATCAGTCCCAGATTTTCAATAATTTCAAACTCCTACACTGCCGCTAGAAGTGAGACGTCTGCAATTAATTCAACCAAAGAGTATTTCTAGGGGGCTAGAGAATCATCAATAGAAAAAACTTATGCTCTTTTTCCTTTTCGTGACTTGAACTCAAGACCTCCTAAGTGAGGAGTTGAAATTCATTAGGCCACTCTTGTCTACGAAAATTATATTTTTGGTTAAACGAGAGGATGTTACCAAATGTGCTAGTGAGTCTAATAGGGGAGGCTCAAAAATGGACAGAAGAAGTGCCAAAGTTTAATCTGAAAAGCTTCAAAAGAAAGAGCCAACTTGAAAGACATATAGTGACTAGATTTAGAGCTGAAGCGTTACAAATTAAGCGTATTTTGTCGAAGTTAAGAAAGCATCATTCTTCTAAGCTTGCTTCGCCAGTGAAGAGTCTTATGATAACATCTTTTAAAAATTGTGTTTAAAGCATCTGGATTTATCAATGTTGCGATCGCCAAATTTGTAAGCCACCAATGGAACAAAATTTGCTCTTATTTGATTAATGTTAAGTATGCTAGCTAGATATCATGAAATAACTGTCCAATAGCATAAGCCATCACATAAGTGTCACTGAGTATATTTTTGAGAGTATTATTATTTATAATATTTCCTTCGTTTACAAGTATTTTTTAGAGATTTCTAGTGGCAAGGATGAAAAAACCTGTTTTAATGAAGAAATCCACATTGCATAAGGGAATTAGAATCCACAAAGAGAAGGTTTGTCAGCTTCAAGAAGTGCACTTGTAATGGATGGTATTAGTCCTTTAATAGGACAAAAGTTCGATTAGCAATTGTTCATTTTTCCACCGTACGCTTTGACTTTGGTTACTACTTACTGCTATGAAGCTATAGCCACATGTTAGCTCCCTTGAGGAGAAAGGAGATGTAATTCAATAAGAGAATAGGGATTATGTATGTCTACTGAACAACAATATGATATACATCCTCGGCTAATGGGAACTGTCTTCAAGTGACTCAAAAGGACAACTTCATTCTATTTATGTTTGCCACAAAAAATGGTGCTAAGGAGTTTTTGGGTGTTGGCCATTGGCATGTCCAAAACATTCTTTATTCTTTCAATTCTAAAAACTTGAATTTTTTTTAAAGAACATTAAACATGAAAGTATCCTAATTTGGATTAATATCCATAATGTATCCCTTAGAATATTTGTTCCCACGAGGATCTAATAAATACTAAATATGATTTTCTTACTATTATCTAATCAACAATAAAGTTATAAATGCTTTGATCTAAATCTAAAATTATGGTAAAGCATAATAGACGTGCAAAATTAACAATGGAATTGTTTTTTGACTTCATTTCATTTTTCTTTCTTTTAGATATAAAAGAATAAATCATTAATAGTAACTATGCTTTGATATCATCAAAATATGGATTCTAACCTCCTTTGGTTTAACAATATCCCTCTGTTTGGTGATGGTAAATCATCTTATGATATTAGAAAGCCAATAATGAGATTAGTCATTTGAGGGCATACAATCTTTTAATATTAAGCAACATGAATATTTGACTCACCCTTAGGCTAAAAGATAAACTATTTGTCATTCATACACAAATATTGCCAAGAAAAATAAGAACATGAGTGAAATTAACCACTAATAATAAGTATAATGTTAATGTATATCCACAATCCATAAGAATATAACTCCCTCTAAATATAATAGCCACTACCGAACCCATTTATCACTAACGCTCTCTTTCTCCCTTTCTATAAGCATAAAAAATTAACTAATCGTGGAAGGAAATCGAGAACTAATTAACGTGAATAAGTCTATAATGTTCTATTGGACAATAAGTCCTCAATGTGACCTCAAACGAATTGAACTTTGCCTCAAAGTGAAGTGATCTGGGCCTCAAACATATCAAAGTGAGAGTCCATAGAAGAATCATAACATGGTCTAGAGAAGAGAGGCTCATCATCTGTAATAGACTCCATTATGACTCAAAAGAGTCTCATGAGTACTAATGCCTTAGGAAAGAGTCTTATTGTCAAGTTGTTAATACTAATGTTATCACTGATAGGGTCTAGTCATGTGTCCATCAACTAACTAGTAACATATACAATGAAGAGTGGTAGAATTAAAGAAAAAGTCAAAATCAACCTCAACATTATTAAAGTGTTGAAAGATAAGGATGAGGATGAGGATAATGACATATGAGAAGTATCAATTCTTTTCCTTTGTACTACTAAAGTTAAACACATTTTTTCATAATAAAGTGACCAAAATGAATATTATTACCCATCATAAGGGTAACAAGAAACCAAAGATCATCATGACATAGTGTTCAATAGAGGAGACAAAATTGTATTGAATGAAAAGATGGTCGAAACGAGGAATGGGTTAAGGCCACGAATATCTTCGAATTTCCAATTAACTTCTTCCCTGCTATCTAATTCAAAGATACATTTGAATCTTTAAGACATAGAGTAAGGTAAAAGTTAATATTATGGTTCAAAAAAACTATAAATAGTAGAATTCTCGAGTATGAGAATGCCTAAAATGTCATTAATAAGGTCACTAATGAGATGAATCTTTATACTTAAATCTTTAGAAAGAGATATGTGTCATCACAAATGATGCATGCTTAAAAATTATAATATAGAAGTTGTACATTCGTGGGACTCGCTCGATAGGTATATGTAAGCAAGGATTCCCACCCTTAAAAAATGTAACATTGAATAAGACCATATTCCTTAAATTGTTCTAGATAAGTAGAGACAATGACATAGTTTTGTGTAATGCGTAAGAATTATAATCAATAAACTAAGTTAAGTGAATGCTAAAATAATCATCCTCATGAATTAATGTAAGAGCAAAAGGAGGTGGAGGGGGAGATCCCTTATGAGACCTTGAAGTCCTAGTAAGGTTCTAAAAATTTTAACCTCTAGTAGGAATTATAAAACTACATGCATGATGAGATAGACAAAAAAGATATCTAAATGTGGAAGCAGTTTTTTCAAAAATTAAATAATTTAATTACTAGTAAAAGTTGAAAAAAAAGTTAAAATGCCTAGAAGCAGTGACAAAATGAATTTTACAAAATTTGAACTAGCCTAATCTACTAGACTAGCTCAAGCTATACATTTATAAATAAAAGCAGAAAGGGTTTAGCTATTACACTTCAAATGTTCCACCTAGCCCTCAAATCTTCATAAAGAAACAAATCATTACCTTGGGTTATCACAAGTTCTCTAACATAAGCTAAATTTTTCTTATTCACTTGGTAAAAGATCCTCTAGTTCCTTTCCTTCCAAACGCTATAAACTATGCATCTAAGGTTTATCCAAATCCTCACATCATCATCTGTCCCTGAAAGACTGAGATTAGTTACCCATTGGATAGTTTGATCCTAGCTTGTAGTTTGACATACTGCACCACACTTGTCCAATGCAATCTTCCACGTAGAGCCTGAGAAAAAGTACTCAAAGAATAAGTGATCAATAGTTTTAGGACAATAAATATATAACTTGCAATTGGTATTTATTGAGATTCCAATAAAGCCTTTAAAATATTCTATGGTTGATAACCTTATTCTCACAGTTATCCACAATATAAATGATACTTTAGTAACTTCATATTTTCTCTAAACCAACTCATACTAAGAAACATTCATGGTAAAATTTTTTAAAAGGGCAATATAAGACCTAGTTGAGAACTAACCTAAGGAATGATTAAGTTAGATAGCTTTATCATAAACATTGATATTCGATAGATAAGTTAGAAAGTAGCTCTGTATGATTTCTTGAAATCTTCAATTGTAGTACCAGTTGCCATGTCTAATTAAAGCACTCACTTCAATGTATAGAGAGAAGTAAAGCTTTAGAACTTAAGTAGTAGGAAGCATATATAAGGGACCCTGAGAATCCCAGTTATCACCCAACATCCAAGTGTTATTTTCATTCCTGACCTTTAGAATCCACCTTATACTCTAAGATGAATCTTGCCTTAGTTTCACCATCCACAGATTGTTACCTCTCAGATAATGCATATGTGGAAGTTGTCTTCCCTTGAATCTTAACTATAGAAATGTAAAGTAGGGAAATGTAAACGTTTTAAGAAAACCTAAAAGGGATCTAAGCTAGAAAATAAAGTGAGACTATCAATTATACAAACGGCCAAAGAGTAACATGCAAAAAGAAATACTTCAATAAATCGATAACCAATATCAACTCTATTGGCTACAATCCACATCGAATCTTAACTCCATCAACTTTAATCCAAAACTAATATAATAAATTTTGCATTGACAGAAAATTGTTAACTTTATAAATTATTGAAAACATTTCATAATTCTATAAAATTGAGGAAAATAATATAATAGAGAGTATATTTAAGGTATCATAACCTTCAATTTCTAATAAGTTTATGCAAGGTTTATAGGTTATTTATGATAAAGTAATGTAAGGTTTATAGACTATTTATGACTAAGTTTAAGGATCCAATATTAAGTTATGCAATTGGGATTATTATGAGGTTTCATAAGAGTAAAATTTCACTTATTGTTATCAATCTAAAGTTATGTTTTGTTGTTGTTTAGCTTATTTAATGATTCGAAACCAATTTATATATTATTTTATGAAAATATACATTGATTAAACTATTTGCATTGAGGCATAGATTCTTCCTCTTTTTATATAACATAAGGTGTAGTATATGATATGAAACACAGGTGTGTCTTTACCTTATTCCTACTTGGAATACATAAAAGCATATTTGAGTATCTAGTAACTTTAATTTCATTATTTATAATCTATTTATGCGCATGTTAATAGTTTTAACTGTAGGTTTAAGTGTAATAGAGGATGTTTTAGATTGTCTATGGTGTTAGTTACTAAATCAAAAAATGAATGTATAGATAAATAAAATTAGAGCTTAAATTTTGTAAACACATGCTAGATTTTTGTAATGAGAAATAATGATGGGTTTATTTTCTATCTTTCAATGAAAATCAATGACAATGCTGGGTTAAGGATAGACGTTGTATTTCTTAAACTCATGCTAATATTATGGAACTAATTTCTTAATTTTAAGGATTGGTTTTTGATAAATTGAACTATTATTGTATATGATTTTTGGTTTTTGTGTAAAGAATTGTAACTTCAATACTTTTCTTTGTTAGTTTTAATTGATAGTTGCTTAAGGAATTGTAAACTTTGAATTTTAATTTATTAGGTCCAAATTAACCTTAGTATGAAACTTCTTTTGTTAAATATCATGTTTGACTTTGCAGAAAATAGGAGTAGTGAACAATATTTAACATAGAGATGCTCCTTACTATGTTGCTCTATAGAGCATAAATAAAGTAGTACATGACTTTAATGCCTACGTTTATCTCAATGACATTTATGATGGGAGATAGTAATTTTTGTATTAATTTGTGGTATTATTTGTATGATTTTAATAGAGACATATTATTGTTTGTACTCAATAATGATATTGGCATATTAAAGTAAAGGTGGAACTAATTTGTTTATTGTGAGTGCTTTTTGTTATATAAAAAGGATAAATGTTATTGATTTAATAGTGTCATGGTACTGGTTGTACTTTTTACTGGTATTGAAAAGTTACAAACAACATAGATGTTATTTAAAATGAGTGAAGCTATTTTGTGTATAGGGGCATTGTACTTTTTGTAAGTAATTGTAATATGATTTTTTCATAGGTTGTCTTTTATTCCTATTCTATTTCAATTTATTTGATGAGTTGTCTTTTCCAACCATGTTCATTCGTACCTATAGTATTTCTTATTGTCTTTAGTGGAAGGAATATGTTAGTTCTTTTAAGTTCATAATATAAATGATGTCTTATGTTCTAGCATTCTTATTCCACTACCCTAAAATAACAAACAATTATTTCTCAAGGTGAAAATTATTTCCCCACTTTTTTTCCAACAAAAATATATGATTAATTGTGTCTTCCCTTTAGTCCATCTAAGTGATTTATTTTAATGATATCTTATGTTCTAATAGTAGAGTATATAATCTATGAATTTGAGTTAGTAATCAAAATTGTTTTAAACCAACAATATATGGACTTGAACGCAAAATTAACTTTCAAGTTCCTTATTTTCAAATGTGTGAAGCTGTTATGCTAATGCATTTTGTCCAATTTTTGAAATTTTGAATCCATAATTTATAAGTGCTTGATTGTTCATATTTTCATGTTTATATTTAGTGCATTTTACTTGTTTATTTTAGTTTATTTTATTTTTTTGGGTACTAATTCATTCATATTGTGATTTTCGGTTGTAATTCATTTATTTTGAGAAAAAGGAATAAATTGGGACAAGTTTTGGGGTGATTTGGAACTGTCTTGACCAAGCTATGAAAATGTTGAAAAAGTATGGGGCATCAACAGGCCAATATTGATGTCAACACAGCAATATTCATATGTTTCATCTACAATAAATGGCTTTAAAGTTCTAGAGAGTTACATGGTCATCAACACACCCATGTTAGATAGTAACACACACATAACCATCAACATATCCGTGTTGATGCTCGCGTATCGCCTATAATCCGAATTTCAAAATTTAAAAGGCAATATCAAGAGAAAAAGCGGGAAGTAGGCTCAGGAAACACAAGGAGAAACCCTAGAATGACACAAGTATGAGAAACAACCAAAGAAACCTATTTAAAGTGGATTTCATCAATTTAGAGTGAAGTTTTTGAAGATTTTAAGGATTCCAATATAGTCATCCTTGATTTTTAGCTTTTTCTTTAGTTTTGATGTTTTGTTTTCTATGATTATGATCGAAATTATTTTTGGTATCTGGATTAAATGAACATCATGATAGACTTCATCATAAATTTATTTTAATTTTATTTATTTTTTAGTTTCACTGAGATTTAATTGTATGTTCTTATTTAATCATGAATTAATATTGTTAGCATGTTGATTCATGTATGATTTTATACAATTATTTAGAAAACTTTTGCATGAATAAATATAGCATAATTGAAAGAAGTTGGATACAAACCCAAAGATAGGTTGACATAAATCTTCTATAATGAAATTCATAAATTAATTAATGCAATCTTAGGAGTTTTAATTAGAAAGAGATTTCAGTTAATCATCTTAGGATTAGGTGTTAATAATCTTGAAAAAGATATTAGCATAATTGAGACATTTTCATGTTCTAATGAACTTGAGATTAAATTGATTAGTGAAATCATGATTTCATGAGAAGTCCTAGCGGGATTTAAATTTCAGGTACTGTTCTTTTATTATCATTCTATTTATGTTCTAGTTTAATTGATTAGTTAAACTTGCCCTTAGTTTATTTTATTTTATTTTAAATAAGTTTCATCAATATCACCTCAGTTTTTTATTATATAATAAGAAGAGTTATTACTAGTACTCATAGTCTTCATGGAATTGAACCATACCTGCTAATGCTAATATAACTACATTGTGCACTTACGGTAAAGTAAATAAATTCACATCATTAAGTTTTTTGCATCGTTGTCAGGGACTAGGATATTAGGAAAACTTAGTTTTTATTAATCTAGCCATTATTTTTCTTTTGTATTGTTCTTTATTTATTTTATCCTTAGTATTCTCTTTCTTGATTTTGTGTTTGTGGATTATTTTTAGGATTTAGGTACTCATTGTCATATCCACCAAACATAATGGAAGGATAAAGAGGATAGTATTCTTAGGGGGGATTATGGCATGCCAACACTTATGGCAATATTGGTAGCTTAGAATGAGAGGCATTCTGACATGTATTCAGAAGCTCATACGATATATATGATGCGTTTTGACATTTGTGAGGATGACCATCCCAATCATGAACACTTTGCTCACATCAGTAGCAATCTAGCTTATACTTTATATTTGCTTAGCATTTAGCTCCTTTGGCTTGTGTTTGATTAATTATAGCTTTTTAACACATATAAAAACCTTGTGGGCTTGGATCTCCCATAACATGCCTTTTATAATTTCCTCATTAATGCCATATTCCTTTATAAAAAGTTATTAAACCTGAATATACACATCCTCCTAATTTTGAGGAATATATTTTAAACTATAACTAGAGATTGATATGAGAACATCGAGCTCCCCAAACTAGCTTTGATCTTTGGGAATTCTTCCAACCTATCCTTTATTTACTAAAGCTCTATCTAGCTTTTTCCTCAATTTCCATTTGGAGTTTTATTTGTTATTCCCCACGAGAAAAAACATTAACTTCAATCTTTTCCACGCACTTCTTAAAATCATTTGAAAAACTCTCATCTATACATGCCCCTCAGCTTTTGACCTCTGAAGAATACTATTGAAGTCCCTTAATAGAATCCAAATGCTCTAAATTTTTTACTGGATACTGTTTATCTTATCCCATAGCACTTACCTTTGAAATGAGAAATTTAAACCATGAAAAAAGTTACAAATAACTCCTGAATAAACTAAGTTGAGAGATGCTTCATCTAATCATTGGATTTCAACGTGTTAATTTTTACTCTTCTTGAGTCAAAAGCTATTATTATGCAACCACACTGGCGGTGTTAATAATTCAAGAAAAAAGACCATGAACTTCCTAAAATCTTTAGTTTTGTTACATTATCCTAACTAAGCTTAGATTCCAGAATTCATATAATTAATGGTTTGACTTCACTTATAAAATATTATAATGGTAATTACTTCTTATAGCAATTAATGACCTTAATGTTCCTAGATATTATTGACATAAGTAGTGATTTTTGGAAAGGTAAATCAGTTTGTAGTAGTTCTGCAATTAACCAATTTATAGTGATTTAGATACTCAGCTAAACAATAATTTAATCAGTAAAGGAAAGAAGAAAGGTAAACCAATTTATAGTGGTTCTGCAAACAACCATCGCCTACGTTCACTCTCTAAGACATTTATTAGAATTCTCACACCGTCACTTCTTTCATCAAGGAGAAAAAGAAACTTTTATAACAATCCTTTTGTCTATAAATAAAGAGCAACTCTTCCTACAATATTTCTCTAAGGTGAAAAGTAACCCCTCTCACAAAAGAATTTACAACTTAAAAGACCTTGAAGGATCACTTTATTAACTTTGAAGGATCGATCACTTTAAAAAATGAATACTTGAATTTCTTTGAAATTTTTTTACAGATGTTTATATAAGACATCTAAATATTACTTTATGTTTAAAAATAGAAATACATATATTTATAGGATTTGGGGATCAAACTAGCGATTAGAAATAAGAATAAGCTATTATAACTAGTTTTTGTTATTAAGTAACCATTGTTTGCATATTGGTTGATCAATGTCTAATGCACAAACCAATTTTCATACAAACTCTCAACTTTAACATACATTGCTCAACCACTAACCTATGTAGGTTGATAAATGTATATAAAATTATAATTTCAACATCTTTAAATGTTTAACCCTAAACTTCTTAATGAGAAATTGACTTAAATGCTTCTTCAAATGTTCTTCAAACAATTTTTTTAAGGATCAAAAGGGTTGTTTGAGATCAAAATCTTAACACCCCTTGATGATTGAAAAGATTCATTCAATGAGTTAAAATGATGATGTGATTATATATGATGGATCTCTAAAATATCAAGCTCATTAAATGAAAAGTACTGTAAACATTACATATTCATTTATAAATTTGTTATATTTTGTTCTTCCTTATTCTTGATTTTGTTCTTCACTTAAATGACTTGAACTCTAACTTATCTCTAATGTCTTCATGAGATATATCTTGATTTGTGCATAACCATTATTACTTTCATATTGTTTTCATAAAAAACAATTCATTAAGAAGTATGGCATTTATAATATAATAAATACGATACCTTAGCTTTTCTTAAGTTATTAAGCCTTAACCATATGGATGAAGGTTAACATGGATTTCATTAAAGGGTTACTGAAATTTAAAGGGAAGGAATTTATTATGAAAACATCATGCCTCTTTAGTAAATATACACATTTTATATCATTATTTAACCCCCTTTTTAACAATACATGTGGTCAGGTTATTTGTACATCAAGTATATAAGTTGTCTGGGATGCCTCATAGATCCATAGGCAATGGAGATCTTAGTTTCATAAATGTATTTCAATATGAAACTTTTAAAATTCATGGTGTAAGCTCGTAATTTTAATAGCTTATCTCTTAAAAATTGACTGTCGTATGAAGGTTTTACATAAAAACTTGGAGAATTTTTTTAGGTGATTAAAGAGAAATTATTCTCATAAATGGATGTAATGGCTATTATTGTCAAAATTGTAGTACAGTATAAGCTATCATTCAGCTATACATCTTTCAAAGAACCATATAAAGACTCACCACCTCTACAAATACCTTATATAATGGGTGATAATAAAATATTGGCAGTGTATAAAGCACTCTAGGATAGAGAAAAGGCATTTCAATTGGTGAAACTTCATATAATTCATGTGCAAAGTAGTATGAATTAGGAATTAGATAAATATTAAATGAAAAGGGAATTTATTATAGTCAAATTAGTGCTTTTCAAGTTGTACCCATATTAATAGTAGGTTTTGATTTTATTATTGATCCTGTTTTAATTTTACTTTTCATATTCTTAAGGATAATTATCATCATAATATCATTTTGATTACTATATCTAAATTTATTCATTATCTTGTTGTTTGTATTTATCAAACTAAATATGTTTATCTTATTCTTTTTTATTTATATTTATATTTTTTTAGAAGATTAATGAAATATTACAGGGAAAGATAAAGTAATTTGCACATATTTTTATTGATTTAGAGAAGGCATATGACAGGATACCTAGGAAAATCATATGGAGGTATTTAGAGGTTAAAAGAGTTCTTATGACCTATATACAGGTGATTAAGGATATGTATGAAGGGGTAAAGACTAAAGTAAGGATGATATTAGGAGATACATGAAAGTTTTCTATTGGTATTAAGATATACCAAGGTTCCTCATTTTTCTTGTTCTTATTCTTTTTAATCCATTTTTCTTACTCTTGGAAGAATCCACATGGAAAAATAGAACGGGTTCCTTCTTAATGCATCCATTTACAGTCTTGAGCATATTTAATAATTCAGGAAATGACACACCTTTTTAATTCATATGCTTTTATTATGGAGTCGTTTAACATTAGAATAGAAATTGCAAATCTTATCTTGTTAGCCTAAAAGATAAGAAGCTTAAGGAATCTACTTCTTCAATTATGTTTATGATTGAGATAATGGTGAATGTGGGTCTCATTTTTACTACAACATGCAAATGTTAACAATGAGTAAATCATTGAAGAAAGACGAAGTGGACATTTAAGTTAGTAACAACACATGGATTGTTTCATTAGTCGTAGGAACTTATAGATTCACTTTGTATTCTAGCCTTGTACTAGAATTAAATAATTGTTATTATAGTCCAGTCACTATTGAAAAAGATTACTTTAATTTTGTTATTTAGATTTGAATGGATATATCTTTATTATTAAGAATAAAATTTATTCTTTCTATAAAGATGATAATTATTGTGGATCTGGGTTACTTGTAAATATTTTGTAGGAATTACATCTTAAAAGGTCATCCCTTAACGTAAATAGAAAAAAAAGAAAGTTAAGTGACTAAATTTTATCTTATTTATTGTATTGTAAGTTAGATCGTATCAATAAAACTAGAATCACAAAATTACACAAAGAAGGATATTTTAATCCTTTTAATTATGAATGATATAAAACTTATGAATCTTGTTTATTAGGAAAGATGACCAAACTACCTTTTAGTGGAGACAGAGAGAGTATGAGTTAGTTACTAGAGCTTATACATTCAAATGTATGTAGCCCTATGTCTACTTGCACTAAAGGTGGGTACGAAGATTTCATTACATTTATAAATGACCATTCCAAGTATGGTTATATTTGTTAAATAAAAAAAAGCCTAAATCATATATAAAAAGTTCAAAGAATTTAAATTTGATATTAAGAAACAAACTGTTAAAAGTATTAAGACAATTAGATCTGATCGAGGTAATAAGTAATTAGATAATGAGTTTTTTAGTTACTTAAAAGAGAATCGGATTATCTCATAATAGGCTCCACTTAGAACCCCACAATATAATGGATTGTCTGAGAGAAGAAATCATACACCAATATATGGTATGTTTTGTGATGAATCATGAAGTCCTTCCTCTCTCCTTTTAGGGATATGACATTAAAACTATTCCTTGCCTTCTGAATATATTTTCATCTAAATCAGTAGACATGACACCATATGAAATATAAATTGGTAGTAAACCAAAATTGTCACACGTAAAGATTTAGGGATGTGTGCTTATGTGAAGTGTGCAGCATCTGATAAGCTTCAAGCTAATTCAAATAAAAGCAAATTTGTGGCGTATTCAAAAGAAAGTATCAGATATCAATTTACCATCATTTTGAACAAAAGTTGTTTGTCTAAAAAATTCGATATTCCTAAAACTATAATTAATTCTCAAGAAAATAATAGGAGTAAGGTGGAATTTCAAGAACTACAAATTCACATATAAATGGAATAGGAACCTCAAGTTGATACATATTATGTGTAACCAAAGGTTCAAGAGACATAATCTGCGATGCACTAGTAAGATACATCATATCCCCATTAAACTAGATCTACATATTAAAAGAGAGAGATAATGTATTGCTCATGGATGATGAGGCTACTACTTTTAATAAAGCAATATATGATGTTGATTTTTTAAAAAGGCATAAAGCTATGATATCTGAAATGGAATCCATGTACGCTAACCAAGTATGAACTTTGTTAGATAATATTGATGGTATTGTGCCTATTAGATACAAGTGAATTTTTAAGAAAAAATCTGACATAGATGGTAAAAAAAATCTAACATAGATGGTAATGTGCACATCTATAAAGCAAGGCTAGTAGCTAAAGGCTATAAACAAAATCAAAGGATCAATTTTGATAAAACCTTTTCATCAATAGCGATGCTTAAGTCTATAAGGATCTTATTAGTTATAGCCACATATCATGATTATGAAATCTAAAAAATGGATGTTATTTCTTCATAGGAATTTTCTTAAGGATGTATAGATGATATAACCTGAAGGTTTTTAATACAAGAGGTTTCTTAATCAAGTATGCGAGTTGTAAGTTTATTTATGAACTAAACCAAGCATCACAGAGTTGGAACATCTTTTTTTATGAAACAATCGAAGAGTTTAATTTTATCAAAAATTTGGATAAACCATATGTCTAAAAGAATGCTAGTATGAGCGTAGTCAATTTTTTACTATTATATGTGGATAACATAATATTGATAGGAAACAATGTATAAATACTTCAATCTATAAAGATTCGGTTGTCTAAGAACTTCTTTATGAAGGATATAGGAAAAGCAATATATATTCAAAGAATAAATATCTGTAGATATAGATTAAAGAGGTTGCTTAGCTTACTCTAATCCATATACATAGATAAAGTGCTAAAGAGGTTTTATCATGGAAAATTCTCTCATTAAGTATATGTCGAAAGATACAGAAAGATGGATAAAATAAATTACGATATATCATGTTTATAATGCTATGTACTAAACCAGATGTCTTTTATGCTTTGAGCATAAAAAAACAATTTGAAGATAATTGTTAACTGTAAATTGCATCATGTTTTAGGCTTAGTTTGATATATATTTAATTGTTAATTCAATCGTTTAGTATATGTTTAGGTTAGAATTGTGTTAGTTTGAAAATTATTTATGTTTTAAGTGTTTTATAGTTTAGTACAAGTCTTTGAGTTTAAATAATATATTTTTTAGGTACCTTGGTGTATTTGTTAGTGTTTCAGTGTTAACATCGAAGAACAGAGAAGTTTTGGAGACATTCATGCTGAAACAACGGTCAATGAACATAACAAAAGCCCAAGACATGGCCTACGGTTGTGGCCTGTATGTCACGATCGTGACAGAAACCTCGGATGTAGCTCGCGATCGTGGCCTACGTTGAGCAAACATGCAGATACTCAAAAACGTCAAGTTTGGAGGGATTTTGCAGACCTTTAGGAGCTCAAAAAAATCCTAGGGTTACTTAGAATACAAAGGATATTTAAAGAATAAGATAAAGAGGCAAAGGAAGCTTTTTCATCAGCCAATCTTAAGAAAGCCTAGAGAGAATTCATCAAGAGATCAAGAAAGAGAGGAAGGAAGAGAGAAGAGAAGAAGCTGACTCGATAACTTCCTGGATCAGGAGTTTCCCAATATCGTTGCCTCCCATCATCCGTTCAAATCACATTTCCTATTTATTTCCAATTTTATTATTGTATAAAATTGGAATAAAAGTTGTTGGTAGGATTTTTGAATGTTGAAGATGTTCTAAACTCACCTTCGAAGTTTTATCTTTGAATTAATGAAATCTGATTGTTTATGTTTTATTGGACTTATTGTGATTTAATTATGCGATCTCATAATTTGATAATAAACTAAGAGGGTGAATCGAATGAAAAATAATTCAATTGGTCTAACGAGAGTTAGGTGATTTAATAGAATAAGAATTAAATCAAATCAGTAAATTGTGTGAAGAAAGATCTTGCATAGGGTTTCGATAGTTTATTAGACAACTTCAGAACTATTAAGGTTTTGGATAGGTTGTTCATTGAGAGACTGTAACTTCCATAATCTGATTAGAGTTTATGATTTAGGGTTAATGGTTATAACTCGAGAGAGAGTAATCAACTCTAGGATTATCTAGAACCAATAATCTGGTAATTCATAATCAGTTAGGTTAGGTTTAAGAATAGGTAAAATTCCCTTTCTCTTATTTGGTAATTACCTTAGGCCGATACTTGGGTGTGTGTTGCAACTACTGAATAATTAATATTGTCACATTCAATTCTTAATTTGATTGATTAAATTGAATTCTTATTTTAGTTTCTTTATATTTTGAATTTCTGCGATTTGTTATGGCTTTAGATTTTAGGAATAGATTATCCCTCCTCGTGAGATCGACATTTTAGGTACTACGCTAACAAACCATGCGCTTGCAGATTATCTAGGGTATTATTAAAACTTACACACATCAACATCCGATCAAGTTTTTGGCGCCGTTGTCGGAGAAATAATTAGTTTAATTCTTTAATTTAAGGCATTTTAGTTATATTATTTTTTGTTCTTTTTTCTTTCTATTTCTGAATTTGTGTTGTTGCATTAACACAAGAGTCATGAGAAGTTCGAGTCGAGCAGCTGAAACCTTAGAGTTAGACATCACTCGATTAGAATGATCCATTAGAAAAGGTCGACGTGAAGAAGAAGAAGAAGAAATCGCAAAAGCAACAATGGCGGAGGAATTTCAGTAAGATTTGGACCACCGAGCAAACAAAGGACATCAAAAAAGAACCCTTGTGGATTTCGTGAGACCAGGGTTCAATGCAGCTAACCAACGAGTAGGTAGACCACTCATACAAGCAACCTCTTTCAAAATTAAACCAACCCTCCTAAACATGCTTCAACAGAACATGCAATTCTATGGACTAACGAATAAAGATCCTAACACACATATAGTGAACTTCCTTGAAATATGTGATACCTTTTGGTACCATCAAATGTCGAAAGATGTGGTAAGAATTAGGCTCTTTCCTTTTACCTTAAGAGATAGAGCAAAGGTATGGTATCATTCTATCAACCCAACCAATGTCACAACTTGGGATCAACTAGTTCGTATCTTTTTAGACAAGTATTTTTCTCTTACTAAGACCACAAAGATTATCAAGGAGATTACCAACTTCCAGCAAAGTGACGGGGAATCAATCTATGAAGCGTAGGAAAGATACAAGGATTTGTAACAGAAATGCCCACACCATAACTTACCTAAAGAATTCTTGTTGGAAACATTCTATAATGGAGTAACCCTACATACAAGAGGCACGAATGACGCAGCTTCAAAAGGATCACTAATGAGAAAGAAAGCAGATGAAGCATAAGAGTTGATAGAGGAGATGACAAGTAATAGTTGCCTATGGAAGAACAAGCGGAGTATATAAACCACTACTTTCTGAGAACAAAAAGGAATTATAGTTGTTGATCAAATGATGGAGATGCAAGCTAAAATTGACAACTTAACTTGACAACTCAACAACATGAAGGCTTCGTCCTTAGCTTTGGTAAAAGTCATGCAACCAAAGTGAGAACTCTGTAGACAGATGGATCATGATACAGTGGACTGTTTCTTGATGAAGGAAAGCGATCTGGAGTAAGTTATATGGGAGCTCAATATGGACGAGGAGGGGGAAACAATCCCCACTGCAACATATACAACCCTGGGTGAAAGAATCACCCTAACTTCTCATGGACGAACAATGCTAGAGGACAGTGACCTCAAAGACAACCAGGCTTCCAACAAGATAAACCGAGCTCAATGGAATCCAAGTTGGATAGGATTTTAGATAAACTTAGAGGTATGTAGGATGCACATAGGATGCTTGAAGGCAAGTTCGAGAAAAGTCACTAACAATCACACCTCTTTAATACACAATTTAGAGGTCCAAGTAGGTCAACTAGCGGAGGCAATTTATACTCGGAATGTAGGAACCCTTCCAATCAATACCGAGTCTAACCCAAAGGAACAAATCATAGCCATTAATTAGACTCAGGAAAAAAAACTCAAACATACGAAAGAAGATGGAGATAAGGGAGAAGGACAAGTAATTACAAAATTCCTTTAAAGTGAACTCATAATCGAGCCAATTGAGAAACCTCGACCTGAATTTCTGTACCTTATTCTAGCTCAACCAAAGTTAATTTCAAGTAGGGCAACGAGGAATTCTAAGGAGGTTGAATTAAAAAAGGTTGAGGACATAATGGAACATCTACAAACGAGGTTAACACTAAAGGAATCAAACAAAAAGAAGGTTAAGGAGCGCATAGCGGAAGAAAACCCTAACATAACACAGAAGAAAGAGGACCCAAGTGATTTTTACATTCCTTGCAGTATCAATAGAGTCAAAATAGACAAGGCATTCGAAGATTTAGGAGCGAGTATCATTATGATGCCCTATACTTTTAGTCAAATTTTTGGTTAGAAGAGTTAGAACCCACAAAGATGCTAGTGAAGACGGCAGACAAAACAGTTCATCGATCGAAGGGGACTGTTAACGATGTCTAAGTGTAGATTGATATTTTTACCTTCCCCACAGACTTCTTTATGTTGAATATTGGAGAAGATGTAGAAACCCCTATGGTCTTTGGACGACCATTTTTAGCTACTGCCCAGTCTATAATTGATGTTGATGGGGTGAACTAACTCTGAGGTCGGAAAGCACCAAATAACCTTTACTGTGTCGAAGAACGATAATAGTTCTCCCTTACTTCCAATTAACATCAAAGAAATCGAACCTCTAGGACAATGAGAAGATATTGAGGATCCTAGGAAAGTGTTTAGAAAGAAACGATCGCGGAGGAGAAAGTGAAGGAAGGTGGAACCTAAGGCATGGTAACTCATGTGCAAATGGTAAGATCGATGATTGCGCTACCATTACACTATTCATTTGAACCACCTTAAGCACAAAAAGAGCATCGAGCTATTAACCTTAAAAGAAGCACTGTATGAGAGGCAACCCATAGATTGTTAATTCCATGTTATTTCCTTTGATTTTTAGATAGTTTGAATTTTATAAATAGGTTATTTCATTTACAAATAAAATCAAGAAGGTATAAGACTTTGACATGAATTAGATGATCGATGAAGTAACCAAAAGAGAGGTGAAAAAGCTATAAAGAGTTAAGAAGTGATCTTGGGAATATGTAAAAGGGCAAAAGAAGAGAAAAATCATAAATGGCTTGTGGCAGGGTAAAACAGCCCATGTGAGTTTCAACTAATTGTTGCCATTTTACCCTTCCTTCACCTATATATTCATGTCACACTTCATTTTTTCATTCACTTTCATTTTAACTTTATCTCTCTAAGTTAAAATCTTCAAAAACTCTCACTTCTCTCTAACCAAATTTCAAACTTTTAGTCTCTTCCAACTTCTACCTACTTGAAAGTCAGTATGCCACGTATTAAGCAGTCAGTAAAGCATGATCAATCATTGGGACAAAACCAATTCTTAGGACAAGAGCGAAGGAACAGGGTAGCTGATTACAGAGTACCTTTCCCTATCTTCTCATATGAGGAAGGTAACCACTTTCACTCTCTTCATAATAAGCAAATTATGGCTCCCAAGTATTTTCATTTTGAGACTTTAGATATACTAGAATTAAGAGACAAGGTTAAAAATTTAGCAAACAGAATTCAATAGAGACTGTTTATTCAATTTCAATACCTAATTTACGAAGAACTTACCTTAGAATTTTTTACATCCCTTCAGTTTGAATCTAATAAACCTAGGGAATTATGGTTTAGGTTGCAGGGAAAACCTTATAGGCTTAATTATGAGAATTTGTATGAAATTTGTGATTTCCATAAATCGTCTGTAGTGGATTAGCACGATGATTTCCATGTCACCCCTACTAGACTGAACTAATAGGGTTAGCACATTTTGAGACTAAGAATGCACACAATAACATCATTAGGAGCTACGAATACTTGTTGTCGCACAAATTCATGTATCAAATTGGTTTTGACAAAATGAAAACTAACAAGTGTTTGACGAAAGAACTTTCCTGTTGTGGTACATAGACCATAGCATCCTAGTTTGCACAAACATTCATATATTTAACGCAATTATTGCTACTCGACATAAGAAGAGCAATAACTGAGGAATGGGTTACTTGGTTTTGACCATAGCTGATTACTATAGAGTTGAGTGCAACGGATTCACGATCTACTGTCCTAGATTTATGAACCATCATCATTATAGCGAGCTAAAATCTTGAATTCCCATAATATGGAACTTCAGGATATTAGTGTCGAGACACACGTCAAGATCAAGAACAGTCAAGCGAGTTCAAAAGCTCAACAACAACAAGAAGATGATTCGACCAACGAGGAGTCTGAGGAGGAAGAAGACACAGATGAACTGGGCTAGAAAAAAGTGCTCAATACAGTCTCTGCAATACCAAAGTAATTACATATACACTTGCGGAGAACTTTTGAAGAATGAAGGAGATGGTTCGAACACAATGATGTCAAAGCCGAGATATATGTCGTATCCATCGTTACTTTGAGGCTCAAGGCATCCAACTGCCACCTCTGACACCATCCTCGCCTACATCACCGTGGGGCTTTGTTTCTAACCCTTTTCTTTTTAAATTTAGCCTTTATTTTATGTTTAGTTTCACTTTAATTTATGTTTCTTTTTGCAATGCGTGTTTGTTTGCCTCCTTCTCCCATTGAGAACAATATGTTATTCAAATGTGGAGAGGGTTATATGTTTTGCTTTGAATGTGAATTTTGCATATTGTATGATAATTTGTTAGGTTGCATTTCGTGAATTGTGTCAATGGCTTAGATGGATTGAAATTGATTTAATTTTGAACATAGTCTATCAAGTTATGAAGAGACATTAGCTCACAAAACTTAGTGAATTAGGTTCTTTAGCTATATATGTAAGTTAATTAGGATTTAGTGTGAGTTCTTCACCCTCTAAATTGTCACATTCATATACAGTTTTAGGTCTTTTAACTAAAGTTTCTCTGCTAGTATTTTTTATGAAAACGAGTAGCTAAAGTAACAAGGTAGGCAATAAAAAAATGTTGGTTAATTTTAAATAAATAACTATTTCATTGGCCTTTGGGTTATGAATAGAGCTAGTAGCCAGTTGAGAATATGATATAGCTAAGTAACCGGATCGACACGTATCACTCATAACCGAATCGACATGTATCACAAATGAGTGTCTCCATATCAAAAGGCTATAATGATGTTTCAACCAAACAGCTCAATAAAAACATGACTTGGTCAAGTAATCGGATCGACATTCATCACCAATATTTGCCTCTGAGTCAAAGACTAGGTCTATGTCTACAAAATATTAAATAAATTTTAAAAAATACATTAAAAATGTGTTTCTTAATAAAACCTACCGAACTTGTAAATAGCTTGACCTTTCATGAAAATGTACTTAGGAGTAGTTACAGAGTTTGAATGAACAAAGAATTATTAATGTGTATGTACAATTGAAAAGGGTGAGTAACTTGACATTTGGGTTTTAATTAATATGTATGTTTAATCCAGAGCCCTTAGATGCGGATTTTGCATGTTAATGATTTGAAATAACTTGAATAATTGTGTTTAAAGTTAAATTTATTTTATGAAGATGAAGCCATTGTCTCATTATTGCATTGTGGGCTTTGTGATTTTGTGTGTTTGTTGTTTTGTTTGCTTGAGGACAAGCAAATGTTTAAGTATGGAGATGTTGATAAGCGTAAATTGCATTATATTTTAGGCTTAGTTTGATATGTATTTAATTGTTAATTCAATTATTTAGTATATGTTGAGGTTAGAATTGTGCTAGTTTGTTAATTATTTATGTGTTAAGTATTTTATGGGTTAGTACAAGTCTTTGAGTTTAAATATTATGTTTTTGAGATACCTTGATGTGTTTGTTAGTGTTTCAGGGTCAACATCGAAGAACGGAAAAGTTTTGGAGACATTC
The DNA here is from genome assembly GCA_027576715.1 of Erythroxylum flavicans. Classification (NCBI taxonomy): domain Eukaryota; kingdom Viridiplantae; phylum Streptophyta; class Magnoliopsida; order Malpighiales; family Erythroxylaceae; genus Erythroxylum; species Erythroxylum flavicans. The sequence continues at coordinate 3,566,151 of JANZXP010000007.1, read as the reverse complement.
AGGCTAAAACAACGGCCCACGATTGTGGAACAATTGGCCACAATCGGGACAGAAGCCTAGGACATGGCCCACGATCGTGGACTGCATGCCACGATAGTGATAGAAGGCTTGAATGTGGCCTACAATTGTGGCCTGCGTCGGGCATATGCGCATACACTCAAAAAGGTCAAGTTTTGAGTGGTTTTTCGAACCTTTTAGACCCCGAAAAAACCTAAGGTTGCTTAGAACACAAAGGATATTTAAAGAACAGGATAAAGAGATAGAGGAAGCTTTTGCATCAGCCACTTTTGAGAAACCCTAAAGAAAATTCATCGAGAGATCGAGAAAGAGAAGGAGAAAGAGAGAAGAGGAGAAGAAGGTGACTCGACATACTTTCCGGATCAGGAGTTTCTCCACGTCGCTACCTTCCATCATCCGTTCAAATCAAATTTCTTGTTTATTTTCAGTTTTATTATTGTTTAAAATTGGAATAACAATTGATGATAGGATTTTTTAATGTTGAAGATGTTCTAAACTTACCTTCGGAGTTTTATCTTTGAATTAATGAAATTTGATTGTTTATATGCTATTGGATTTATTGTGATTTAATTATATTTTTGTATAATTCGATAATAAATTGAGAGCTGAATCTAATAAAAAAATTAAATTGAGCTAACGAGAGTTAGGTGATTTAATAGAACAAGAATTAAATTAAATCGGTAAATTGTGCGAAGAGAGATCTTGTATAGGGTTCCGATAGTTTATTAGACAACTTCAGAACTAATTAGGGTTTTAGATAGGTTGTTAATTGAGAGATTGCAACTTCCATAATCTGATTAGGGTTCATGATTTAGGATTAATGGTTATAACTCGAGAGAGAGTAATCAACCTTAAGATCGTCTAGAACCAATAATACAGTAATTCATAATCAGTTAGGTTAGCATTAAGGATAAGTAAAATTCCCTTTCTCTCATTTGGTAATTGCCTTAGGTTGATTCTTGAGTGTGTGTTGCAACTGCTGAATAATTAATATTGTCATGTTCGAATCTTAATTTGATTGATTGAATTGAATTCTCATTTTAGTTTCTTTATATTTTAAATTTATGTGATTTGTACTAGCCTAAGATTTTAGAATTAGATTATCCTTCTTGGTGAGATCGACACCTTAAGACTACGCTAACAAACCGTGCGCTTGCGAATTATCAGGGGTATTATTAAAACTTACACACATCAACACCCAATTAATAATCCTAGTGATGGCAATTAGATAGTCATGAAAAATATTTCAAAGTACTTAATCAGAATTAAAGATGTTTTATTGGTCACAGTCAGTGTATATATTTACTCTGAATGGTGGTGTGGTAAGATGAAAAGGTTTCAACCAACCATCATAGGTTCTATAACTGAAGTAGAGTGTACTTCTATGTTAGAGGTAGTAAAAGAAGCATTTTAGATTCAGAAGTTCATCACCAAACTTGGAGTGGTTTCTAGTATTGTTAAGCTAACAGTGTTATATCCATAACAACAATGGCACTATTACACAGGCAAAAGAACCAAGGTTTCATTAACAGTCTAATAGTGTACTAAAAAAGATTCACTTGATTAAAGAGATAGTAGAGTGGAAAGGCATTGTGTTAGAACAAGTTTCTACTGAAGAGAATATTGTAGATCCCCTAACTAAATTGTTGTCTCAAAAGAGACATGATCGAGATATGGATGAATATAGCAGTAGACATATAGGTTATTGTCTCTAGTATCAGTGGGAGGTTATTTGTTTAAGCTCTTACAGCCAATCAGTTGGTTGCCATTTAATGTATGAAATTATTATTTTGTTTAATAAAGGCATGACAGCGCATCGTAACGCTAGTCAAAATAAAATAACTAGACTACTATTGTAGCAGTGGTGAGTCTAAGTTGATCCTACAGAGAGTGTTTGGTTAGCTTATGAAATGAAATTAATCGGTGTTTAGGAAAAATAGGGGAGTTTGGATTTTGGAATAAGAAAATAAAATGAAACTAACTAATAAAAAATTAAAGAAAATATACGAAAAATGGTAAAATTGGGAAATTCCGTAAGGATCCAGTTCTTTGGTTCAATCTCCGCCTACACCCTAATTAAGCATAATTCAACAATTTATTGTTTTCAAACCTCTCCTAGCAACTATTAATCGTGGGTTAATAATTAACCCGAGTTTTCCCTTAGATTTTGTTTAATCAAGATCCGATCATTAATTAAACTTAACCACCGAATAACCTAGGATACGATCTCTAGATTTAATTAAGCAGTAGCATTACGAATTAGGAAAACCGATTAACCAAGGCAACAACCACATATGATACGTCATTTAACCTAGGTCATGTTATCCCTAATGATTACGAATAATCATTAATCGCTACATATGAATTTCAACATAATAATTACAAATTATATTGAAATTCTAGCAATTGGTATACAATTAAACGATTCAATGAACGCATTAAAATCATCCTTTCACAATACCCTATGGGTTCATACACAAATAACCGAGTAATAACAAAAATCCGATTATCCATACACAAAACCTAAATCAATTAACATATGATAACAGAATCAATTTCTAATGAGAGAAAGAAACAACAAAAACTGAAAATATACTTAACCCGGGTCATCGGCGTCGATGTTACCTCCGAACTGGCGTTGGGACGTTTAGCCCTCCATAAGTCTCTCCTAAAAAAATGCTTCAACCCCCATACTTATAACCCTACTGAAAACCCTATAATTCTCCTTCACTATCTAAGCTTCTTATTCCTATCTACTGTTCATCGAAGTGGCAAATAAACATTAAGGTTTGGCCATCTATTCACGCTACTCACCTCTGCTCTCCTATTTTCTCTAACGTCAGCCTCCTCTTTTTATTTCTGCTGCCACCCTCCCTTGTACTGTAGCTGATGGGACGAATTAAGTCTTGGGATTTTCGGTCTCTATTCACGCTTAAAACTTTGCCTTTCACAACGTAGCTCTTGTCTGCATTACGAAGACGCTGTCTGCATGAAACGTAGATGCTGTTTGCGTTACACAGGACGTCTGCGTGAACGTCGACTGCGTTTTACTCTTTATTACATCGTTGTTTCCGCTTCTTTTCATGCTGCTACGCTTTCTTCATGGGTTGTCGTTTTGGACAGTCTCTTCGATGCTTCTAATGGCTTCAAAACTTCATGCTTTAATCTTGTATTTGTATTTTATCATTAAATCTACATGTAAAATCAATAGGAACACAAAATTAGCAATTAAACTTAAAAAAATAGGAATAAATTCAAATGAAATAACATATAAAAATATAGCAAAATTCATTCATATCAAGGTACTCTTTGTCCTTTTATATTTCATCAATTATATTTGATGCTTTAATATTAAAGGTAAATTTTCTAAAATAATAAATGTGCAATTAGAGTTATGATAAACATGCTATATATCTTTTTTATGAAGAAAGTAATTATTCTCATAAATCACAATACATAAATATTTAAACAAATGTATATATGCTTATTAGAGAATAAGTTCATTAAACTAGCCTACTTATAATGATCGCAGATGGAATATTACTTATGTGTTTGTGAATTTCCTCGTTATGATCATTTTAAAATTGATCCTTATACTTAAGATTACCAAAGTATCACATGTGAGAATTACTATGTTTTTATGCTACTTATAGCATTTTCTATTCAAGATAGCTTAATCGATAGTGTTTGGATTTAGAATGAACTAAATAGACATAATTGGATAAGTTAATCAAAGGTTCGTCATTCTAAAATAATTAGGAAAAATATTTCACTATTCTTAATTAGTAATAATTTAGGAATTGTCTAGTTAGAGTAAATTAAGATTTGAAAAGGCATTTTCAAATCTCAATTATAAATTAATTACTAATTAGCAAGAAAAAACATGATTGGATTTAAATAGAGTAAAAATTAATTTCATACTCTATGTTCAATTAAAACGTTGAATGAAAAAAATATTAAATTATACGTCATAACCATGCATAAATAAGTTGAGTCAAACCACTTTGAAATTCATAATATTTGAATGGTCATAACATATTACTAGACATTAGTCTTAATCTATAATTATAAATTATTTAATTGGAGAAATAAATATAAATTAAAATTTTTAACTTATTTGATACTAATTATGAAATAATTATAATTTATAAACATTGTCAATATATTAAAAACTTAATAAGTCACACATAAAAGCAGTTTAAAAGAGAAAATTTAATTTAAATTATGTTGAACTTAATTGTTAAATTTAATAAGCTTCAGGAATCAATTATGAAATATTTAGTTTTTTATTAAAATTAAATTAAACTTATAATTAAATTCTATAATTAAGAAATTTAATTTTAATAAGAAAAAATCTCAGTGATTTTTTTTATAAATAGGAAAAAGACGCAAGGGACTTAGCAATGACGTCTTTTCCTCTCAAATTGTTTTAAGTTCTTTTTCTATATTTTGTTAATACAATTAGAGACTTAACACATTAACAGTTGCAATTAAAAAAAATTGTAAGAATCCAAACCAGACACGATTTAATTCTTTTACCCATAACACATATTTTTCAAATTATTCAATTAGAGAAATTCGATCGAAAAAATATTAAAATTTATTTTTTCTATTTGATTACAACTAATTTCTCAATTTTTTATCTTAACTTATGTTTGTCGTAATAAAGTGTAAGCATTTTATCTACAAGATTTAAAAATAAAAATATAAACAAATCAAACTCCAAACTTATTTTTATTAATGAATTTTTAATTAGATCTTCTTAATTGAAATATCAAATAGTCCGTCTAACAACTTACAATGTCAAATATACTTGGAACAATTACTTAACAATTCTTTAAGCATCATATAACTTTCATAAAAACGAGATCTGAGATCCTCTGTTTCGATTAACCAATTCTTACTCTATTTTATTAAATCTTATTCACACGCTTACATAAGGGATACATAAATATATAAACAAGATTAAAACACTCTAACGAAATTAAAACACTCTAACGAAAAAAAGATGCTCCAACCCTAATAAAACAGCATAACGTACGAATAGGAGATGTGTTAGTATCATCAGACTTTATTATACTGATAAACCCCACAATGCGATGTATGTCACGTATCCTTTATACCACAGCTATGTCAGCCTCTTCTAAATGTAGCATCCACACCTTTATTTTTATTATAAAAAAATAAAAGATTTTAAAATTTTCAAAAAGTAATATAATTCAAAATGGATAAAAAGAAAAGGCTCAGTTAAACGATCCAACTACTTTTCAACAGTGCAAGGAATTTGAACAAATGACAGTTCCGACTAACTCAACGTGTCATGGAAGGTGCTACTTCCATGTTTTGTACCAAGCACCTTCAACCTCGTCCAGTAAATTACGAATTCCCGGAGCCCTACAAATGCAGATGCACCGGCAGCCATAATGTTGTGAATTTGATATGAAATCAGTCTGTCCGCGTTATCGAATCTGGATGTTTCTCCGTATACTCTAGTATCGAGTATACCCCGCAGAGGGGCTTCCGTTTGTTGCCTTTCTCTAGTTGGAAATGGCATTGAGATCATAACAGGCAAACCAAATTAATAATTGATAGTACGAACTAATCACTTGCATCTTACCAATTAATAACTTAACATGCTCTAGAATTCATCAAAAACAATTCAGTACCCATTTGGTATGAAAAAGGTCTTTGAGATCAACATGGGAACATTTTCTAGGACTGATACAGAGACATCGTCAATGAACACTAAGCTGCAGCGTCTACAAATTGAGACAACAAGAGGCTCCTAAAAGTGGTGTCATGTCATGCATCGAAAAAGTATCCATGCCTGTGGATCAAGTCATGATTCTGACCTGACTGGGGACTTTTACAGAAACCTCTTTGAACTATTTCCATGTAGAACCACCAAGTCTAATAACCTCTTCACCACTATTATCCCGCCGTGTAACCCTATCCAGGCTCGTATCTCCTTTCTGATCATTTATGTCACCGTAAAGATCCCTCAGTTTTGCCAAATTGCTGGAAGCAGATGCCTTCTCTTTGTTACCATTCCTAGGACTAGACTGGGGATCAAATGTACCACCAGCTTGCAAGCTCTGACTTCTGCTCCTACTCCGGCTACGGCTTCTATGAGACCTTTCTTCGTAATGCCTATTCCCATCACGGCTACTTCTTTCATAATCTCTTCTGCTTTCTCGTTGAGAATGCCTGGACCTCCTATCACTATCATGCCTACGGTGTCTTTCCCTCTCCCATTCCCTTTCCCTTTCCCTCTCCCTCTCTCTGTCCCTGTCCCTGTCTCGCAATCGGTCCAAATCCCGGTTGCGTTCACGATCTTGATTGCGATCCCGGTCCCGCCTACGTTCCCAATCTTTATCTTTATCACGATCTCTATCTCTTTCCCGGTCTGGGTCCCTATCCCTATCTGAATGATCTCTATCAGAATATTCACGACTCTGGCTTCGGCGACTGCTGGGAGATCTTCGTGGTTCATCACTGGCCCTATCATAAGAAGGTTGTGGTAGTGTTCGACGAACAGGTGATGAGTCTCTTGTTGATGCTCGATGCGGAGCACGCTGACCAAAAGAGACTGAAAGTGCAGCCTTAACAGATGGGGGTCTACGTGCAGTATCATCAGATCCATGACGAACAGATTCTCCTGTGGCACCAGATATTTTGGTGGGGAGCTTCATCTTCTCCAAATTAGAAACAATTTGCCGCATTACAGGTACAGGAATGCGAGGGAATAAGGTATCAAAATAGTACTGAAAAAAAAAGGCAACACTATGATTCTTTTTCTTCAAAGATAAGCAATAAGAAGTCAAAAGAATTAGAAATTTACTGCACCTGACCTGCCCAAGAAGCAAATCACGTACATACACACCCATTGTAGTCATTCGTCCACTTGATCCTGGAGAGAACTCCTGCAACAGGATTGATATAAATAGGTCAGGTAAAGCAAACGAAAGAAAAGAAAACTAGACAACATGTCTAAATAATAATGATAAGCACACATGTATGCGAGGATACCTAATTCTGGTAGGTCTAATTTGGACAAGGACTATACAAGACCAAACAACAATTACTAAAAGAGGGAATTATTATAGAATGACCAGTGGTTACGGGTAAATACAATGATCAGTGAGGGAGATAGCAATAATTAGGTAGCTATCAATGCCAGGTTCACTAAGGATCACGACACCACTCCAATTGGGTTGACACAGTCCTGCATTTTGAAAAAGCTATGCAGAAACACATCATCCAGGAAGTCATGAAATCAGTATTCCAAATTTAGAAATCTGCAAAGAAAATGCCAAAAAATAACAACAAAACTTTTAAAGCTAAGTAGACAGAAAAGGACTATCAGAAAGTTGTTTCAGCAATAAATGATCAAGGCTTCAGCTTCCCATTGAATTGCATCAAAATCTAATAATACTTCAAGCATTTAAATGGCAAGTTATAATATCATAAGCCAGTCCACCAGCTTCTTGTTCAGTACATCACTGAATTCCCAGCTGAGGTAAAGAATGCAGCTCATCAGCATATGAGGAAAACATATTTATATATTCTACAACTTTTCCCTCTTAAACGTAATGGAATACAAAGGATAAGTAAGGAAATTTTTGTGAAAGCACTCCCTCAAGCCCTATTGCATATTGACTCGCTAATGAACACTCAGACAACAAGGAAGATAGGGTCTGTGCAGAACTGAAATTGTTCTCTCTTGGAATCATAGAAAGGACAGCATTTCTTCAACAAAATCTACCCTCTGTGTGCACAAATCGTATGTATGAGAAAATATAACTGAGGTACAAACCTCAAAATAGGTTGAAAAGATATATAGAAATGAATAGCAAAATTACAACAACTAGAACATTGCACACAATTCATTTCACGGGGCAGCGTAGAATTAAATCAGTATCAGCAGTTTCAAAACACAATGATTAAATTGAATCCATAGGATTAATCAAGCTTGTTTTTGTACTGATAAACAAACACTAATAACCTAGATATTTCATAACTGTAGAATCCCGCACAACTAAAGCATGTAGTTGGCAGACAAATGTGATTCGACAGGAGGCTGTTGACTTTTACAAGCTCAACACTCTGAAAAGCGCATCATAACATACCTCATCATCATTAATGTATGGTTCATACCAATTCCATAAAGTCTTCGGATCAGCAGCATATCTTAAATACAGGAATCCAATCTGCTAGAAGAATGAGGGAAATTAGAAAGTTGCGCAAGGAGTTACTTTGACAAAAGAAAAAAAGAGAAAGGGAAAAATTACTGCTCGAATATAAGGAGAGTCGGTGTGCTTTAAAAGGCCGTGCATTTGCTTGACAGTGAGCTTCATGGTGAAGAACTTGTAGAGAAGACAGAAAGCAGTAGAAGGACCGCGACAATTTCCAGTCATCCAAGGCTCAACGTGGTCGACCTGGTTGTAGATTTCGTCAATCACTTCATGGTACGTCTTCAACCGGTAAAGCTCCTTAAAGTAGTCCGAAGACAGAATATTCATACACAGCACCTTCTCCAATAGCGAATCTATCGCTTTCCCACTGGTCTGTATTTCCATCGGAGATTTTTAAATCGTATCTCCAATTCAGTTCCTAAAGCAACAACAACAAAGATAAATCAGAGAAAGAACATATAACAGAATAGCGTAGAAGTCCAAATACAAAAGCATCAAAAGAAGGGATCTGAACTGAATTTGCTCCACCCAGCCGAGCCAATGTTCTTCAATTTTAGGAAAACCTAGGGATTCCTTGAAGCGATTTGGAATACGAGGCAATAACTTCTTCGCTTTGAACCCTTTTGTTTTTGGTATATTATTATTAATATTGCTATGGGTCGTGTTGTGGGTAGCGTTGGGTAAAAAGAAAAGGCCCATCGAGAGAGGACACTGTTTGTTTGTCGTTAAAAAGGACGGGCCCAATTGTTAAAAGGAACCAAACCGTAACGCAAGGAAAACGACAGTTAGTGAACGGAATATAAAAAAAAGTAGGTGCTTTTGAATATAAATATATAAATATTATTATCCATCTAACAAAAGTAGATGGATAATAAGTACTTCTATTTATAAATTTTAGAAAAACAAGAAACAAAGCTCTTTAATTCTCCTAAACTTTGAGGTTTAACACATTTGGTCTTTTTTCTTAAGCTTCTATTTTCATTAAACAAGCCCCTAAATTTTTACTTTTTCTACTTTAAGGCCCTTTTTCTTGTATGAATAGCATATGGTCTAGCCTCATACACAAGTTTATTTATTAAAATAATTATATGACTATAAATGTAATTTTGAACTTTATATTTATCATATAAATATTTTATTTGGGAAAATTCACATTATCTTCATATTGAGGAAAACATACTTTCTACATTTATATTTGATGGAATGTCACTTTTTTGTGTGAAATCAAATCAACTTCTAGGAGTTCAAAATAGGTAAGAATATGTTGTTGTTACGATTAAGCAATTTTTCATGTTATGCTACATGAAATAGGCATTATGAAATTGAGGTTTATGATACTTTTCAATGGTAAAATGTTAAATAGAGGTTTTTTACTCCTATTTGATGATTAAAGGATATCTTGTATTGGCATATATTAGTTGGGTGTATTACAATTTGAGATTTGGTAATGTCAATTAGAAGACTTTACTCATTATTGTCATTATAATACTAATAGGGGTCTTACTTATTATTGGTATTATAATCTTGAATATGGCATTTTCTTATCATTGCCAATTAACGATATATTGTTAATCTAATTTGTTTATCAATTTAAGTTATTTAAAATAGAATAGCAATTAAGGATCCATTAATATTAATAGAAATAGGTCAAAATAAATGGCAAATGAGTGATGAAAGCGTATTTTGTTGAAGTGGAACTGTTAGTTTATTGATGACCTCGTAGACAATTGAAAATACTAATAAAATATTTATGTTTATTTGTGGTGTGAGGTAAATTATAGATTTACATTTGTTATAATAGGTTTGTATTATTATTGAAATGAATATATAATTTATTCCTTAAGTTGAGAATAAGAAGCTTAAGAAGAGATAAAAGACACTAAGTTATGAAATTGGTTTATTAGAGTCAAAATCAAATAGAATATGTCAAGATCAATGTAATGTGGAAGAGCACGTTACCAAAGTGAAAGGAGATCTATAATATTGGAAGGAGATGTTGAAACTTACTATTAATGAAGGAAAATTTTATTTTAAAAAATAGCAATTTACTACAAGATGATATGTATGATTTTATTGTTTGTTGTATTGACCATAAAGAAACTTTATGAAAGGTTTATATTATGGAAGTGAGCCTCCAAAATATGGCCTTAGTTTTCAAGCTTATTAGAAAAGTATGTAATCAATGTTATATTGTGTTGTATGTGAATAATGTCTATTATTGTTTATGAATATTAATATTTTTTGTTTATCAATTGGTTAAAGGTATGAATCCTGTAACACCCCATTACCCTAGGGTACGCATCGGGACGCCCGTAGGTCATTCCGACACATATCCTAAGATAAAGGAGCGCTAC
>JANZXP010000007.1:3541099-3555484 GCA_027576715.1 Erythroxylum flavicans | reverse complement strand
ACTGTCTCTTGACAATTTTTCGGGTCCGGAAACAATTCCAGAAAATTCCCGAAAAATTCCTATAATTCTCTAAAATTGGGAAAACCCCTAAAATCCTCTCCAAAACCAATTTTCAATCAAACAAAACACATTTTCTATATAACTCAATTATTCACAATTAAAACCGGGAAAGTGTCATGCATGCATGTACATTCATTTCATGTGCAAAAATTCACTATTTATTATTCACGTGCATATATAAATGCATGAATATGTCAAAAAAACTTTCAATAATCCGAATCCGATCCAATTTACCAAAATACCCTTTCCAATTGGTGAGGGGATGTTACAAATCCACTCTTAAGGTCTTAACAAAAATTCAAATAAGCCCTTAAGATTTTGATATTTATAATTTACCATTACCATTAATATATATTCATGTAACTAACCCAATAGGCATAATTTATTAGCTAATATATAATAAGGATAAAAGCCTATCCATACAATAAAAAAGACAAAATTTTAGCTATAAAAGTTTACATCAACATTTAAGTTAGACCATAATATTTGACAATGTTTAAAAAAGACCCTAACATTTGTCAAACTATACTACTTAAACCTTCATATTAACAGAACCTTAAATATATATCAAGGTTTTATCAAGATACGATGATTTGATATGTTTCTTTAAGTTTGGGGGCCTATGTACCACATTAGCAACTTACTTTGTACTTATTAAAAATTGAACCACAAAATTTAGGGATTTAGGGATTCAAACCTAAAATCCACAAATCCTTTAATTTAATGTTTTTAAACCTTTTATAGTAAACATTGTTATTGTAAAATTTATATTGTGGGTCAAAATTTTCATGTTATTGTGGGTCATGTCTTTAGGCTGAAACAAAAGGGAATTATTAAGAAGAAGTGGAGCTTTGTTGTTACATCGTACGTAATCTAACCACCAGATAGGTTTCTCATCTTGACACCCTCAAGTTCTACTTTTTGAGCCTCTTAGTAATCTTACATTATCTTGTTTATTATTGTACAAGTTGTAATTATGTCAAAATTATAGAATGATGGTGCCTTTTGTAGAATTGCATTAATTATATTGCTACTTGATGTTTGTTCTTTTCATGTTTTTAGTGTATTTTATGTTACTGTGATTGTCATACTCGAGTATCTAGATCTCTGTTTATTTTTATTCAACAAAGAATATCCATGTTCTAAAGATTATTAGTGTATCATTGTTACATCATTCCTTCAATCTAGTATGTAGTATGGTAGTTTAAAATACATTAGCCTTTCTTACCATCTTGTCTTAGCTTGCCTTCATAATCTTCGTACCTAGTTGGCCTATTTATAGCCATCCTTTTATCAACATTGTTTTTTATAATAGAAAGATATTTAGAATTTTGGGAATATAGGGTTTGAATCCTTAGATTCCCAAATTATACTATTTACTTTTTAGTAGGTGTCGTGCAAGTTGCCAATGCAACGTACGTGATCCCCAAACTTGAGAAAACATGTTATATAATCGTATATTGACTGAATGCTAACATAAATTTAGAGTTTCTTTAGTTTGAGGTTTAAATAGTATAGTTTGACAAACTTAAAGATATTTTCTAAACATTGTCAAACACTAGGATTTAACTAACTTTTGGTACAAATTTTAAGGACTAAAACATACATTTTGCTTAGAAAAAACTTAGGAGATCCATTTTAAGATTCTTATAAATAAAGATTTCTTGTAAATAGATGTCAAGATTGAGTATTAACTTATAAACTTTGAGACATTGGGTGTTTATTTAAAATTTCATAAAAACCTTAAATGTTGATTGATATGTTTTTCCTTATCAATTTAATGTTCATGGTTTACTAATTTGATGCATATATACAACATGCCTATGTCTTGACATATGTCCCTCTTACGTGAACTTCTGTTAAAAATCCTAATTGCGAGCTCCAAACTAAAATTATTTAGTGTCATGTAACAAAAATTAAACTGTTTTGTATCCATAACAAAAAAAAAGTCATTTTGGAGTTTGTAGCTAGGGATTTTAACAAAAGTTGACAGTAGGGGGGTCCAATGAGTTTAACTCTACAATATTTTATGACCAAAACATAAATGTCTCATATCTCCATATTACAATAACATATGTGACCAAATACATATAAAAAGAGAAGCAATACCAATAAATGACAAAATAAAAAGGTAAAATGCCCTTAAATTAGTAGTCAAAATGGTGAAGATCAATGTCATACTACAAATTCTCCTTTTATTATATTTACTTTTGAAGTTGACTTTTCCTTAATTAGACATGGACTTGATTTCATGAGCCAATATCTAATTGAGTGTCCTTTATATATGTAAATCACAAGCAAAAGTCAAATTATAAAGCCTCTAAGGCTAAAATCATGTGACTAAATGGTTAAATGACCTTAAAGTACATATTACATACATGATATTCCATATAACAAGTTGTTTCATTATAATGTACTTTATAATATATAGGCTTTAAAACCCTTCTTATTTTTCCTCTTCCCTTCGCTTACCTTTGTCTTATTAATTAGGAGGTATAACATGTGAATTGTCCTAATTTAATTTATTTTTTGGAAGTTAAGTACATATAATATTGCGTGCCGAAAGAGCAATGGGTTTACAATTTACATCTAAAAATATACAATTACGAATATACAAAAGAGAGCAAAGAGAATCTACTAACACCTTTATCTCATCTACTATAGTTATATGAACAGCTACAATCTCCAATTAAAAATGATTTCATTACTCATTATGCTTATGATATCTCAAGCAATTGTTATAGTTCTTATCTTTACATTATCATTTGGGCCATGATATTGATATTGCATTGTTCCTCCCCAAACAATCACCTATTCCTTTCATCCTAAACAATGTAAACTAGTGCCCCAATCATAACCCTAAATAACGTTTGATCTCTTTTAGAGTTGAAATGTAACTTAGCATAATAGTGGATGGTATCAGACCAATTATAGTAGTTGCAATGCAAGCTAAAGATATCCAACACCAATTTCCACAACTGCGAAGAGAAGTTGCAATGAAAAAAGAGATGATCTAGGTCCTTATTGTACATTTTGCACAACTCACATCTCCTATCAGCTATGTGAAAATTTGAAGGGTCCTTGATACCTATTTTATTTTTTAATTACAAGCCAATGATTTGAAGGAATGAGGTCCAAATCCCATACTAAACTGGTCAATCTGTGTTTAACTTGAGTGTTAAGTAGTACCTTCTTACTGAAGGAGGTTGTAAATAGCATCTTATTATATATATAAGTCACTGAATTATGTTTGATTTAGATGTGTTAGGATAGTAGTTATGCAAGCTCTCTATCAATTCCTTAGCTCCCTTGGTTATATGTGTTGGCCATAAATGAGTATTGTCATTGATTACAAGCTAAACCTTAGTATTTAGTGGGAAGATAGTTCTCAGATAATGGATTTCCCTTAGCTTGTGAATTGGACTTTTATTGAGCCAATGAGCAAACCACGATGATGTTCACATCCATCTCCTATCTTGTGTTTGATGAAAACCTAAACCTCTTCCTTGCAAAGCAAGATTTGCTTCAAATACTAGGTGGAATTAGGAGTTATTGTGGCCTCTCATATGCTAGTTCCTTTTAAGAAGTATTGTTGCTCCTAGTTCACCAATTGAGTTTCCTTATTTGTACAAAGTTTCCAAAGGCCCTCTATAAGAAGAGTTTTAATCATGAGTTTGGTTAAGGGAATACCTAGTACACCATATTCTTTAAGTAAGCATAGCTCAGTCTATCTCACCTTAGGAATTTTCAATTTATCTTTAGTTCCACTCCAAAGAAAGTTCCTTAGCACCTGTTGATAGTTTGGACAATTTCTTTTATGAGAGTTAGGTGAGATATCCAATATATGTGCAACCTACATAGTTTGTGGTCCTCTATCTCTTCCTTTTAATTTACCTTTGCCTCTCCCTCTTCTTATTTCTTATTAAATCTAACTTATAATACAACTTTCGACTACTTATCGATTTTGAGTGATATTTTCTCCTGCTTATTATCTTTATTAGTTTTGCCATTGCCTCTATCTCATCCTTAATAGTTATTATTAACTAAATAACATGGTGAAAAAAATTTATAATTAAATAGATATGTTATGAAAGCTAAATGTTGTACCTTTATTTACACCGTCTTGAAATATGTACTTAAAAGCCATATTTAGCTTGTCTCATAATCATGTTATTCTTATACATATTCCCTATCTTTAGTTGTTCAAAATTTTCTTATTATTTTTCTTTTTATGGTGATCAAACATACTCCTTATTAAGATTTTCTGTAACTTCATAGGAAGGTCATAACCTATAACAGTTTAATGATTAAATGACATACTTGTATGCATAAAAAAAATTGTTTCTTACTATGGTCCTTATTAATGTAATCATTCAGATTCAATTGGTTATGATAAATGATAGCAACTAGGAGTGGTAAAAGAGTTAACTTATTCTCCAGCTTCTTGCCATACCATTTAAGTATAAGCTTTTATTTGTGTTTTCTTGTATTTACATTTTCGTGTTTGCATAATTAACAAAAATATTAATAAAAAATTGAATCTTTGATTGTTAGTTCATGTTCTTATTAATTTGCATTATTTGTATTTAAATTGCCTTAGTTTTATATCTTAATCTTTTATTTAAAATTTGTATCGAATTACTTTTGAATTTATCAAAAAAAGTTTAATTGCCTAGGCGTCTTTGTTTTAATTTTTAGTTATTTTGGGTTAAATTGAAAATAGAATTGAAATTTAAGTTTAAATTATAAATTAAGAAAATTTGGGATTAAAAAGATAATAATAAGGTGCATAAGGACTAATTTGTAAACGAGGGAGGACTGAACTGCAAAAATAGAAAATAAAGGGATTAATTTGATGAATAAAAAATCATATTTTGGAAAGGAAGGAGTAAAATGACAATGTAACAAAATGCATAAACATGAAACCTAAAGTGAAGGATAGATGTAAGGATGGGAAACAATGAGTGATCAAGGAAAGCATAGAAAAGGACACACCAAAATGCAATACCAATGCAACATAAGCTAAGAAGTTAAACAAAAAAAGAATGATAAAATACAACCATTCCACTTAAAGGAGAACAAAATAATGTAAGGATCATGGTACACTATGTTTTAAAGTAAAATGTGTAACATAATTGTCTCTTGCAAAATACACAAGCAGGAAATTTCACTAATCTAATGACGTAAAACACAAGTATTTGAGTTTTTCTCTAGAGATGATTTATAATTCTTGGACAAAACATAAGTACTTGTTTTTTTCTCTAAAGATGATTTATAATTCTTAGGCAACCCCCATATTTCGTGCTCTTTTTGGTTGCAATTATACTTACACAAATTATTACTTCTGGCTTAATCTCCAAATTAACATAAGGCTTTAATCTTTTTGTTCATTCAAAATCAACTTAAATCCCATAAAAGTACCTAATTTTTACTAACCAACATGCTTTATCTCAACCATCAATCATTAATTACTAACTTTAGGTGATCTAAAGTAAATATAAATCTTAGTAATCCATAGAGTTTGAATGAATATTTTAGATGAGATGGATTTGTGGTTGTTCCCAAACATAAAGAGAAAATGATATGTGTCTTCATCTTTTAACCAATCCAATGATGCCATATGTACCCCTAAAAATCTCAGAAATTGTTTTTCAATCACAAGAGTGAAGTGAGATCATATTAATGTCATTTCATAAAAAATGTCATATTTTGATCTTGCACTAGCTTCAGTCTAAGTCATTGATGTCTCTAAAAACCATCTTAGCCCTTCAATTCCTCATATATAAGTCTCTTTCTTTCCTAAACAAGAAAGAAAAAGCATTATAGCTCTCTTACCATATCTTTGAAGTCAAGACATTTTAGTTTCTTTTAACCTTAAAAAAATCTATCCTTTAATAAATTTCTAGAAACCTTCCTCTGCCACTCATTTTTTATATTAGAGTTGAATACTCACTGAAATTTAGAATTCTAAAATCCAGACAAAAAATCTCTCTTTAAACCTTTTGTCTCTTTATTATTTCTAAACCAAAAGAGCTTTCATCCTTTTCCCATGATCTAAACATTTTTGTTCCTTTTATCTTACGTGCATTCATTAGCATTTGGCCGAGGGAAACATATCAAATACGTAAGGAAAAAAGCTTAGAGTAAAATGAATTTTTTTTTCTTTTCATTGTTGTATTTCTTTTTCTTTATGATTTTTAATGATTTTTTTTGCTTTTATTTCATTTCTTGAGAATACTAGCAAGGTTTTAGGGTAGAGCTGTTAGGCATCTGCAAAGACTTGGATAAATCATTTATTCTTACATCATTAATTTTATAGGTCTCATTTTACCTTTGTTTATCATGCGTATGTCTCTATCTTAATTATCATTTCGTATTAGTTTCCATTTTTTTTAATGTTCATGCTTCCCAAAAATTCTTTTGAATATTTTTATGTAATGTGGTGTATTTTAGATTTACAGTTTTGTTATGAATATATTCAAATTTTTGTATAATCATTTTTTAGCACTTGGTTATATCTTTGTTTATCTAGATACTATTTCATTTCCAAATATTTTTTGTGTTCCCCTATTATAACTTCCATTTATCTATTTTACTCTTTTATTCCTATCTGTTGAAACATATTATTAGAATTTTATAAGTTAAGATCTAGATGAAGATTACATAAGCTTAGACATCAGGAACATGAGTGAATTAAGGTTCATGAATTTTGGTTTTCCATAAATGTCTATTTTCATTAAAAAATCTATATGATACATTTGTGATGTGTGAATTTATTATTTATTGTTTATGCTTAGCTGGACACTAATTATGTCAAATATAGACATTTGGGTTATATGTATTATATTCGTTGCATTATTTTATAATATTAAAGGCCCATGACTTTATAATTATTGCTCTTAATGAGAGAGTCGATTAAGTACTTTGTTATTTCTTATCTGCATTTTAAGTTTTTAGAGGAAGAAGTCTAATAAATCAAGTTCAAAGCATAGGAGAAAGTTTATTTTAGGTATAGGCCCATTTATATGGGAATAAAAGCGTATATAAATATATGTATATATTAAATCATATTAATTGTTAATTACATTTAAGGCTTAGATTAATTTAATTCACATTTTTTCTATATGCATACATAAGTTAAAGACCTATTTGGGCTTTACTTTGAATAAGTCCAAGCCCAAATAGAGATCTTCAAATAATTTGTGCTTTAGATTTTATGAATAAACCTAATATGAAGGCCCAAGCGCTAAAAGCAATCTAAAAATTGTTTTCTTCTCTTTATTATTTACATGTTTACTTTTGTCTATAATTTGTAAATACATGGCCACTAAGGATATAGTAGAGAGTGAGAGCTCAATTTCTACAACAAATTTAATGAACAGATAGGTAAAATAAAAATTAAACAAATCCTAGTATAAAGCAAAATTTCAAGTTTTACAAGAGAACTCTTTTTTCGATCCTAAACTCAAAGGCTCATTTTAATTGAATTAAAATTTTATTTAGAAGCCCAAAATTCAAATTAATCAAAGGTTTATAGAAAGTTTAGAGACTTATTTTTCCCAAAAAAACTAGTTAGGCTTTATTGTTCGAAATTGAGAAGAACTAGAAGAATAATTTTCGGTGTCTTCTATTAGAATGATACAGACATTTATACAGGAATACATGGGCTAAATTAGGAAAGTAATCCCTATGATTATGTTAAAATCCCTCTGAATATGTTATTTACATTAGCTATATAATCCCTATGATTATGTTAACAGTTTGTAATATTTATAACAACTTCCATATTCTGGAATACTCCCCCTCAAGCTGGAGCATAGATATTGATCATGCCTAGCTTTTTACAAATGTAATTAACCGATTCCCTGGTAATGTTTTGGTGAACACATCAACTAACTGGCTCCCTATTCCAACATGTTGAGTTGAGATTGATCCATCTTCTAGCTTTTCCTAAGTAAAATGATAGTCGACTTCTATATGCTTGGTTCTCTCATGAAACACGGGATTGTTTGCAGTATAGATAACTGCTTCGTTGTCACACCATAAGTTCATTAGTTTAGACTGAACAAACCCAATCTCACCACGTAAATGACATAGCCATATAAGTTCATAGGCAATATACACCATAACCCTATCTTCAGATTCTGCACTTGATCGGGATACAATACTTTGTTTCCTACTCTTCCAAGAAATAAGATTGCCTCTAACAAAAACATAGTAACTTATAGTAAAATGCCTATTTAAAAGATCTCCTACATAGTTAGCTTCTATGAAACCTTCTATAGTGTGGTGACCATGAATTTGATATAAGATGTCACGTCCTAGCGCACCTTTTAGATATCTCAAAATATGAATAACAACATCCCAATGTGAGGTTCTAGTAGATGACATGAATTGACTTACAACACTTACTGGAAAGGAAATATTAGGATAAGTGATAGTAAGATAGTTTAATTTTTCCACAATCTTCCTATACTGTTCAAGATTCTCAAGCAAGTCTCCATCTTCAGCTTTTAACTTCACATTTGGTATCATATGCACATCATATGTCTTTGCCTCAATAAAACCAAAATCATTTAATAAATCAAGCAATATTTTCTTTGAGATAGATAGATCCCTTTATAACTGCGAGAAACATGAATTCCTAAGAAATATTTCAATGGTCCTAAATTCTTTGTTTGAAAGTGAATCCTAAGGATTGCTTTCAACCTCGTGATCCCAACTTCATCACTTCCAGTGATCACTATATCATCCACATATATAACCAGTAAAATGCATCCAAAACCAGATGATTCAAAGAACACTGAGTGATTATATGCACTTCTTTGCAAGCCAAACTCAATTACTATAGTACTAAATCTTCCAAACCAGGCATGGGGAGATTGCTTCAAGTCATAATTTGCACACTTCCCCTAACTCTCCCTGAGTATCAAATCTAGGCAGTTGCTCCATGTAAACCTCTTCACATGAATCCCTATGTAAGAATACATTCTTCACATCAAGTTGGTGAAGTGCCCAACTATAAGTGGCAACTAAGGAGATAAATAGTCGGACAGAAGAAAGTTTTGCAATTGGAGAAAAATTCTCATAATAATCCATCCCATATGTTTGAGCATATCCTTTAGCAACCAACCGAGCTTTTAATCAAGCAATGGAACCATAAGGATTCATTTTAATAGTGAACACCTACTTACAACAAATGGCCCATTTTTGTGAAGGAAGGGGCACAAAATCTCAAGTATGATTGTGCTATAAGGCTATCATCTTTTCTTTCATTTCATCTTGCCAACCATCATAAGCTAGTACTTCAGTAAGGGACGTTAGGATAGTAATAAAGTCTTAAGGAAGCTACAAAAGACTTGGAGGAGGAAGATAGAGTATGGTAAGATACAAAGGAAGAAACATGGTAAGAACACGTGTGTTTACCTTTATAAAGAGTAATAGGAAGGTAAAGGCTAGCTTCCGATAGTGGTGAGGAATCTGGAGATGAAGCAGAATGAGTTATGTCCATGTCTTGACTTATGGGAGGTGCCTCAATAGAATGTTGCACACGTCAAGAATAAACTTGACGAATAATAGGTCTAGAGGGAGGAGAAACTACCTATTCACTAACAGTATAAAAAAGAAAATTGTCCCTTGAATAGCTAGGTGTAAAGAAGATAGCACAGGAGAACCAAAGAAAGGTGTATCTTGAAAAAGGTAACATTAGCAGAGACCAAGTAACAACCTAAAGAAGGAGAGTAACAACAATATCCTTTTTGTGCACAAGAATATCTTAGAAAGACACACTTAAGAGATTTAGGATTTAGTTTTGAGACCTGAGGTCGCATGTCTTGAACAAAGCAAGTACACCCAAAAATTTGAGTAGTAAAAGGGAATAATGTATATGAGGGAAAGAGAAGGAAATGTGGAATCTGACCCTCAAGAATAGAAGAAGGCATTCGGTTGATTAGGAAATAAACAGTGGAGACAGCATCAGCCCAGAAACTTTTGGGACCTACATATGGAACGTTTGCGCCCAGGCAACTTCTAATAAATGATGGTGACGGTTCTTTCACTCTGCTACACCATTTTGTTAAGGGGTAACAATACATAATGACTAATGAATAATAACATGATGAGAGAGATAAGATTGAAAAGCATGGGAAACATATTCTTTAGCATTCTCACTTCTCAAAATGTAGATGGATTTGTTGAATTGAGTCTTAATTTAAGCATGAAAGGCATAAAATATAGTAAACAAATCTAATCGAAATTTTATAGGATAAAGCCAAGTAACCTGAGAATAATCATCAATAAATGTTGCAAAATAACGAAAATCATATTTGGATGTAATATGAAAAGGACCTCATACATCAGTATGCATCAAGTAAAAAGAAGACTCGACTCATATGATGTTTAGCAAATTGACAAGCTTCACACTCTAAGGTATATTCTCGTTTAAGACTAGGAAATAACTTTTGTAAAACTATGAGAGATCGATGACCAAAACAATAATGAAGTTGTAAAAGGGCAAATGAGCTTATATAAGCAATCGATCAAGGTACTGGTTCAAAAGTTGAATCAAGAGCATACAAACCATTTGCTAGACACCCTTTAACAATAATTTGCTTTGTTTTGAGATCCAAAAAAAGACAATAATCGAGATAAAAAACAACATAACAGTTAAGACTTTTGGTGAGTTGGTTGACAGATAATAGGTTAAAAAAGAAATTATGATAAACATAAAAATAGATGATAATGAGAGAGATTTTGTTGGGTTTGTTGTCCCACGCCCAATTATAGAAGTGTTAGATCCATTGGCTTTAGTAACACAAGGTAAATTAGTAGTAAACTTAAAATAAGAGAGGATACTAGTGTTGTTGGTCATATGATCAGTATCACCAGAGTCAATAACCCAACTATGAGATGAGGTGGAGAGACAGGCAGCAAAGTTACCTATATTAGCCAAAGTTGATGTCACAGAGGATGGCTGCTGTGAATCATAAGTGGTCAAAATTTGCTAATAGGTATTGGTTAAATGAGCATACTCATCCACTGAAATTGCGATAGAAGGTGAGGATAAGATGCCATCTTGAGTAGCCATATTTGCAAATTTTTTGTTATTATTTTGACCCGAGTATTTGGGAGGCTTACCATGCAATTTCTAATAATTCTTATTAATATGCCCCTCAACTCCACAGTAATTATAGTTGCGAGGGGTGCTACTATTCCCAGCAACAAAACCACTACTATTTCTGCCTTTTCCACTACGATTCGTATTGGAAATGTTACTCACCAATTCCACTGAGTCATTGGACACCATATTAAAAGTCATGTCGCTATCTTTACAAACTCAAAGCAAACAGGCATATATGTCTATAAAGGAAGGAAGTGTCTCACTAGTTAACAATTATGTGCGTGCCACATCATATTCAGATCCTAACCCTACTAAGAAACATTGTACCATAATCTGCTCCTCTTGTTCTTGCATTTGCTTTGTGTCAGCAACAATGGGAAACATAACGCACTTTTCTTCAAAAACTTGTTTCACTTCAATATAATACTGAAAGAGGGAGTAACTTTTTTGTTCTACTCGATAAATCTTTAACAATAAGTGATAAACATGAGACAAATCTTGTTTGCAAGCATACAGAAATTCTAGATATTCCTATAGTTCTTTTACACTATCACAATGATTCACAACATCATCAACCATTGGGTCTAGAGTATTCTGGATTTGAGTAAACAATTTATAATCCTCCATTAACCATTTCTTTCGAGCAGTAGCATTAAGCTTAGGAGGAGGATTACTAGTTTAATGATCCCCTAAATCTACATTAGTCATAAATCTACGAATAATCCTTTTCATTGTATATAATTTTTCCTTCCAATCAATTTTTTATCAGTAATTTTGGATTAACCCAACATAATTTAAGTAATAGTCTTCTTATCACCACCTATATCACTACCCTCAGCCATTTAAATTAGTCTTAATGACAATATCAATCAAATAAAGAAGGAAAAGAAGAAGTCAACCTTAATGCAGAAAAGTGAAACAAATTCAGAGACAATCACACCAGGGCAGAGGGTGGCAAAGTACTATCAACATTTACCACTACAAATCATCATTACTTGGAAGAATTGACCGGATATTTAGATAGAGATGGAGGAGACGACGTCGAAGGAAGAAACCATTTTAGTAGACAGCAACTCAAGCACCGATGCGTGGAATGGACATCTAGGAATGTGGCATCACGTGGAAATTTGATGACTGGATTTGAAAGGATGGTTGGTTGGCACCCGTAAAGCCTTATGAAGGAGGAGGTGAGCAAAAAATCCCAAAATGTTTCACTCACAAACAACATTGCCTAATTGGGTAAAAATTGAAGAAAAAAACTTTAAGAGAGAGACCTAGAAACTCGACTAGGCATGAGAAGAATGATTCTCGATATCTCCTATTAGAATGACATAGGTATTTATACAAAAATACATAGGTTAAACTAGGAAAGTAATCCTTATGATTATGCTAAAATCCCTATGAATATATTATTTATATTAACTGTATAATCCCTATGATTTTGTTAACAGTTTGTAACAGCTATAACATCTGCTATATTCTGTAACAATACTTATTAGGCTTACATAGTTTAGATTTTTTTCTTTTAAATAATTTGACTTTCAAATTCAACAAAGCCTATTAAGTTTAGGTTTGCACATCTAAATCATTTTAGTTTTTTAACCCTTTTTTGCACCCAATACACAATTTTAGTTAAGGTAAAATTCCATCGACCCCTCTTAGTTTGGTATATTATCAATGTACCCCTTAAATTTTAAAAACTATCAATAACATCCTTTAGTTTTAGTTTTATAACTCATATCCCCCTGCCGTTAACTCTAGTTAAAACTCTAATTATGAACTTCAAAATGACATCGTGTAGTGCTATGTATAATGGCACGTATAGTGTTAGGTGTTAAAAATGACATCGTTTTAAAGTCTTAGTTTTTAACATAAGTTAATAGTAGGGGGACATTTGTTATAAAACCAAAACTATAGGGGTTGTTGATAGTTTTTAGAAGCTGGGAAGGGTTATACTGATAATATACCAAACCATAGTAGTCAACCAAATTTAACCCTTTTATTTAAGATGCATGTTTATTTAAGTCTAATATTTTATAATCCTTTCTAGATTTCAAAACTAAATCAACAGGTATGATCATAAACTCCTAGGCATTAAATTGTGTATTATTTTCAATTCTTAAACATACTTTAAAA
Organism: Erythroxylum flavicans; assembly: GCA_027576715.1. Classification (NCBI taxonomy): domain Eukaryota; kingdom Viridiplantae; phylum Streptophyta; class Magnoliopsida; order Malpighiales; family Erythroxylaceae; genus Erythroxylum; species Erythroxylum flavicans. Next base: position 3,542,169 of record JANZXP010000007.1, on the reverse strand, counting down.
TTTATATATCTTATTACAAAACCTTTTCAAATCTAGGTAATCGCTTAGACGAGTAAAAGAGAGTGTTTATCATCTTACTTATTTTATAGTTGACCATTAAAATTAATTATCTAGTTTGGATTAGTTCCTCTCCTTAGGTTTTTCTATCTTCCTTTAAATGAAAAAGGTGACTACTCTACTGAATTAAAATCAAAATTTGGTCGTCGTATTATTAAGTGCATACTCTGCATGTGAGCAACAATTATGAAGACTGTAAAAGAGAATAAAGACCATTAACTTAGGACATAAGCTTTGCATTTTTTAAAGAGCATTCTTTTCTTTTTCAAAATTTCATAATATGTTTGGTGTAAGACTATAATTGAATGCCTAATATTTTCTACAATTTACAACTTTCATTATTTTTTGATTTCTTTTTTATGTTGTAGTGTACGTAAGGTAGTTTAGGAAAAAAAAGGTAATTCTTAGGAAGGTTTGTATGATTCTTTTTCATACACAAATAAGAATTATATATATGTATATATAGACCTAGTTATGTTAAAAATCCATACATAATTATCCTATAAGATTGGAAAAACTCCATACATAAAGTTTGCCCAAAAAATATGGTCTGATTTTTAGCACTCATTCCTTCCTCCCTTTTAACATAAAAACATAGACAAGATGCGGAGAATAATCCAGTCTATACTAGTTGTTTTAGACTCATCCCTTCTCTAGGATTTTACCTAATTTATAGTAATAAAACATTACTGCTTAAAGTGAGTACACTAGCTAGATTAGAGATAGTTGAAGTGTTGTGTCAAATTTTAAGTTATATATTAAAGGGAATGAACTTGTCTTTCTCAAACCTCATCTTATTTTATATTCTTTTATCATCCATAAATTTTAGTACACTAGAGGATGTTTTGTTTAGATATTTCTTTTAAATCAGACAACATCTTTAATTTTGAAAGTTTTTTGTTTTAAAAATTGTTTCAATTTCATTTTTACTTTTAAATTGCTTACTTTTTGGTTTTGTTTTTTTGTTTTCATTCTTATGCTTTGGGGAATTCACTTTAATTTCCTGATATATA
>JANZXP010000007.1:3495615-3534614 GCA_027576715.1 Erythroxylum flavicans | reverse complement strand
AATTCATATGTCCACTCAAATTCATCCATACATAAATCATAATTCATTAACATCAAAATATAAGAGTTTTCACAAAGTCATAAAGGCATTTCAACCCACAATACATCCATATCTCATAATCCCAAAATACACATTAATGTTTTCTTTCAAATCAGAAAATAAAATGATTTCAATTACTTCATAAATGTTGCTTTATTGCTTTCAATGATTTGCAAAAATCACTACATGTTTCAGTATGCAGATTTTGTTAATGAATTTCAAAATAAAGATGGAAATGCATCGAAACATTTTATGTTATACCTTGAAAATGTCATGGCATTCTGTACATTTGGAAAAGCATAAGAAGCATAAGAATATGAAATCATGATTGATTTGAGCATGAATATGTGCTTTTGTTTGGGCAAGAGTGGAACCATTCTGGTCGTCACGTGCACGTTGACAAGAGCCTTCTCCTGGCTGCCCACTTGTGGCATATGAGCTCTGAAAAAAAGACTCATTCTGTTCATGGGGTAAACTTCGGTTTCTCCATTCTTTCTATGAAACCCTCGAGCCATTTGATGTGCATTTGCATTTTGATATGTTTAATATGATGAATGGATACATGATTTGAAATATTGTAAATTTAGACAAGTAAAATGATTTCAAAAGTTGAGCTTATTACCTTACAGGGTAATAAGCTCACGTTTTATGATATTCTGGATAGTTGGGCTTCAGAAACGAGGCCCAACAGTTGTGGTATCAGAGCAAGTAGGAGTTAGACTCTGAAAACGGGGTCTAACAAAATGCCTTTGCATTTATTCAGGGACTGCCAGATATCAGCATCAATCTGGCAGCACATCTCCTCGTCCCTACCTAATTCGTTCTGGACAGAGACCAATTTCAAAGAATGAATTCTAACTAACCTAGCTTATACTTTTTTGCAGGAAGAACAGCGCTGGAGCATTTCGTTCGCCATTACCTGCTGGAATCTGTGGTCCACCAGGAACGAATTGGTCTTCCAGTAAAAAGACCACCTAGGAACAGCCCTACAAAACAGGATAAAAGCGCTAGTTAAAGAAAATAGAAGGGCTTTCGCCACATTTCAAAAAAGGAATTTGAGGAGCAACTTAGCTAATCACGAAGAGGATGCACAATCATAAGCAGAACCAAGACCTAACCACCACATCCTCAGAACAGACGGGGCAGTCAACAGATCTATAAGAAATGCGACATATGGGGGTTTCATCTCTCAGCCAAACGACAAATGGCTTCTAGGTTTTTCATACAACCTAGGGATTTGCTCCCCTATGGAAGCAGAACTATGGGGATATCGAACAGACTTTCAATTACAACGGAGCAAGGGGTTACAAGCTTAATGGTTCAATCTGATTATAAGGAGGCAATAAACTTCCTTCAATCGGAAACTGTATCACAGTTTGCCCCCACTCTCATCTTCAAGATCAAGACACAGATCAAGAAATTACAGAGGATTGCCTTCTAGTTTATACGAAGAAATCAAAACAAGAAGGTCGACCTCCTCGTAAAGCACGACTTTCTCTTGTAAATCAGTAAGATGGAACTTTATCACACTACTCCTCCTTCATTCCTCAAACAATGGAAGAAGGAGAAGCACAAGGGGCACAAGCACAAAGGGACGATGGTCAAAGGGAAGAGACACAAGGGAGAAACGCTCAGCCAAATGCAGAGCATAATGGAATTCGTCAAGAAATGGGGGAGTGTAGAGGACGCGTCTAGAAAAATTGAGGCAATGAATGCCTCCATCTGTATTTGCACCCGCCTTAATTGGGGGCAGCTTAGTACTTTTGTGTTTTTAGCCTTTGGCCCTCTGTAGTATTAAAAAAAGTACCATTGTTATCCTACATTTGTGATGATTTTTCATATTCTATTGCTACCACTTTTTCTGTTAATAACAATGTTGTCACTATTGAAACCCTAATCGGTTTCAATTTCAAGAAGTGGAAGAAGGATGTCAAGTTTGCCTTGGAGACGGCGGACATCAATATGGCTATGCTGATAGAGAGACTCGCTCCATCTAAAGATGTCAGCTCAAAAGCTAATAAGGCAACCTTTGTAATCTGGGAGCAGTCAAATTAGATGTGCTATTTGACCATTAAGAGGTTAATCCTAGATCATCGGACTGCTGAAGACCACCATAGTGAAGGAGTTTATGAATAGTGTTTCCTAAAGGTACAAGGTCTCATCCAATGTTGAGCTGAGTACCTTAATTAAAGATCTATTCTCTGTGAGGTATACGAGAGAAGGAGGTGTCAGGGAATATATTATAAGGATGGTCTACCTTTAGAGTAAGCTAAGGCACTGGATGTTCCCATTCCTGATACATTGATAGTGCACTAGGTCCTTAATACTCTTCTGCGAAAGTTTGAAATGCTAGTCACTTCATACATTTCCTAGGATGAGGCTTGGATATTAATGCCCTGATTTTCCGATGTGTTGCAACAGAGGAGAAGTTGAAGAGCACTCCTTATATAGCTTTATATGTAGCCAAAGGTAAGGGGAAGGCTAAGCCCCAAAAGTTTAAAGGAAAGAAATCCAAGTCCTCTCTGAGTATTTAAACTGGATAGTATAGCATTGCCAAGGGTCCATATGACTTGAAGAACATGAGGTGCTTCTTTTGTAAGAAAAAGGGGCATAGGAAATCTGATTGTCAGAAATATAAAGTCTGAAAAGTCAAACAGGAGTTGTTAGGTAACTCCTTGGCTTATATGATTCATGAATCTAGTTTAACTATAGCCACATCAAGTTCTTGGTGGCTAGATAGTGGAGCATCTAATCATGTTGCTTCCACAATGCAGGGGTTCAGATCCACGAGAAGGCGGACTAAAGGAGAGGAGAAGCTGATGGTCGGCAATAACAAAGAAGTAGATGTTTTGTATGTAGGGGATGTAAGTTTGAACCTTGATACGAGGTTTGTACTGGTTTTATAACATTTTATATACCATCTTTCAGACAAAATCTAATCTTTGTGTTAGTTTTGAATAAAGAGGGTTATCATTTTATATTTGATACTTCAGTTGTAAATATATCTATTAATGCAAAACATATCGGAAATGTCTTCTGATCCTAGGATTATATCAAATGTGCCTTACCCTTAATAAAATGTGTGCTTTTCTTATATTGCCGAGCCTGTAACTCATAAGAGGCCTCTTATAAAGGAAACGTCATATATGTTGTGACATAAATGTTTAAGCCATATTTCCAAAGAAAGGGTTAAGAGATTGATAAAGGAAGACATTCTCTCAACCCTAGACTTTAATGATCTGGAAACGTGTTGATTGCTGCAGAGGTAAGTTGACCAAGATAAAGAAGAAGGGGTCAACTCGTGCTTCTGGCTGGTTAGACCTCATACATACCGACATAAGTTGACCCTATACAGCTATGTTATGCAATTCTAGATATTTTTTGACACTTATAGATGTTTATTCCTAATACGGTTGCATGTTCTTGCTTAAAGAAAAGTCCGAAGTTCTTGATCAATTTAAGGTCTTCAAGACTAAGGTTGAGAACCAATTGGAAAAATCAATAAAGATTGTCAGATCTGATCAGGGGGGAGAGTACTATGAAAAACATGGTGTTGTAGGATAAGAAAAGGGACCGTTTGTTAAGTATTTGGAATCGGCTAGAATAGTGACTTGGTTCACTATGTCGAGTAGTCCTAAGCAAAATGGTGTGGTCGAAAGTTGTAATCGCAACCTAAAGGACACAATGAGGCTGATGCAAAGCAGGACTAACCTACCCGATTACGTTTGAGGTGAGGGCATTAAGATGACATAGTGAAGCAACTTTTGGCCAAGCATTTTGACATGAAGGACCTTGGTGAACCGTATTTTGTCTTAGGTATATAAATTCACCAGGACAAATCTCAATACTCATTAGGCCTCTCGCAAAGTGCATACACTGAGCGAGTGTTGCAAAGGTTTAATATGACTGACTGTAGACTTGTTCTAGCACCTATTTCTCCTGGTGAGAGATTATCTTTGGCATAGTGTCCAAAGAATGAAGTTAAGAGAGAGGTTATGAGGAATGTTCTGTACTCTAGTGCAGTTGGTAGCCTAATTTATGCCTAGGCGTACACTAGGCCAGACATTGCATTTGTTATGCAACTATTTAGCTTATATTTGGCTAACCTAGGTATAGACCACTGAAATGCAGTTAAGCGAGTATTGAGATACTTAAAGGGCACCAACGATTATATCTTGACATACAGGAGGGTCAACTATCTAAGCCTTATGGGGTATACGAATTTCGATTTTGCTGTATGTCCGGATGATCGCAAGTCCACTTCAGGGTACATTTTTATGTTGAAAAATGGTGCAATATCGTGAAAGAGTGTCAAGCAGACACTAGTAACTTCCTTGACCATGCATACAGAGTTTGTTGCATGCTATGTGACTGCTAAATAAGTGATTTAGTTCAAAAACTTGATTTCTGAGTTGTCTATGGTAGATTCAGTAATTAGACTCATTCGATTGTACTGTGATGATTTTGTTGCTGTGTTTAATAACGACAATAAGAATATCACAAGGTCTAAGCATTTGGAGGTCAAATACTTGATCGTTAAGGAGTTGATTCAGAAAGGTGACATTGAAGTAGAGCATATCAGGGCTGAGGAGATGTTAGCCAATCATTTGACTAAAGGACTTTGCCCACTTGTGTTCGAAAGACATCCATTAAGAGTGTGTTAAAGTCCTTAGACAATGTTAATTAGGGGTTGTTATATTTGCTCCTTATATGTTTGTACATTTTTGATATATTATGACACCATGATGTTTATTACTTATTAGAATTTTTAATATGGGCTGAGTGTAGAGTCTATTAACAATAATTGGATTTGGGTCAACCATTATCAAAATGACTAGAACTACTCATTTGAATAGTTAATCCTTACCACTTACAAACCTTGTAACATTTTCACGTTTAGTCCATATGAGATACTCTAACACTCCCCCTCAAGTGCTATTGGGACTGGACATCCAATTGTCACTTGAAATAAACGCAGTCATAATTGGACCGGGCTGGTGGGACTGGACATCCAGGCAGACAAACAAAAAATTAATAATCTAGATCAAACCTGCTCTAATACCATATTAGAATTTTTAATATGGACAAAGTGTAGAGTCTTCTAACAATAATTGGACATGGGTAAATCATTATCAAAATGACTAGAACTAGTCATTTGAATAGTTGATCCTTACCACTTATAAACTTTTTAATATTTTCATGTTTAGTTAATATGAGTTACTCTAACATTAATAAAGATGATCATCTTTTTATCCTCAGTAATACCTATTATAGTGTAAAGTCATAATACATGTGAAAGTCTTAAGATCAATGTCGGTCTTAAGCATTTTAAAGGTCATTGGGCATATGTACAAATTGATGTTGAGCCTATGTCATTTAGACATATACAATTTTTTAAAAAGGATATCCATGAGTTTTTTAACATGATATAGGGGGATATAAGTTGTTAATCCCATAAAGATTCTCGAATGCAGTTCAACGTTAGGTTAGAGAACATAAAAGGTTTTCTCTATTACAATTTAGTATTCGGCGAGAAATCTCTAATGTAGCTTAGCATTCGGTGAGAGAAAATATGATTTCTCTGATGTAGTTTAGCATAAGGTTTAGAGATATTGAGACCTACAAACGAAAGATGATACATATTAGGTCATAAATGTATTATCCTAGTTTGCCACATTCTATTTTCCCATTCGTGTTAATAAGGTATTAGATATACGTGACTATATTAGACTTGTGTCACACATGACACATGTATATGATATCTTTTGGTACTGAAAGCCTTGTGGGATAGAATGTTGGACTTTCATTATCTTTGGTTCAAATGTTTTTACCTTTTAAACTTAGTACCAATATAATAGTGTGACTTAATCGAATTTTTAAACCGTTTTCAAACTTTAGTCAATATCGCAATTAATTATTATCCAAGGGGGAGAATGTTAGACATTTTTCATAAATTTGGACAAGAATTAATTGAATTTATCGATATTTATTAACTTATCGGTTAAGTTATGTAATTTGATCCGGATACAGATAATAAAGTGACCCAATAAATGATTTAAGTCAATAGGTCAAAGTCTAGGAGGAAAATAGATCCTGATCAGTATGGATCAGACTCATATTGAGTTTGTGATGGAAAAGCCCAATATGGAAGCTATATAAATAGGTTAAGGTCTCCTGCAGATGCTCATATCATTTGTAACTATATGGAATCTCTAGCCTATTAAGGAAGCTTACGTATTGAGAAAACCATAGAAAGGCATTAACCATGTATTAGTGAGAAGTTCTCGTGAAGATTTCGGTGAATTTGAGCTTGTTACCGCCTTGGAAAGCTCCTCCGAACTTCTGATGGAACCGAAATCAGGTATTCTACATTTTACTTCATTTATTTTCCTTTCACAAACGATCCGAGACACAAAATAAGATTCATGCTACGTGTTACAGAAGTTCGAAATGAATTAATCAGCTTAATAATTTTTATATATTTAAAATAAATTATTTACTTTCCTTTTTATTTATTATTTATTTTATTCATTGCTAAGTTCACGACAATGTATTTATTTTTGTGAATCATTTGAATATTTGAACAATTTATTTAAAATATTTTTAGATAAATAATTTTACAATTTAATTACCAGTTTTAAATGTTGTTGTTGGATACTCCTTTAAATATTTTTTAAATGTCTTACAAATATTATTTTATATCTTTTTATAATTAACTTTGTTTCAAATTTGAGTTAATACCAAATGCATCGATATAAACTCAAATGATAACAAAATTGAAGACTAAATTATCTCATAAATAATTTTTATCAGTTAGCCGAATACTCCTTAATGTACTGATATGAAAAAGAAAATATTATAAAGTAGAATTTTATTCCTTCCATTAAAATGTATACTATGATAGGCATGTTTATATAATTGTATTATTACATAATCAATTATAAACCTGTACTGCTTCGAGCGTTCACTTAACATTACTCCTTCACTCGCAAATCTGAGCTCTAAGAAGCATAAAAGCCCAAAATTCACCCCCACTCCAATGGCGAACGTCTCCGTCGCGGCGGAGTGGCAACTACTCTACGACCGCTATTATCGGAAACTGGACATCTACCAAATGCAATGGAAGCACATCGACTTGACTCGCAACAAAATCGCCTGCGCACCTTTTGGCGGCCCGATCGCTGTAATCCGGGACGATTCCAAGATTGTCCAGCTCTACGCCGAATCCGCCCTCCGAAAACTCAGAATTTACAACTCCGCCGGCGTGCCTATCGCCGAAACCGTCTGGAAGAACCCCGGCGGCCGCTTGATCGGCATGTCGTGGATGGACGACCAAACTCTTATGTGTATAGTCCAAGACGGCGCTATCTACCGCTATAACATCCACGCAGAGTGCATCGAGCCCAATCTATCGATGGGAAAAGAGTGTTTTGAGCAAAATGTGGTGGAATGTATGTTTTGGGGGAACGGTGTTGTGTGCTTGACTGAGGCAGGAAAGTTGTTCTGTGTGCCAGATTTCAAGGAAGTCAAGCCGTTCAAGCTGCCGGATCCCGGGCTCGGAACTGAAGAGTTGCCGCATTGTATGGTGGTAATTGAACCGCAGTTTACTGTTTCAGGGAACGTGGAGGTGTTATTGGGTGTGGGTGATGGGATCGAAGTTGTTGATGAGGATGAGGTCAGGCAAGTGGATGGTGGCATTATGGGAGGTCCCGTGCAAAAGATTACTGTTTCGCGAGATGGGAGGTTTTTGGCGTGCTTTATGCATGATGGAAGGCTTGTGCTTATGAATGTTGAGTTTAAGATCCTCTTTGAGTATCAGTGTGAGGTGAGTTTATGCGTTACCACTAAACTAATGTAAAGCTCTTGGCTTTCTTTTCCTTAAATATGCTTGTAAGGTATAATAAGACTGTTTGAAATTAATGAAGCATTTCCAATCCAAAGATGTGATCATCTCTTGTTCGATTTGTTTTCATGTAATAAGCAGTTGTATTTCATTTCTCTTTTCATCGATCTGTTTAATGTATGCAGTCAGCCCTTCCTCCAGAGCAGATGGCGTGGTGTGGCTTGGACAGTGTGCTACTTTATTGGGATGACTTATTGCTGATGGTGGGCCCATCTAAAGATTCCATAAGCTACTTATATGATGAACCACTTATTCTTATTCCTGAGTGTGATGGGGTGAGAATATTGTCCAACACAAATATGGAGTTTCTGCAACGAGTTCCTGATTCAACTGTATCTATCTTCAAGATAGGAAGCACATCTCCCGCATCTTTGCTTTTTGATGCCTTGGATCATTTTGACAGGCGGAGTGCTAAGGTAAGAGATTCTTGTTTTCAAAATAGAGATGAGTGCATATTCTTATTCTTGTGATGTATATGCATATCTTCATTCTGCATTTTCTTAATCTGAATATGAGTTATGATTTTTATTATAAAATATCTCTGTTTCACTAATAATAGATTTGTTAGTAATGGGCGCTTGAACTAAATTCCATCACTAGAACTTTTAATGTCCTTTTCTTTGCATCTGTCAAATGTGTGTCCTAGTAAGCCTCGTAACAACAAGTTGCCGTGAATCCTCATTCTTCAATCCTCACTCGCTATGGTTTTACCAGGCAGATGAAAATCTGAGATTGATACGAGCATCCTTGCTTGAGGCTGTTGAAGCATGTATTGACGCTGCTGGTCATGAATTTGATATCTCTCGTCAGCGGGCACTTTTGAGAGCTGCAAGCTATGGCCAAGCATTTTGCAGGTGACATTGATTTCCTTGCACATTAATATTGGCCACTATTATAGTTTACTAGTTTTCTGTAGAACTTTGATGAGGTTGTTGTATCATAATGTTATATGGTTGATATGTAAGTAAATATCTGTGGCGAATTTCGTGGCATATTTTTCCACAAAACTTGGTTGTTGATAAAGAAATTTGTAGAACTTTTTTCTTCTTCTTCATATTGCCAATATCATATTTTTTACTTTTCTAAGTTAACTGTTAGTGGTTTTGCCAATTTGAACTTAGTGGCTGTTATTTCTCTATCATCTATATTAGTTGTTTTGCCAATTCAAACATAGCAGTTGTTATTTCTACTATCTGTAGTCAGAAGAAATGAAAATTTTTAATTTCATTTTCTGATTCCTGTTCTCGGTATTGATATCCAGTTGGCTTTGGCAGCAATTTTCAACGTGACCGCATTCAGGAAATGTGTAAAACTTTGCGGGTTTTAAATGCTGTTCGTGACCCTGAGATTGGCATCCCACTTACTATTCAGCAGTATAAGGTTTTAAGTGCCTCTTATCCAATTGCATTTAATGGTATATTACATGCATTTTCTTGAAATTACACTGTATAATTTCTTGAATTCAGTCCCTTACAGCACCTGTTCTGATTGCTCGTCTAATTAATGCTCAAAGACACCTTCTTGCACTGCGGATTTCCGAGTACTATGGAATGAATCAAGTAAGTCTCCAACTTTTGCACCATGAATAGTGTAATTCTTCTCCTCTTCTGAAAATGATATCTTAGGAGTAAATTTTGGCTTGATATGGAATTAGACGATACATTTGTGGAAGCTGTCAGATGAAAATTTTATCTATATTTTTATGGAGACAATCACTTGCATCAAATGACAAATCACTTTTGTCCCAAAATTTCTTGCTATCTCATTGCACTTCGACTTATGATTCACATTGTTGATCACGAAATTAAGTGAAGTGATTTAATTTTTTAATGCATCTTGGTTCTACCTTCGACAGGCATCTACAGTTTACTGATTGCAAAAATAGCGATTTACAAAAGTTTATCATTTTTCTATGCCCATCTAGGTAGTCCACTATTAAATTCCAATTGGGGGAGGCTGCTGCATGGCCATGGACAGATTGTTCGATGCTTTGATCTGTACGGCCTTTCTGTAGTATCTTTTGGTAGCATAGGCTAATGCACTAACCTATGAAGTTTTAAAGTACTTGTTAAACCTTTCACACGGATAGATCCATCTATATGAATGCTATTGATATTGCACAACTTTTGCAAGAAATTAGCCAAATGAGCCTCCGTCTAACATAAAATCTCATTTCATTTACTGTATATTTAGGTTATATTTTATCTACTATTTTGAATTTTTCTTATTTGTTTCTTTGGTTTGCTGGAAAGTATAAGAGATCTCCACTAGAATTTGAACCTTAGTGGAAGAGTATGTTTTTAACATTCTATTCCATTTTGCACAACGCCATGACAATGTATTATCAGGAATACGAAGTTTATATGTTTATGAAATTGTGGATGTTACAGTAACTATGGAGATTACCATGTCCTTTCTCAGTTCATATGCCTAAATAAGGACTGTTTTGTTCTTCAATTTCTGCTTAAAGATTGAGATTAATCAGTTATTCTCTGTGTTTCTTTGTCACGAATATAGACATTTGTTAACTACCAATAATGTTTGAACTGTGATACCATTTTATGCTTTGACTGGTGCTCTCTATTGTTCTGTGATTTTAGTCGATATATTTCCGACTCTTCTACCTAGAAACGTAGCTAATTGTCAACTTACACCATTATGTGAATTTGCCTTTCGCAGGAGGTAGTGATAATGCATTGGGCGTGTGCAAAGATAACAGCTTCATTGGCAATTCCTGATGCAACTCTTCTTGAAATCTTGCTTGATAAGGTTTGTACACATTTTGATTGCTGAATTAGACTTTTCTCAATTCTCTTTCCTTTTTCCTTTCTTTTTTGTGAGTAAATTGGTATCTAAGACGACATTCTTCGAGTTGCAGCTGAGGTTATGCAAGGGTATATCTTATGCAGCAGTTGCTGCTCATGCAGATAAATCTGGCCGACGGAAGTTGGCTGCTATGCTTGTTGAACATGAACCACGCTCCTCCAAACAGGTGGGTAGGTCATTTATGCTTGTGTTTTGGTCAGTTGATCCAACTAAGGCATTGTGGAGGGGAATATACACGCCCCTGTTAAAACAGTGTTTGGAAATGATTTTGTAAATTTTATATCTAAAATCCATTTTGCTTCCTCTGAATAAAAGAACATAGTCTACAAATCTTATTATTAAAATGTTATGTAACCATTATTGTGATGAACTGCAAATAAATGTCCTTACCTGCCTTTGTGTTGTTATCTTGCATGTTTGTGATGTGTGCATAGTCTTGCAATACTTACATTTTGTTTGTACATATATTCTAGAAGTTTGTACATTATGATCATCGAACAAGCAGCTTTTAAGCTCTTGGAGTATGTGAACATTTTATGAGTGAATTTGTATCCCTCCTGATAAAGTTGTCGTAAAAATTGAATGTTATTCTTTCACTTAGATTCCCCTCCTGCTAAGCATTGGGGAGGAAGATGTGGCACTGATGAAGGCTACTGAAAGTGGTGATACAGACCTTGTTTACCTTGTTCTGTTTCACATCTGGCAAAAGGTACTTATTTGGAGACCTTCATACTTCATGATACGTACAATTTTTAGCCTTTCTCAATATATTTTCCTATTGATGCAGAGACCTGCTTTAGAGTTTTTTGCAACAATACAAGCCAAACCATTGGCACGAGACTTGTTTATAAATTATGCACGGTACATGCCATTATTTCAAGTATTTCTATATGTTATCGTTTAAGTATGTTGTATTGTTTTCATTAAAATCTATTCCAGCTTTCCGTGTACCCATGCTATTGGTGTGTATTTGTGGCTGTTTGCATGCGTACTATTTGTGGTTGTAGCTAGTTACTTGACTTTTGGATTTTCTTCCCACCGTCTTGAAATTATTCTGTTAGTATTCAATGTTATGTGATGCTCCATGCAGTGTGACTGGTCTTTATATGTCTTTATGTACTTTTCTGTAATTTCCTTGTCACTTGGTCCCATAACATCTTTCATTTCTCCTCTCAGATGTTATAAACATGAATTCTTGAAGGATTTCTTCCTATCGAATGGGCAACTTCAAGTAGGTTTGAATGTTTCAGTCTGGTGAATTATGTCTCCTATTCCATTTTAAAGTTTTTTGTTGGCACCCTTGAAATGGACAGGGATGAGTTTGTTGAATTTTGTCTGTTGCTTTATGTGATTAACATATGGGGACATTTTCTTGTGTGGAAGTTGCTTAAGTATGTACTTTATAATATCCTACAAACATCACTTGGTGAAGAATGGGTACTTTCACATTATATCCAAGTTATGCTCTGGCTAGGGCATACTATTTGATGCTTGGGGCCTTGTGCTGATGTAATAACTATGATCCAGACATTATTTAACCCAAAAAAAAAATGTGGATATAGTTGAATGGTAAAATTTATTCTCTCCTATGTGACCTTCATTATCTGAAGCTCCTGGTTTGGAGCTTCTACATTTCAGAATACTTGATGTAGAATTCTTTCTAAGTTAATACATAATTGTACAATGTGTTCGTGGTTTGGCTCAAGTTATTGTGCACATTCAAGGCTTCACTAGTTATTGTGTTGTAAATGAGAATTTTCAATTCTATACAAGGACAATTTTTCACGGACGTGGTTGTAAGAATTTTTTAGAGTATAGTGGGTCAATTTCATAACAGAAAGGTGCTTTAGATACAATATTCAACTTAATTGATTTCAATGAGAACTAATATTCAAACACCTTAGTATTGTATTGTAACAATAAATAAGGATCGAGTTATAAACCAAACCTCCAAACCAGAAAGGTGCTATCACTGGGTATATATTTATACTTGCCATGAGCTGGTTTCATTTTCAAGATTTAATTGAACAGCCTTAAATAACAACACGGCGATTCTGTTTTATTTAACTAAACTTGGGGGCAATATCTGACACCTCTCTGTTATTATTTTCTATGTTTTTCTGGCTATGTTGTGGAATTTTCACAGGGGGTTGCTTTTCTTTTATGGAAAGAATCATGGGAACTTGGGAAAAATCCCATGGCAAGTAAAGGATCTCCACTTCATGGTCCACGTATAAAGCTCATTGAAAAAGCCCAAAATCTTTTTGCAGAAACCAAGGAACATGCCTTCGAGTCAAAAGCTGCTGAAGAGCATGCAAAACTATTGAGGTAAGTGTCGCCAACCATTTTTGTACCTCCTACCAGAACATTAGGATTAAACCAGTCATGCAACTATTATTGCAGTCCTCTGCTATTGAGAGTTGTCTTGCTTGATAGAGTATTTGAATGTATCTTTACGGTTTTGGATTAATGCAACTAAGATATAGAATAGTCATTTAGTGTCAAAGAGCAGGATATTGGATTTTTCATGAATTAGGACCTGAACCTTTAGGTATTAGAAGTTGCATGTTATGTGATCTTCACATTTTGAAGCTGTAATTTGGCTTGGCTGGGGGTCGGGGGCCTGAGACCGACATGAAGATAGGCCCAAACCAAGTCTGATTATTTTTTTTACAATTTAAATTTTGAAAATGACTTTTCACTCAAGATAAAGTTGTTTCCACTTGATATATTTGGGCTTTGGGCTTGGCAGCCCGAGTGCGATCTTAGCTCGAAACCCAAAAGTTTTTAAAAAATCCAGAGCCCGGCTTGAAGCCCACTCAACTTTTCGGGCTGGGCCAGGGCGCAAATGCCATTACTAGATGTAATCTCTTAAAAGATATCAGGAGTGCTAACATATGTGGAAGACACTGATGAGTCAAATATATAAGAAATCATTCTTCATTTTCCCTCTCCTTTGATTTTAGAATTTTCTGTCTAGCTTGTTGGTTTCTTCTAAGGTTGCCACTTTGTTGGTTAATGTCTCAATGCTAATTGGATTTTATGTTGAGCAGAAATGTGTTATTCCTTCATGATTTACTTTAATGAAAACATATGCACATTTTTAGGCTATGTACATTGTAACAGACCAACTGAGCATGGAGTCGATATTTGTATCTTTTTCTAGTTTATCAACTAACTGCTTATTGGACAACAGATGCCAGTGCAATCCTTTTCTCTTTTTTGTTTATTTTACAAGTTAAATTGATTTAGGACAAATAGAAGACAACTACATGCTAATTGAAAGTAAACTAATCTTATGCCAAAAGTTTAAAAGTTAGGTGAAACAAAAGAATTATTAGATTCAACTAGCAACTCCTAAAAATCACATTTAGGGTTTATAAAAAATGGTGTGGGAAAATGGAGTAAGTCTACATCGAAAGAGATATAAGGATGAAATGGGTTATATACAAGAATAGGACTCATAACCCATTACTTTTAAGGTTTTGGGTTGAAATATGATGTTCTAGTTGTATACGGGCTTATTTAGATCCGGTCTAACTTCTCCCCAAGCCCCCTCAAAATCTACAACCCATTCATTTGACCCAAGTCCATGGATCTCTATTCATTGGACTTCTCCATCCTAGCTTTGATGCCATATAGAAATGACAGAATTTGAAGGAGAAATTTCATTCATTTCTAACTAATAGACATGCATTAGCTTTATGAACACTAATCCTAGCACAATATAGGAAATAAATTTATACATATTTGTTAAGATCTCATGATTTATAGGATACTCTTATCCTAATTTTATGGACATAATTAGTACCAAATTTTGTGGACATAATCCCCACTAAATTTGGAGATAATTATACAAATTACATTTTCCCACAAATAGGCACCATACCTAGTGTTTAGGAATCCCTCTCAGAATCTAAGAATCACTCTTTAATGAGAAAGGTTCACACTTCTATAAATTTATATCTTGAAAATTTCCCCTCACTGATAATTGAAAGGATATCATACATGTCAGTTCCAAACTTTCACTCAATATCTAATTGTCTCAACTAAAATTTTCATTATTGAGTGTCTCAACTAATTTATTTTCATAAATTGAGTGCCTAAATTAAGTGTCTCCTTATTAGACACTAACTTTACTATTAATGTTAAGGTGTGCAAAACACGTGCATGATATGTCATTTTTATCATGCTGTAAAACCACCCAGTGAAACCTTAAAACTTCTTAATTCATAAAATTGATTAAACCCAAAAGTTCCTATTGTTAAATTCCAAAAGCAGATAAATCCATGAATCTCTAAAAATAAAATTCTTCTTTTCTTTTCCTAGGGTTTTCTCATTAGCCACACTACACGCATTAAATCTAAAAACTGATTAAAGAACTGCAGTGGGTGCGAAGTACTACTATAGATGTGAAGAGAAGAGGGAGGTGGCAGTGAGTTCTGAGGGAAGGGAAAGAAGTGTAGAGAGCAAAAGAGATTTGGGGATTTATGGGATAGGGACTTAGTGACTAGGTGACATTATATGTCATTTTATTAACAATAAAAAATCCAGGTCATCAATATGTCTCAAGACATGTTAGCAATGGTAGAACCATTATAGCCTTGTCTGAGTTCCTATGAAATTTAACTAAAGGAGGTACTGAACTGATGAAATATAGAGAGATTGGTCACTCAATGGATGATTTTAAAAGTATTGGATCCAGTATAATAAAGTGATAAGGTGTTACAGTTTAGTCACTGACAGAACAGTCATTCAGAATTGAAACATTCAGTCCTATGCATTGATTGCGTCCTTAATTTTAATCCTACTAAAACTAAGGACTCCAACTTAAGATATTGGGTCCTATTATAATAACGATTCTCATAATTCTTTAATAGAACGATAACTTAAGATACTGGGTCCTATTATAATAATGATTCTGATAATTCTTTAATAGACTTTAATCCTAAATCAATAGGACAAACTAAAATAAAAATGTTTCAATTCTATTAATAACTAAGCTTAATTTTGTTCTGTATTTCCTCTTCGACTTGATGATAGTTGACCTAGATGATTTAAAGTTGTTATCCATGGTTTGTAACATGGTAAATTTGTTCTTTTGCACTCCAACTTGCATGACTTCCTTGTCCTTCATTAACTTCAGCCCTGCTGTTAGAATCGCCCGGGAATTAGTGGTTGAACCACCTTGAAAACAAGTATCAAAGCTGTCCAGTTCTCCTAGAATTTGCAAAATCAATTCATATTGCTTCTAGTTTTGAACAATCCCCTATGAACCCTTCTGCTGTGTTGGCGTTTTTGGAACCAAGCTCTGATAGTAAACTGGTCTAAGATAGATAGAGGACACCTATCATGCTAATTGAAACTTGAATCAGAAGCACTATCTTATGCCAAAAAAAAAAAAAGAACTAAGAAAAATATACTTGATTTGGATGGGTATTATTAATATCAATGAAGAAGAAAACTTATACCTAAGTTATATTAAGATATACTACTAGCTTCACAATAGCAACTTATAGAAATAACGGCTTTATAAATGATTAGGCATCACACCTAATGTCTAGGAATTGTTCTTATTATCTAAAATCACTCTTATATGAGAAAGCCTCACACTTCCGCATTTCCGTAACCCAAAAATTTCCTCTGTCCTTTATTATTGAAAGATTCTATATAGATTTTGTTCTCTTAATCTTAGACCTACTAAAATTTGTGGTTCTAATGTAAGATATCCAAATAGAAATTGAACCAACTCCAATAAGGATTCTTATTATTCTTTAATAGACTTAATTTTAAATCAGTAAGGACAAAGTAAAATAAAAGTATTTTACTTTGTATTGATAACTAAACTTATGTTTATTCTACAACAGAATTGTGCTAATATGTGCTGCTAAAGTTAATCCTATGCAAGATGATATGTGCCTTTTATGCCCCCCAATCTGACTGCTTCATAGTTTTTTCTCAGCTGGGCTTTATTTTGTCATGCCCTCTGTACAACAAAACAAAGTTTCTCTTGATCTCTGCAACAAGCAGTTGCCTTATTGTGAGGGTGGCTATTAGTGCCTATGTTACTTTGTCCAATCTATTATCTGCCTGATCCTTTAATTGGTTTGCTATTTTATATGCTTGAACGTTTTTGTTTGATTTTCTATTGGGATCTTTTTCTTTGCAGAATACAGCACGAGTTAGAAGTCTCTACAAAGCAGGCAATTTTTGTAGATTCTAGCATCAGTGATACAATTCGAACATGTATTGCACTGGGAAATCATCGGGCTGCAATGAAAGTGAAGACAGAATTTAAGGTCTGTGGAAGTTCAGTTATTCCACAACAATGGAAAATATATGTTGATATGAGATGCCAGCTGTTATTATGTGGTCATCATATATTTCATTGGGTGTGCATGTGTGTGTATCTATGTTCTTGGAAATATTGAGCACTTACAACATTTTCTTTGGCCTCAAAATTACTGGAATTGGTTCTATTGGAGTATCTATTGCTGGTTAAGCTGAACGTCATTATTAGTCAGTTAAAGTAGTTAGATATTATTTAGTTACAAGTTAGTTATTTTTAAATAGTTTTAACATCTCGTAGTCAATGTGGACCTTAACGAACGTTTATAATATGCTACATAAAAATGACTGATATAGTGCAATTCTTCTCTAAAGGTTGATTGAGGAGCTTTCAAGATTTCTTGTTTCTATCTGTTGTTTTTGTTTTGTGCATTAAGTATATCATAGCAAGATTATCATGGAATAGGGAAAGTATCCTTGTGGTTTACTAAATTTCCCAAGTGAAAAATGCGGAGAGAAGAAAAAAAACCAAAGCTGGTACAATTTTTGGAAATTGTAAGGTAATATTCAGGCCTGGATTTCACCAGGAGGGGGAGCTTACTCTAGTTGTCTCTCTTTTCACATATCAATAATACAATCTCTAAAGCATCACCTATCAATTGGTGCTTTCATTGAGAGAGTGCAGAGGGGTAGAGATTGTATGCAAACTCGAATGGAATCTAGTGTCTCTGCGATAGAAACATCTCTTAGGAGACAAGAATCATCACTTTCAACTCAAGAAGGGATGGTTAAGTCGCAAGATGCTACTCTGAAGGACCTACGGACACAGTTGAGTTCTTTGATGGCCAGTGTTGAGACATTGGCTAAGTCCCAAAATCTCCTTCAGTCGGAGTTGAGGGAAGGATTTCAAGCCATAATTGGCAGGAACCCAGAGAAGCAGAGTATGGGAGAAGGAGTTGAAGGTTCACCAATGTTGACCCACCCTGTGTCTTCCTCGTCGGGCGGTGAAAAATTGATTAATGGTACTCAAGGGACAGAGCCTCATCGACAGGAGAATCGCTCTGTATCTGTGACAACAGAGCGTGTGTGGGAAGAGTATAGGAATGCAGCGCGATGTGTCGATATCCCTTCGTTCCACGGGGAGGATCCTTTCTCGTGGGTTAAACATTCAGAGTCCTATTTTTTGATCCATGGGATCCCTTCTGAGCTTCGTTTATCGATGACTCAGATATGTATGGAGGGTACTACGTTATATTGGTTCATTTCCATACGCAAGCTTGATCCATGCATGATGTAGGAACGCTTCCAAGCATTCTCTGTTTGACCGGTATGGTAGGAAGAATCAAGGTAATCGGATCAAGCAGCTCAAATCAGTCGTCCAACGTGATTCGGTGGATGAATATATTGACGAGTTTGAATGGTTGTCCTCGCAAATCACCCATTTCCCAGAAGAATGGTTTATGAGTTGTTTTTTGGGTGGTCTGTGGAAAGAGGTTAAGAATCGGGTCAGGACTCATGACCCGCCGACCAGAAATCGATTGTTGACTATGTGGCGGAAGGTGGAAAGGGAGTTGATCAGTGAAGGGGTAATCTGCACCATCGAACCAAGGCAAAAGTCAGGAATCCAACCTTCTGGACATGGTTCGCAGTTGGACACGCTAGCTATCCCTCGTTTTGGTCATTCGAACAGAAGATTTGTTAATATGAGGAGTGAAGGAAGGGAAACACCCAACAAATTCTAAGGTGCCGTAGCAGACGGAAATAGAAAGTGGAACCAACTGGAGGGGAACAAGGAATTTGTCATATGAATAGCTTATGGAGAGAAGGGTAAAGGGGTTGTGTTTTAAGTGTGGCCAAACCCTCGGTCCACTTCACCAGTGTCCAAAAAAGGAGTATAAGTTGATTGTTTGGGAAGGAGACGCAAATGATAATATGGTAAAAAGTCAGGAAACAACGAAGGAAGAGGAGCATCAAGAGAATTGGGAGCTGGTATGCAACTTGGTTGAGTTTAGAGAAATGGGAAAAGATTAAACCACATCTTCGAAATCCATGGTTTTGATGGGTAAGCTTAATGAAATGCATATCTTGATTTTGGTAGATAGTGGAGCTAGTCATAATTTTATGTCTAGTAGGTTGGTGAAAGCCATGGGAATTTCCATTACTCCTACTCGAACCTTCGGAATAAGATTGGGAGATGGGCATCGGCCTTTCTCACAAGGAGTTTGTAAGGAGGTGAAACTGGAAATGAATGGAGTTGAGTTTAGTGTAGATGCATATGTTACAACAGATACTTAAGCGCGAGGAAGTGGAAGTGGAGGGCTATTGTGGTCCATAGGAATAGGAGGATCCGTATCTGAAGAAAAGGGAACCCTAAATTCAGTGCAACAGTAGGAATTGTGGACTGTTTTGTTCATATTTGCGTTAGTCTTTAAAGAGATAAAAGAGCTACCTCCTAAGAGGGCTAATGACCACGCGATCAACCTGAAGGAAGGGGTAGAACCTGTGAACATTCATCCCTATAGGCACACACATCATCACAAGGATGAGATTGAAAGACAAATTAGATAGTTGCTAGAAATGGGAGTAATCAGGCCCAACATCAGTCCTTTCTCAAGCCCTGTGATTCTTGTTAAAAAGAAGGATGGGTCATGGCAGATGTGTGTTGATTATGGAGCTTTGAATAAGTTCATGGTGCCCAACAAATTTCCAATTCCAGTAATAGATGAGCTGATGGAGGAGTTACGTCGGGCCAAGTACTTTTCGCAGGTAGGTTTGAAGTTGGGTTTTCACCAGATCAGAGTTAGAGAGGAGGATACCTATAAAACTGGGTTTCAGACTCATGAGGGGCATTATGGGTACCTAGTTATGCCCTTCGGACTCATGAATGCACCCGCTATATTTCAATCTACTATGAACTCTATTTTCAAACCTTTGTTACGAAAGTTCATTTGAGTTTTCTTTAACGACATTTTGATTTACAATTCGGATTGGAATCAACATATGCGGCATTTGGCTTGGGTGTAACAACTCCTATTGGACAATCAGTTGTATGCTAATTGAAGGAAATGTATTTTTGGACAGCAATCTATCATGCAAAGGGGTAGCTATGGTTCTATTGAAGATCAAGAGTATTTTGGAATGACCTATTCCTAAGAATGTGAAGGGAGTAAGGGGTCTTTGGACTCACTGTGTACTACAAAAAACTTGTCCAAGATTATGGAAAAATTGCAAAACCACTTACCGAACTTATCAAGAAAGATGGGTTCATTTGGAGGAAGGAGTCCCAAGGGGCTTTTGAGGAACTGAAAAGGAGAATGACTACATCACCTGTTCTAGCTTTGCCAGATTTTTCTAAGGAAATTTCCATCGAATGTGACGCCTTAGGGAGAGGTTTGGGTGCTGTGCTAATGCAAGAGGGCCACCCATTGGCTAATTTCAGCAAAGCACTAGCCAAATTGACTTATTCCAAGTCTGTTTATGAGAAAGAAGTGACAGCGGTAGTGATGGCAATTCAGCATTGGAAGCATTTTTTAACCGGGAGGCACTTCAAAGTTTTTACAGACCACAAGAGCATTGGAAGCATTGCAAGAGTATCATTCCTCAACATTAAGGGGACATTCTGGTTTCCTAAAGACCTACAAGAGGCTGGCTAGTGGATTGTTTTGGCTAGGAATGAAGTTGTCAATACAGAAATTTGTTTGGAAATGTGCCATATGCCAAAAGAATAAATACATGGCCATGTCTCCAGCTGGTCTCTTTCAACCTTTACCCATTCCCGAGCTAATATGGGATGAAATCTCAATGGATTTCATTACGGGGCTTCCTAAATCCCAAGGGTACGAAGTCATAATGGTGGTGGTGGATCGGCTATCAAAGTATGCTCATTTCTTACTTCTCAAACACCTTTTTCCGGCTAAAATAGTGGCTGAAGTGTTTATAAGAGATGTGAAGTTGCATGGTGTTCCTAGCTCCATATTGAGTGATTGAGACCCACTTTTCACTAGTAATTTTTGGAAAGAGTTATTCAAGTTACAAGGGACAGTATTGAAGATGAGTTCTTCCTACCATCCCCAAACAGACGGCCAAACGGAAGTGGTTAATAGGTGTTTAAAAACCTACCTTCGTTGTTTTGCTTCCGAGCAACCTAAAAATTGGTCTCATTGGTTGTCTTGGGCTGAATATTGTTATAATACTAACTATCATGTAGCAATTGGGAGGACTCCTTTCGAAGTCGTCTATGGTCGCCTTCTACCAACCTTACTGCACTTCTCTCAAGGAGAAACTCTAGTGGAATCAGTGGCGATAGCTTTATTAGATAGAGATGAAGCCTTACGCCAACTCAAGCACAACCTACTTCGTGCACAATCTACGTTTTTTGGAAACTGTGAAGTAATATTCAGTCCTGGAGAGAGAATATGTAATGGGGGAATATAGCTGAACAGGGGAAAGAGAGGGGCATGATTTTTGGAAACTGTGAAGTTATATGTAGGCCTGGATTTCACCAGGACGTGGAGCTTGCTCCAGTTGTCTCTCTTTTCACATATCAATAATACAATCTCTAAAGCATCACCTATCAAAGGGGTAGAATCAAATAGGACTTGATTACAAATAGCTCTCTTGATGCAAAGTTGTTACTATCAGATTATTTCTTGCTTTGGCCTACTGCAAGGCAATGGCCAATTTATCAGTTGGACATTCGCAATGCTTTTTTGCAAGGGTATCTTGATGAGGAGTTATATATGCTTCCTCCAAATGAGTACAAAAGCTGTAGCTCAAGTTTTGATTGTTAAGCCACTCCCTGTATGGTTTAAACTATCCTCCTGACGATGGAAGTTGGAGCTGGTGGCTTTCTTAGCAAATCTTGGATTTGTTCAGTGCATGAATTATTACCACTTGCTTACTTTGGCAGTTCAAAGGAGATTTTATTGCTTTGCTTATTTATGTAGATGAAGTTATCATGGAAAAGTCAACTCAGTTAAAAGAGCTCTGCATGAAAAGTTTACAACAAAAGGACTTGGGGATTTTTCATATTTCATGTCTTGAAATTGCTAGGTCCACTACTGGAACCTTTATTAATCAGCACATGTTTATGGTGGATATTATTAGTCGCTGGATTGGAGAATTCCAAACTGAGTTTTGTGTACCAAAGGGTTTATGTTTATCACCAAAATAAAGTTACTTGATCAGAAAAGCAGACACGTGTTGGCAGTGGAAGATTATTATATGTCAATATCACAAGTTCAGACATTACCTATTTGGTTCATCACCTCTGTCAGTTTGTCACAACCAAGCTTTGACACTGGATTGCAGCTATGCATTTGTTGCAGAATATTAAGTTTTCCTTTTTGTGGTCTATTTTGTTCAACAACAATTTTCAGTTAGAAGCACAATGTGATGTAGATTGGGGCACTTGTACTTTCACAAGAATGTCATTAATGGTTTTTGTGTCTTCCTAAGAGATGCTTTGATATCATGGAAGACAAAAAAGAAATTAACTGTATTGAGGTATTCTGCTAAATCAGAGTGCAGGAGTATTACATCATCAGTTTGTGAATTAATTTAGATTCTACTGATTAAAGGTTTTGTAGTTGTCGATTCCACTCCGTTGTGATGTAGACCGGCTATTCATATAAATGCTATTCCTGTGTTCAGTAAACGGATGAAACATTTAGATAATAGTGATCGCCACGTAGTATGTATCTCAAGAAGGGATTTGTACGGCCACTTTCTGCCATCCTCTATTCAATTTGCTGACATTCTCACTAAATCTTTTGGAGGGTCTCAGCATCAGTCTATGAGCTCCAAGTTGGCTTGCTTCATTCCTGCAGAGGGGAGGGAGGTGGTCGGTATTGTTATCTACAGGCTGGTTAAGTTGAAGTTCATTATTAGCCAGTTAAAATAGTTGCATATCAGTTCGTTAGAGATCATTTAGTTTAGTTTAGTTAGTTTTAACCTCGTGTAGTCATTTTGTATAAATGTGAATCTTTAAGAACATATTTGTGATATATTACAGAAGAATAGAGAAATTTAGTTCTTAAGATTTCTTGATTCTATCTGTTGTTTTTGCTGTGTGTGCTTGACATAAAAAGTCCATGTCGAAAATTTCTGACTCTTTAATTTTCATATTTGCATTTGGGTTGCAACTTTACTCAGGTTTCAGAGAAAAGATGGTATTGGCTTAAAGTTTTTGCGCTGGCAACAGCTGGAAGTTGGGATGCTTTGGAGAAATTCTCAAGGGAGAAGAGACCGCCGATTGGTAAATCTCTTGTTGATATAAATCCAAAAATGTGACGCCTGCGCTGATTACACACCAATGATTCTTTTCAATTGATTTCTACGCTCTTACGTGCTTTAAGAAACATTACCAGATATTTGACCAGTCAAGTGAAGTGGTTGCCATGGATTATTTTTAGAGATAATTTAGGGAATAAAAGTAGCAATTTCAGAACTTGACAGTTAAATTGTTAAATACTAATATGTTTTAGTCACTAGAAGATTATATTTCGTTCTAATTTGCCGATTAAGAGAAATTGAAAATTTTCTTTGATTATATGGAATATGATTGTTATACTTGGACAACTAGTTCTAAAATTTGTACAATACCCTGACAGGTCGGGCATAACACGTGGGTTATTATTTGTTTTTTTCAATCTTCGATTAATTATTCCTATGTTTCAAATAGGCTTCAGGCCCTTTGTGGAAGCATGCATAGATGCTGGTGAGAAAGGTGAAGCTCTAAAATACATTCCTAAACTCTCAGATCCGAGAGAAAGAGCCGAGGTAATGAACATGTGCCCCTTAAAAGGAAGAGCATTGCATGAGTTCAATCTTCAGAAAAGTGAATTTGCATTTGCTGATGTGCCATTTTTGACCTTTTTAATATGTAAGGCTTATGCTCGGATTGGCATGGCCAAAGAAGCTGCAGATGCTGCTTCTCAGGCAAAAGATGGCGAGTTGCTTGGACGATTGAAATTAAGCTTTGCGCAAAACACAGCCGCTTCTTCAATATTTGATACTCTCAGAGACCGACTGTCATTCCAGGGAATTCCATAGTCAATGTTTTCACATTGTTTCCTTCCGAGTTTGATTGTATGAGAGTTTGTGAATATCATGAGTCACTGTAAAGTTGGATCCAGTTTTCTTCCTGGGATTTCAATTGCATTAGCTGCTTTCCAGTAAAAGTTTTCAAGTATCCCTACCATTCTTTTGTTTGTTTTTTATTTATTTATCCTTTTATGGGTTTTCATTGAAACTGCTGTTGCTGTAATTCTGAAACTTGCATTTTTATTTCTTTGTCGTTGCTAAATTTGCTTCAATAACTTTATTAGTAATATTAGTATACTACAATTGGGTTTTTATAGTTTATGCGAGTGTTTTACAGCAAAATACATTATGAAATTATATTCATCGGTAAACCAAAAAGGAGGAAAATTGAAAACCGAAATCTCACTATCTCTATAGCATGAATATTTAAGCAAACTTTTATACTTCCATGTATAAAAATGTCCATGATTGAGTTCGATTACAGAAGAGCAGCACATGGCAGAGAACAGGTTGATGTCAGATATAACTCCCTCAGGGCATGCATGCATGATATGCATTAAGTCAAACAGAAGTTGCAGTCGCAATATATATACTATTTATATTCCATCATTTGAAATTAACCTACTATATATATATATATCTATATATCAGGAGGAGAAATTAATATTTTAATTCACAACTTTTAAGAAAATTATTAAAATTAATTTAAATTCTATTTTTAACACTTTATTATTTAAAATCCTATCTAGTATTAAATATAGTACGACATTAATCACTATTTATGACTATTGTTTAATCGAATTGACATAATTTGTTATTATTTCTTAAGACAGGTGAACATATGCTGACACTATTTAAAAAAAAAGATCTGGATGTCGTGAATTTAATAAAAAATATAAGAATAATACCAAATGGTCCAACGACTTTATGACTCCCAATCTCAAACACAATCTTATTGTCCTCGTGTGAACTCTATAGATATTTGGGGCTGTGACTTCTTGTTTATGAACACGTCAAATTTGACATTGATATCTCTTTCCAGTCATCACAACAAATTCCTCTCTCTCTCTCCTTTTTCTCTTTTCTGCCTCTTGATTTCTTTCGCCTTTTAACTTCTGCAGCCAGCACTTTATCCAAAACTAATGAAAATGCAGTGAGTGATGGGAGCATTTTCTTTGTTTCTGCTGCAAATGTTTCTTTGGTTTGGTTTGGTTTGGCAGAAATCCCTCTTTGACTTGGTAAAAATAAAGTAACATTTTAAGTATTAGAGTACTAAAAAATTTAATACATACTAATTTTCATAATTTACCTAAAATTATGAATTAAAATATTATTATTATTATTATTTTCAAACCAAAACATTATATATTGACCTATTTTCTTTCTAGTTCATAATTTACAGTTTCAAATTATGTTGTTCACTTTCTCATCATCCATGCAACTTGGTGGTTCCCACTTTAAAACTAATAAATGATTCAGACAAAATAAGAGGCGCAATTAAAATATTTCACTATTTAATAAATGATTCAGACAAAATAAGAGATGCACTTACAAGGTTTCACTAGTGACATTATTTTCAATTAATTGTATGTAGAAGAAATAAGAAGTGTTAAAATATTGTTAACAGGAAACAAAAGTTAGTGAATAAAAATATGGTCAGAGGAGGAAGACGATACATATAAAAATAGTATAATTTGCCTATGGAAGAGAATGCAACCAACTTTTAACAATGAATTAAGTAACTTTGCTTCTTTTTCTACTTCTTAATTCTCTCTCATACCTTTTTCTACATTCATTAGCCTAAATCCCTAAAATTAGTAATCTCTGAAATTGTTCATTAGGCAATAATAATGGAAAGGATATGGTAGCAAAAATTGAGGCACTTAAAGAAAAAAAAAATGAAAACACAACTAAAAGAACTTGAAGTGAAGCATGAAAGAAACATTTAAGAATTGGATGATGCAACTTTAACAATAATTAAATCAAAGGGGATGGAAGTCAGATGAAGATGATAGGAGTATATCGATGATAGGCAATAGAGTTCACAGAGCAGCGATCAATATCACATTCCTACTAAGTCATGCAAAATCAAATGTCCAATTTTCAAAGGAGATGAGTTTTAAGGAGTTAGATGTTATAAGTATAAATAGTTCTTTAATCTGAATATAACACTAACAAAGACTAAATTATGAATTATTTCATGCATCTTGAAGGAGAGGCATTGTCTTGGCACCAACTCTATATAAGAAAAATGTTAATGATAAAAACATTCTTGCAGTAACCTTAGGTATGGTCAATAAGGGGGTCCTATGGATTTCTCTATAAAAGTTTGTTAAGAGCATGCCCATATATGGAGAAACACAATCGTAGTTAAACTACTAGGAAAACCTTGACCACAATGCTTTATTAGCAATAATAAATACTTTACAGAAACTAAAGAAAGTTCTATGGAAAACGAGTTTTATCCTGTTAGGTTCCTAAAACTAGCACAATTGCACGAGTGCTCTTATGAAGGGCCCTTGATTGTTGGGTGATTCAAGGCTACTGCCTAATCATACAACCTAGTACTTTGGATTGTGTCATACAATCTAAAGAAGCTGTTGATAATGTGGTCATGACAATGGCTAAATGGTGGTATAATTCAGGCATATCATTCAATATTGCCAGTTTTATTATTACCAACTTATGGTGGATGCAATTACCTCTTATGATCTAGAATATAAAGCTTCTTCAATTGATGTTCAATTATGTATGATGCTTGGACAAATAAAAGACACGATCCTATTATCAAATTTTTGGTTTATTCTACTAAAGAGATAATATATTTTAAGTTTATTGATGTATCTAGCCTTGTTAGAAATGGTGATACTTTGTTTTAAATATTTGATAAAGTTGTGAATAAAGTTAGGTTAGAAAATATTATTTAGTTCATTATTAATAATGATTCTCCTTACAAAGCAATTGGAAAAAGATTGCAAAGTAGGTATAGTTCTTTTTACTGGACCCCTTATGCTTCACATTATTTTGACTTGATATTAGAAAATATAGGATATGTAGATGCTTTCCTATCATTGAAGAAACTGTGTAGCATATTACTGGACCTCCTTAAACCCCATGTGTTAGTATGATTTCTACTTGGTGTTGTTGAAGAAACTGTGTAGAAAGCATAAAAGGTGACCAAGTTCGTCTACAATAATGTAAAGGACAAGGTAAGCAAACCTATTTTGTTGTAATTTGATAATTATTGCCTACATACTCTCTCCAAGATATTTCTTATAATTTCACTAAGTTTGTTCTTTTAATAAAGTGAAGAGGAATATTATTACCGTTAATCATACTATCTTTTGGTAAATAGTAACCCTTATAACAATCTTCCTTCAAAGTGAAAAAAAAAATCTAACTCTTAAATGAAATTTATGACTTATAAAACCCTTGCTTCCTTACTTTGACAACTTAAGTTCAAACAAGTTACATTGAAACAATAGCTAAAAAAATGCTTTTAAAAACTCTTTGAAATGTACATATAATATCAAAATGCTCTTTTATATTAAAATCAATAAGAAACTATGGATTTATACGCTTTGGGACTTAATATAGCTGTTGGAGCAAAAAAAAAAAAACCATTACAACAAGCAGTATATTGATTGACCATTATAGCACATCTGCCTATTGGAATTATAAAAAAATTATTCATTGGACCATTGGTCAATCAATATGCTATATTAATAAACTAATATAGCTTTAATACATTTTTTACACCTTTAATATGCATTGGTAAATGACTAAATTATAATAATCGACCAATTTACCTAACCTCTCAGAATCCAATATCTTCAAATCATCAAACTTATTTTTGTAAAAAAACTTGACACAAATATTTCTCAAAATATACCTAAAAGAATGTTTAAAAATTAAGAGAATTTTTTTAGAATCAAAATTTAATTTCCTTTTGACGTTTGAAAAGAATCATGTAATGAGTTAAAATGATGATATACTTATGGATGATGGGCCTTTAAAGTATCAAAACAACCAAGTAGAAAGTAATATAATCATTACATTTTTATTTTTTGAGAAAGGTGTGAATAATTAAATTAAGCCATGAAAGACAATCAAAATGAGAGTTTTAGTACATGACAACTTGTAAACTACAAGGAAAATAACTAACCACAAGCTGTAAAATTAATCAATATAACGATTACAAATGAAAGTTATACTCCCCAATGTGATTTGAGAAAATGAAGGTCCAGTCCCTTTTGTATATGTAACCAAATATATGTCCTTATCTTCTACATTAGAAGGATACCAAATTGCCAATTAGGAATGTTTATATCATGAAAAATCTGAGAATTTCTTTCATCCCACACAACAATAACAATCAATGATAAGGAAATGCAAAAACACCATCTCACAGTTCTATTATGGAATATCATATTAGTGCATAACTCCTTGATCTGGCTTAGATTCTGTGGGATTTCAAAGATTAAACACCTACACAACAAAGCTTTCCAAGTTTTGAACACATAGCTGCACTCAAAGAATAAATGATTAAAAATTTCCTTAGCCTTCTTACAAAGAATGCACTAATTAGCAAGTTGTGTGAATTTTGCAATTCTATCAAGAGTTGGTAGCTTATTCAACAACCCATATAGTTATAAAGGCTCGAGGATGATGATGATCAAACCAAACCAAATCTGTCCAAGGAAGTGTTGGTAAGTCACCTACAATCACCTTTTTAGAAGACTAATTGGTGGATCTTCCATCAGCATTGTTTCTCCATATTATACAATCCTCATCTGAAGTAAGGAAGTTTAAATAATTTAATTCTTCAACTCTGTAAGTATACTAGAAGATATGATATCATTCCTCTCAGTGATAGCTTGAGCTACTGAACTCTGTAAGTTAAAAAAATGTTTAAGAGGTTCAACACTATGTAGCTTAATCATAGGCCCAATAAATAGCCAATTGTCAAACCAAAAGAAGGTATTCTTCTTGTTTCCAACTAGATGAATAAAGTGATGTCTCATTCTTTCCCTCATCCTCATAATGGACTTGAAAGTATGGAAGAAAGAGAATATGCTTTGAAGTCCCAAAAGCTCCTATTTTTATAAAATAAATGTGGATTCACCTGCCCGTAGTGTCTGCTTATCTGTGAGTAATCTTCATAGTCTCTTCACAAGTAGAACATTGTTGAGTGATTGGAGAGAAATAATTCCAAGACCTACTTGCTTTCTAGGAATAAAACATCTCTCCACTTCATCTTCTCCTTGCCACTTAACCATATGAAGCTATTAAGGATCTTGTCAATAGTTTTTATTACTTTAACATCAAAAGTAATATGAGCTGCCCAATACACACAAATGGAATTCAAAATGGATATGATAAGCTGTCCTCTACCAGCTAAAAAAGATATCTAGACCTCCAATAAGCAATTCTGACATTAATTTTATCAATAACGTAAGCAAAATCCCTGACGTCAATCCTAGCTTCTGTCATAGGTACGCCAAGATACATAAAAGGAAGCTGTTGTTTAGAAATTCCTGAAATGGTGGATAAGGTTGCTTTTATATTAGAAGCCTTATGATATAAGAATAAACCACTCTTTGAGCAATTAATAAATAGACCCGACATCCTGCTAAACATTTTAAGACCTTTTATAAGAACTAATATAGAACTAGGATCAGCTTTAGAAAGTAAAAAAAAGGTCATCAGCAAATCACAAGTGAGTTAGCCCTAATCTCCTACATTTGGAATGAAATTTAAAGCCTTTGGTATCTTTCACTACCTTCTAAAGCAACTTATTGAGTGTTTCCATTAGCAAACCAAAAAGATATGGTGAGATAGGATCACCTTGTCTTATCCACTTTGAGCTTGTGAACATGTTTGTAGGTTGGCCATTGATAAGAACATTGAAATTAGATGTTGAAATGCACTGAGAGATCCATTGTATGAATAGACTTGGCAAATAGCATATTTCTGATGACCTCCCAATCCACACTATCATATTCCTTTTTTATGTCTATTTTGATGCAATAATTAGCTTTCCCATTTCTCTTAAAGTAAGATCCGATTAACTCTTAAAGGATCAGTACATCATCTCAAATTGATCTACCTGTGCTATAAGCACCTTATGAGTCACCACTATGATTAGGAACGATTTTTTGAATCTTGCGAGCCAATGTCTTAGATATCAACTTGTAAATAGAGTTATAGCATGATATAGGTTCGGTAATTAGAAAAGTATATGATCTCCCCACTCTTAGGAATAAGAGTGAAAAAGGTTTTGTTGAGAGTTGTTAACAGGTAAACATTGTTAAAGAATTCCTGAACTACTTCAATCACCATATTCCTTGTAAATGGCCAAGACTTTATAAAGAAATGTATGTTGAAACCATTAGGGCCAAGAGCTTTATTGGGATGAAAGGGCTTCAATGATTCTTCAATCTCTATAATTGTGATAGGTTGGATGAGAAAATCAACCTCTTGAGAAGTCAAACCATCTTGCAAAATCTGCTGAAGAAGAAGTACTGAAGAATGTGCTTGAGGTTTTATTCAAAAATTTATAACAAGAATTGAAAGCCCCTTGCAGTAACTTATCTTGTGAATTTAGTTACACACCATCTAGTTCAAGAGAGGCAATTATATTAATAGCTTTCCTTCCAATGATTGATCTATAAAATACGGAGTTATTTCTATCCCCATATTTTATCCATTAGAGTCTTGATCTTTATTTCATGAGAGAATAATCAAACTATAAAGCTTTGGAATAGTTATGGATAGCTACCTTCTCCATTTCTAGCAAATGAGAAGAACCAGGATTGGTACATATATGTTGTTGAATGCTTTCCATATTGGCTTTTGCAGTATTTAGCAAATGATGTGTATTTCTATATTATTCCTGAACAATGTCTTCATTTCCATCTTCATCAACTTTAATTTTGTGAAAAGGATAAATTGCTTGGTCCCCCTAAACCTTGCCCATAAAGATTCCCATAAAGCATCATCAAAATCTGTCAGCTAATATAGAAAATTATTGAATTAAAAAGACCTCTTTGGAGAAATCTCACTTATCTGAGTAATAATAGGTGAGTGATTTGAAAGCTTATTAGTAAGATAAGTAGAATTAAGTCCCTTGTAATAATCTAAGGAATCTTAATAGAGGATGTTAGGTACTCAACCTGGTTCTATAAAAAACTTATTTGGTAAGATGCATTAAAGGCATACACAAAGGAAGTGCAGATAGAATGATTTGAACTCTTATCTAAAATTTCTAGATTTATCAATTGCTCATAAATGAAAGTTATGCAAGTAGAAACCATGGATAAATCATATAATATAACAATTATTCCATTTGGATGAATATTGTGATTAGTAATCTCTTTCCAACTATGAGAAAAATATTTAAGTAAGTTTTCACTTGCCTTTCAAATTTTTGTCTCCAAAAAACCAGCCACTTGAACATTATTTTGTATAAACAAATTCTTAATAAGCAACTTTTGGTGGGGGTATTAGTACCCCTAATATTTTATGAGAGAATTATCGTTAATTTGGTTCCTTGTTTCGAGCCCTCTTTTTTCTATTGGACCTCCTCTTATTTAAGGTTTCAAATCATTGATCTATATTCCTGCATTAATTATCAACAATGTTAAACTTTTGGAACTAAATGATCATTAACATTCATCACCATTGGTGACTCCATAATGTTTTGCTCAAACGCCATTTGATCATCTCCAGCAGTAGCTATTGGACCAAAATTTTCAACACCAGCTATTTTTGTTAAAACCTCAAGATGTTTCATGTTACATGTTACATGTTAGCTAATAAGCTCCTCTTCCATCAACAATCGATGTGTCGCTAGTTCTGGTTGAGCAAGTGCCAAATTTCTCCATTTTAGGTGCTTTGGACGCTAATTCTATGTGAGAACTAACCCCTCCCTTATCATTAGTATGATCACTCTCTTTATGGAGAGTGTTAATTGCTGATTTTGCCTTGGAGGTTGCTAGATCAGGTTGTTGAAATTCCATTCCTAGTATTAAATGAACAGTAGCTTTGTTGACATGATCTGCCACAATAACTTCCTCCACCATATTCTCACTACTACTGTTTTAGACTAATCTTTATTTTTTGTTCTCAATGAAAGTCATCTGTTAGGAATACTTTACCTATTGGCTGCCTTATTTTCTTGACCATAGGTCATGATTTCCATGCATAGGACACATTTAACTAGTCTTCTATAGGTTGCAAATCTTCATTGGGTCTTATGAAAGGTATTACTTTAGGTAATTTAGCCATAGTAGTGACTAGTACATATATTCTCGTGAAATTAACTCTTTTTATTTCAACAGTGGCTTGATCTGTCGATATGGGCTTACCAACTTAACTTGCTAGGTGACTCAACCCTCTTGTTGTCCAATATTCCAAAGGTACTTTATGGATGCATATCCATATAGGTATATTTTCTTATTTGAGCTCTTCAAGCTTGATACCTAGCCTCTAAAGCTGAAGAAGTAAAGGTTTGTTAAGCACATGCCATAGACCAGCTTATATGATTTTCTTAGTATCTTCAGGGGTAGCAAATTTAAATAGATAAACTTCGTTGTTGTTGATGAATAGATCTAACAATCCATGTTGTTTCTAGTGATGTTGAGCCCATTGCTTCATGATAGGGAAAACGATCCTTTTATTTAGAAAAAATCTCGATAAGGTCGATATCCATCTACTTGTGATGTGTGCTTAATTGTTTATAAATTCATTCCTTAATTCTTAGCGATTAGTATTATGAAATTCTTAAGATACTCATTTTGGTTCACATTTGGTTTTAGGTACAAGTTGGAAGCACAAAAGTTAAAATGAGTTAAAAGCATATTCTTTGAGCCATTCTCTTAAGATTCATACTCATTTATCTTTGTGGAATAAGAAAGAGTTGGATTAGAGTGAATATGGGACAAGAACACAAGAAAATGAAGAATTTGCATGATCTGTAAGATGCATGATCGTGCATACACTTCCACGACTATGCACAATCTCGAAAGTGGCATATTTTGGTGATGCGCGGTTAGATGTACGGTCGTGCATCAAACCTTACATCTTCATAAAAACCTAGTTTTTCATATAAATAGACATGTGAGTGGCTAAAGAAAGCATGAATCGCTTTTGGAAAGCAAAGGACGACAGAACTTTAACTTCTTTGAGATCTATAAAGGGATAATATTTCGCCTTTCTAGTTCAAAGGGGAAATCGAACTTGAAGATCACAGTTGAGCATCTTTTCATTGTATATTGTTGACTCGCTCTTTAGAAATTGTTTATGTTATTCTTAGCTTAATGTTTTGGGTATTCATGTATGAATGATTTATATTCTTATTCTCAACATATTGTTTACGTATGAACCCATTGCCAGAATATGGAATATAATACATAATAGTTATATTTTCAATTCTTTTATGGTAAACTAATGGTGTTGAATCATTAGGAATAACATAACATAGGTTAAATGACCCAAACTTGTGTGGTTATTTCCTAGATTAGTCTGCTTTCCTAGCTTGTATTGCGGTTGTTCTATTAAATCTAGAGAGTTTATTCTAAGTTTTTTGATAACTTTAGGTTTAGTTAAAGAACTTATTTTAATTAAATAAGACCTAAAGGAAAAACGAGATTAACAGAGCTTATTGTTAACCTATGATTAATAGTTTCTAATAGAGGTATGAAATCATCAAGACGATGAAGTATGATTATTTGTGTGTAGGCTGAGATTGAACCAAGAACCTGATTTCATATTCATTCATCAATTTTCTCACTTTATTACTTTTAATTTTTTTCTTTCATTAATTCAATTTCACTTTATTTCTTAATTGCATCCAACCAAAATTCCCCCATATCCTAAGTACCAATTCTTTCATTACAAAAGCTACACGAACACTCTCTGCAGATACTATCCCTACTCACCACTCTATAAATTTAGTTATATAGAGATAGGTTTCATTTTCTGATGCATTCGACATGCATCAACTTGCACCTACCTTTAGAATCTTAATAGGTGGAGATACAATTTGTTGATCTGCCACCTCACTTAGTGAAAAAATTTTTAGCTACATCTCAGGCTTTGGATCTCCAACACCTGAACTTATGTCTTTTGAATACCTTGGTTTATCTCTACATTTTGCTAAGTAGAAAAACTAACAATGTCTAAGGTGGTGGAGAGTGCAACTAGCTAGGAAATGTTGGTTGTTAGGGGTGGAAAGTTCATGGTGGAAGGTGTAGCAAGCTAGGGAAAGTTTTCTTCTAGTTTATATTTGATTTCATTTTCTATCATATGTAACTAAACTCTTTTTAATGTTTATGTGTGATGAATCCTAGTTGGTGCTACAATATGTTTTGATTCTTTCATTTAATCTAATTGTTTTGATTGATCTATTGTGATTCGATTATCTAGTTTATATATGTTCTAATAGATCTAGAATATTAGCTGATTTCATAACATAGAGATTGAGAAATCTTATGTATGAATAGATTTAGAAGGAGTTGATTGCAAACCTAGACATAGGTCGATATAAATCTTCTGGATTAAGGTCAAACCTAATAGCGGAATCATAAATCGGTAAAGCAATCCTAGAAACTTTAACTTAAGGTATTTCGGTCAATAAACCTAGGATTAGTTGTTAGTAGCCTCAAGAGAGTCATTAACATAAGATATGAATTTCTACGATCCAACAGTTAATAAAACAATTGCATAATAAAAGGTTAATTATCTAAGGATTTTAGGAGGATTCATGACCTAAGTACTAATTCTTGATATTGATTATTTTCTAAGCAATTTCTTTGTTCTTTGTTCATTATTGTTTTCTACTTTATTTTATCTGTTTAAGTATTATTTTTAATTAAAAACCAACATTCCATTTGTAGACTAGATAATAAGAAAACTGCAATTATTAGTAATCATTGTCTTTATGGGATTCGAACCATAATTGCCTGTGTTAGCTACAACTATACCGCAAACTTACGGTTAATTAAATATTGACAACTTTAAAACCAGTCAATCAAGTTTTTGGTGTTGTTGCCCTCTTATTCTCCCATCCCAATTTTTGCATTTTTCTACTAAATTAGCAACACCCAAGTAAGTTTTCTTGTTGTTTTCACTTGTTTATGCATGATTCATTAGTTATTTTGTGTGATTTGTGAATTTTTAATTGAATATGCCAAGTTTATGAATTAGGTATTTTAGGATAATTTGTGTGATTTTATGCTTAATTGTGGTTTAATAATTGGATTTAATCTTTACCCAATTGATCTTATAATTGAATTTGTGTAATTGCTTATGAATTTGGTTAAAATTAAACTTCAATTATGGAATTGTGTGATTTTGGCTGGCTAAGTATTTGATTGTGATTTTTTGTGTAAAATTATATTAATTAGTTATTTTTATGTCAATTAACATTGTTTTTGTGTTTAATTGCATGGTAATTTTGTGATTTACATGAATTCAACATTTAATTTCTTCAATTTTTTGTAACTGTGAAATTAGGGTTTTTAATTTCAATTTTAGGATTAGAAGTTTGTAATTTAACAATTAGGTTAGCTTAATTTGTTAATTACAATATTTCTAATTTTAATTTTGAGATTAATTAGGTTTTTAATTTTTTATTGTTTCTTTATTTATTCATTGGTGTTAAGTTATTAATTATTTTCATATGTTTTAGTTTTCACTATCATTTTGTTTTCATAATTAATTATTTTTATATGAAATCACGGCATGAAAAGAAGATCCCTAGGAAGCGACAAAGAGGAGAAGATTCCTCAACTTTAGCTTAGCCCCTAGAGCGACTGAGGATGTTACTGTTTAATACCAAGGCCCAGGAGGAACAATACTAAAGGCTCAAGGATAAGAAGTTCAACATCAGTCGATTCATCAATTAGGAGGCACTGGAGCAAGTTTGCTTAGTCCAACAAGTTTGAGACCTTGTCAATATTGACACATGGTCCCTACTTGTTGAGATTGTGGAGCTAGCTTATAAAGAGCTTACATTAGAGGTCCTCTCCACATTCTTTATGGGGAGAGGTAGCTACATAGGGATCGACCTAGCATAATCTAGTTCCTGATGACAGGAGAAATGTTTTGAATGAGTTATTAAGAGTTTCCCATGACAATAGGTCTTTATGATCAGGAGTTAGGGACACTTGAGTACCTTTCACTACAGACTGACTTTCTGTAGGGATAGTCTTATTGGCATTTTTGGAGTAGGATCAGCATAGAAGATGACAATGACCCAAGAAAGTCTAAGGCGTCTACATTTTGACACCCCGTACTTAAATACATTCATAGTATTCTAAGTCACACGCTGAGCAGTCGGGGTGATAGTTAGGGAGTTGTCAGGAATATAGATTTGTATTACTTATGAAGCATAAGTGAGAGGACGCCAATTCACCTAGGACAAGCACTTGTCCTATTCATCAGGCATTAGAACAAAGACAAAAAGGTCGACACAATTTGGGTTGGAGGTTATGTGACCAGACTAGTATGATGGATGGGCTTATTTGATCGATTACCACTGATGTGACAAATGAGTACCATGGTGGCACTTAATTTAGCAGTGATGTAGTACATTTGTATAGTTAGCAGACATCAGGGACCCACGAGAGACATATATAGACTTATCAGGGGACCTGACGAGCTAGCAGCAGAGGGTGGAGATAGAGTGGAACAACATGCAAAAGAGAAACCACTATAGCCTTAGCCACTGTGATCCAAGATGAGAGATGAAGCACCAGAACCGAATATTTTAAGAGGTCACAGAGCTATGATGCAAAACCTAGCTCAGTGAAGATAATACTATCAAAGAGATATATGGGCTGACTTTTAGAAACTCAAAAGACTATTTGATGATAGTAGGTGGTTGAGCGAGTAGGATGACTCGAGATTATGGTTAAGCGATTAGGAAGACTCGAGCCTTCAGTCGGATGGATGGGAGAGTTGATGTTATTAACAATGGGTCCTTTAGGCATTGATTTCCAGCCTCCACCATTTGGCAAGGGTACTTCCTCAACAACCCCTCCATCGATACATAATTGACCTTTTTTGTGAGTATTAATATTTAATACCGTAGGTGCACAGTGTAGTTGTAGCTAGTACGAAAAATACGGGTCAATTCTACGAGGACGATGAGTACTAGTAATTACTATTATTCTATTATCTAGCCTACGAATTGATTGTAATTTTTAAATAAAGAAATTAAAATTAAGCAATTAAAATAAACTAGTGACACAATTTAAATAATGAATTGGGAATTACTGAATAATTACTGATGTCAATTAATTAGTATCTAGTCATTGAATCCCCTTAAACCCTTAACCGTTTGATCTTTTGTTATGTAATTATGTTATTGATTAATTGGACCGTGGAGATTCCTAAGATATGTAAGTAGCTGACCTTGAGTCTACTAACAACTAATCTTAAGGTTTCTAACTGAATTACTTAGGTTAAATCTTATGGGATTACATCACCATATTATGAATCTCTCTATTAGGTTTGACCATAATCCAGAAGATTTATGTAGTCCTATCTCTAAGATTATAATCAACTCTTTCCAATTATAGTAGATCTATTCAAACCTAGGATTTCTCATCTGCTAAGTATGAAATTCGATTAAAGTCTAATAAATCAGATTAAAAGACAATAATAATATAAAAATTGGATCACAATAATCAACAATACAATTGCATTCATAAAAGAATCAAAACATGTTTCAATATCAATTAGGGTTCATCTAGCCTAAATGCTAAAAGAAAATTTAGTTATACATCAACAAATATGAAATCATATCCATATATATAGAAAATAGAATAGAAACAGCGGAATCATAATTCTAAATCTCCCTGATTGTTCTCTATCTAGTATTTTGATAATGTAGGCGTTTGATCTTACGGTCTGATGGATTTGTTGATAAAAACTTCACATCTCCTGCTCCTTAAGCTCCAAATTTCCTTTGGTGTTGCCTTTGCACTCTTTAGAATGAAGCCAACTGTTTTATCCCTCAATTGCCTCCAAAAAGTCACTTTTATATGAAAATTTAGGTTTTCAGTCGATGCATAGTCTCTTACATGGCCTTGCATCAGACTGTGTATAATTGGAATTCTTTGGGTATTGTGAAAGTGTATGGCCACATGAAAGTTCATGATCAATATTGTTAGACCCCGTTTCCGGAGTCTAACTCATGCTCTGATACCAAAAACTGTTGGATCGTGTTTTCGGAGCCCAATGTTCATGAGTCATACTTAAGCACATTACCTTGTAGGGTCCTTTTTATGGAACCTCATTAGCTAATTAGGCTCGTCTTCCTTCTAATAACATCCCAAAATTTCTATAATTTGAATACTTGATAAATGTCAATCCATTTTTAAGTTCATGTCCTCAATCGTTACCCTAAACACATCGCTCAATTTATCTCTTACTTTCATAACCAACTAAGTACATTTCAAGTTCCATTCAAGGCTAAATGTACCATAAATAAGCAATGATAAGCCCACAACTTATAAAATGTACATGATTTGGGACAAAAAGCATAACTTTCACTATGGATGTTGGATTAAGACCATTCTAGGATGGTTTCGAATAGAACTTCGATTTCTACAACTTCCGTGAAGACCCCGAAGAGAGATTTTTCTGTTTAGAGGGACAAAATTGGCACATTTTTAAAATTGTCCCGAGAAGGTCTGTTTAACGGACATACGTCCCTTCAAATGGACATGAACTGAGTTGGGACATTTTCAGACCCGAGAAGGTCCGCTTAGCGGACATGAAGTCCGTTTAACGGACAGCTACGGGTCAAATTCCACATTTCCAACTCCTTAAGCTACCTAGGACCCATCTTATGCATATCTATCATTCCTAACTCATTTTCCTCATCATT
>JANZXP010000007.1:3457934-3478515 GCA_027576715.1 Erythroxylum flavicans | reverse complement strand
ATGCAATACTATAATTATTGCCCTTGTATTTGTATCAATTCATTTTGATTATCTCAATTATAGCTTATATGATAACTAAATAATGATTATTTAAATTGAAGGTGTCTTGTAGGTATGTAGTCTTAGTAAATCCTTTGCCTTTTGGGGTGTTCAATCGATTTATAAGAACTTCGGTTGATCTATATCCTAAAATTTATAAAAATATTGCCATAATTTAAGTGTACTTCAATTGACCTAAAATTGTATTAGGGCAAGCTTGGTTTGGTCGATTAAGCATAGTGCATTCATATTGTATAAATCAATGTTTTAAAAATCGAATTAGACGTCGAATCGATCAAAGGAAATGTTTAAGATTTAAAGGTTCAATTGTTATTAAACTGCTATAAAATCGATATATAATAAATAAGAAGTAAAAATTATAAAAGTAAGTAAAAATAAAATATTTTATTGAAATAAAAAATAAACTAATGTCTATTATTGTGCAATGAACTAATGATAAATAAATTTGAGTCTAATATATAACTTAAAATAACAATAAAAAATCAAAATTGTATTTCTGAAGGAGGTTATGTCTCATCATCGTCAAAAGTTCCAAATTCTCCAACACTATCTATAAACTACATTTTCATCTAAAGTATTTACATCAACTTCTTCTATTGAATTCAAATAAATTACAAATTAGTAATGTATGAAATTATTCTCAATGGTAAATTTGTAATACATTATACTTTTAACTTAAATATGATTTAACCGACCATTAGTAGATGTTTTTAATTCATTCATTGTGACAAATACATTTTGTTCATAAATCACCTTTTCAAGTTCATTGTAATAAAGATCAGGCGATGGTTCTTCTTCTTTGATCAAAAAATCAACATGTTCATACAATCAATATCATCAGGATCATATATTCGCTTCTTACTAAGCGCTCTGAATACTGAGAAATTATAAAGTCAATAATAAAAATAAAATTAATGAAATAAAGACAAAACTATAAAACACTTGATGTTCCAAAAGATTTTATTTCTTTGTATGAATACGTTCAGAAACACTCCAATTATGCTCACAACTTGATGGAAAAGTTGTTTGATTGAGCAATCTAATAGCGAGTTTTCTTAATGTT
This sequence comes from Erythroxylum flavicans, assembly GCA_027576715.1. Classification (NCBI taxonomy): domain Eukaryota; kingdom Viridiplantae; phylum Streptophyta; class Magnoliopsida; order Malpighiales; family Erythroxylaceae; genus Erythroxylum; species Erythroxylum flavicans. The sequence goes on along the minus strand of JANZXP010000007.1, from coordinate 3,477,392 downwards.
GGAGCACTTTCATTGAATAATCTCCACCACTCATTTGTATTTTAAATTAATAGTTATGAAAATAAAAATATATTATTAATAAGTAAAGAATGAATTAAAAGTATAAAAATTAACAAGCTGCATTTTTTTCAGCATAAGTTCTCTCTTTACTGATGATTTAGCAAAACTCTCTAAACCTACATGATACAATTTAATTTCATTCATCACTTATGATTGCTCTTCAATAGAGAAAATATCTTTGCATTCAACCACATCAAACAGACTGCCTATAATATTATTTGTACCTGCATCTCCACTGTATAAGCAATAAGGATTAAGAAAATAAGCTACTAAGTGGATTTTTTGAGTAAAATGTTTATCCCATCATCGATTAATAATATCTATAGAAGGCTTGTACAATTTCTTCTTCCCTTTAAAAAGATTTATAATTGTTTTGTGAGCTCTATACATACCATCATATATATCGATAAGTGTAAATTATACTATATGTTAATAGATGTTTAAGTCCACTTTTAAGTATTTCTTAGATGATTATCATGTATATAGGCTTAGAATTATGTTATTATTAGTGTTTGTTTATATTCTAAGTGTTTGTATGGTTTTGAGCATGATTTGAACCTTAATTTTATATTTCAAGAGGTGTTTGATGTGTATTTGAGTGTATGGAAATAGGAAATTAAAGAAAAGAGAAGAACTTGAAGTATGGAAGTAGGCTAGCATCGTAAATTGTCTTGCCACGATCATGACAGAGAGCGCAGACAGTTATTCCAACGAATTTCGGTTTTTTCAGCACATGACTCTTTTTGTAATTTTAACATTTTGGGGCTATTTTTGGAACCAAATTAAGTGGATAAACCCTAGAAAGAGTTATTCAGGTTTAGGATGATCTAATTATCATATTTGTATTTTTTTGAGTTTTTTTGTGACTTGATTGTTATTGATTTCAATTCAATTTTTTAGTGTTATGATGTTTAGGTATGCTAATACTTCGATAATAAATCAAGAGAGTGAGTCAAAAGTAATCCGATTAGGTTGGGTAATGAGAGTTAGGGACCTAATAAATCTCATAAATATCAAATCAGTAATCATATGAAGAGAGATCTTGCGTGAAAACCTGATTATTCGATAGATCACTTAAGAATTAGTTCAAAATGTTAGGTAGATTTTCTCAATCGAGAGGTTGCAAAATCTAGAATTTTGTAATCAGTTATAATTGATTAGTCATGCTTGCTTCACCTTGCTTGCATGCTTGTTCCCAACCACCATCCACCATCCACCCTCTGATACTCACGTCTCTAGCTTTTCTTGTCTTTAACTCACCTAGGGCATTCTTATCTTTCCCTTTAAAACTTTTTCTTCCCACCTTACCATTTTTTCTCTTAAGCTTTCTTAACATACTACCTTCTGCCAGTGCCACCTCTCACAACATGACTACCAACTTGCCCTGTAGGTCTCTAACTTTCCATCATTTCCCCTTCTCGTCAAACCATCTTCCCCCTCCTCCCCTAAACAAACACCCTAACGCTCATCCCTATGCTTATCATCGATACAACCTGTCTAAAAATCATCACCTTCCTCATCTTCTACACACCCTACCCCGAAAACATGGACGCAGGTGGTTGGGGATAAACCATCCTTGACCCTCACCTTCACTCCACCTTAAGAGTTGGATGGCAAGCTTATCGTATGTCCAAATATTTCAACTCTCCAAAAGGGAGCTAAGAGCTAGGAATAAACTCTTGTTAGGTTTTTCTTTGAGAAACGGTCAGCCTTCCCTCTCATACTCCAATAGGCCACTAAAACATAGAAAGCAAAAGGTTTAACTGACGTTTTACTCACTAAGGATAACCTCATTCTCTTCATTTTCTCATATGTTTTTAAGCTCAAATAATCCTTGAAGATGGTCCATGACATCTTGGGAACCAACCCATCTTTTTACAAGTGTGGCAACCTAGCTTACGGTTTGCTACTATCAGGTTTTAACATATCCCTATCTGGATTAATTTTCACAATGTTCCCTTAGAATATTGGACCACCTATGGGAGCTCCTTGGCTAGTTATGTTGGTAAACCATTATGTATGGATGAACATATTGTAATGAAGAGAAAGGTTGGGTATGCCCGACTGTGTTAGCATTGAGCTCTCTAAGGAACTACCGAATGAGATTCCTATAATGAGTTTGGGAGAGGACCAAAAACTATGGGAAGACACCATTGTCATATCCTACCAATGGAGACTACATTTTAAATTGCATGGGAAAGTATGGAAAGCTATAAGGAAGAAATTCACTACTGGTAGTTCTCAAGAGCTTATGAGACTTGAAGAATCTGGACAATAGCTGACTGTCCCTCCTTTGGCCTCCACGTCACCACAACTCCAGTAGAGCAGGAAAAACTTGAAATGATGTAAAATACATCGTAGGATACCCTTCTTGAATTGTCCTCAGCTCAGAATGTGACTCTCTTAACAATTAGTCAACAAATATCTTCTAAGACTCTGAAAATAACCACAGATGGTTCCTCAGAACTTTCGTCAAACAACTATGACATCCAAGAGTATGATATCAGGCACATACCACAAGATTCAAGCATAATTGACGGAATTTCTAGCACTTCTAGTCATACCCCATTTTCTCCTATCAAATATGATACCTCCCTAATTCCATCTGCTGTCAACACTCAAACAGAAGATCCTTGTACCAAAGTAGCTATGAATGGGCAAACCTTCCACACCATGGAGAGAAGACGATCAAAATAGGGCAAAAATAAAATCCCCACAAGTTCACCCCTTTAATGTCAATCCTAACATGGAATTTGCATGGAATAAATAGCCCTTTTAAGATTCTAACTTTAAAGGACTTTGTTTTACAAGAAAAACTTCTACTAATTTCTCTTCTTGAAACCAAAATAAAACTACATAACCTATGCAAGTTGTAACTTTTTGGTCCCCTATGGAGTATACTTTCTAATCATCAACATCATTCTTTTAGTATAATCATCCTTTGTTATAACAGGGATGAACTCAAAGTTGACTTGTTGGAGTCTACTGAGTAAGCCATACATCTCTAGTCGATTTTTTTGCAGGCAAGTGTTGATATAAACATCTCTTTTATCTATGTGAGTAACTACTACTTTCAAAGAAGAAGTCTTTGTAGCAATCTCCAAACCTTCAACAACTTATTACTTTATCATGTTTGATCTGTGGTGGTTTTAATTCCACCCTCTTCCGCGAAAGCTCAAGGCCATTGTAATCTTAAAAACCATTTAGAGGATTTTAAGGAATGTGCTCATGATATAAGCGTGATTGATTTGAAATTCATTAGAAATACATTTTCTTGGTCCAACAAACAATCCTCATCTTAGCATATAAAAAAAACTTGATCGTTCAATGGTGAATGATGCTTGGCTAACTGCCTTTCTAAATAGTTTTGCTAATTTCAAAGACCCTTTATTCTTAGATCATTCTCTAATTATAGTCGAAATCTTATTTCAGAAACTTTTTCCTCATTTTCCTTTTAGATTTAACAACTATCTTGTATATGATATTGGCTTTCCATATGCATGCAGGAAGGTTGTTGATTTTAGTTATGTAGAAACTAAACAATATCGTTGTGTCTGAAAGTTGAAATGTATCAAGAAGGAGCTTAAACTTTTAAAATCTGTACAATGCTCCACTATCTCTGCTATCCACTCGAGAAGATCAAACCTAGAGGCTATTAAATCAATGCTTGGATTGCATCCTATTAATCCAAATCTTATGGATAAGAGAAAGTTAGCACTTACCAATTATTTGCAAGTTGTAAGCAATCACCATTCTCTGCTTCAACAGAGAGCAAATATACACTGGCTTAAGGATGGTGACCTTTCTTTAAATCCATCCTAGCAAGGCTCAATCTTAACAAAATCCACTTTATCACATTTGTAACAGGTGCGCTACTATTGAATCCTCAAGAAATTCAAAATAAAGCTACAAGTTATTTTAATTCTCTTCTGGGATCACCTGGCTACTCGATTGTCTTCCTCGATAAGCTTAGCTTACTGAATTTGCCGCAAGTTTCTTATCTTGATTGTGAGCTTCTCGCCTAATCTGTTGATGACAGCAAAATGGAAATAGTAGTCTTTTTGATATGGATGGTTCAAAGGCAGCCAGACCTAATGGCTTTAATGGCCATTTCTTCCAAATATCATAGCATATCACAGGCCCATTTTTGAAACTGACAGTTCAGGAATTCTTCATTAAAGAGATCCTCCTTAAGGAAATCAACCAAACGTTTACTTGATCCCTAAAGGTCTTAACCCTTCTACACTTGTACACTTTCGACTAATCGCATGCGCTAACTTTCTTTATAATCTCATTTCTAAAATACACGCAATAGGATTGATCAGTGAGAACCAAGGAGCTTTCATATTGGATCACTATATTTGGGATAATATACTTATTGTCTAAGAACTTCTTAAAGGATACTCTCATTCCAATTATGCTCCTAACTGTACAATGAAAATTTATTTTCATAAAGCCTTCGACAACATTAGCTGGGATTTTATATAGATCATGCTCTAAGCCTTCGAATTTCCAACTATGTTCATTAATTGGTTAAAGCAATGCATCATTTCCACTTCCTTAGTTGTGCTTATTCATGGAAGACCTACCTAATTTTTTAAAACAGCTAGGGGGCTTCGACAGGGGGATCCTCTATCCCCCTATATTCTCATCATATGGATGGAAATTCTCAATTCCATCATAAAATATGAAATGCATCTTAATTCGAATTTCATATACCACTATAAACGTAAGAACATTGCTCTTCTTAACCTTAGGTTTGTTGATTCCATCAACACCCTCATGAAGGCGCTAGATATCTTCAAGGGCTATTTTGGGTTGCATATCAATCTTAACAAGAGTTTATTTATAAAATGTATTCAGAGAAAACTCTCTTCATGGGTAAAGAAAAAGATATCCTATACGGGCAAACTAAAACTCATTCAATCTATGCTAAACTTCTTGCATATATACTAGAGCTCCCATGTTTTTCTTTCTTGAAGTATCATTAAGACTATCAAAAGATTTTTTAAGAGTTTCTTGTGGTCCCATTCAAATGGCTCTAAAGGTGTAGCAAAGGTTCGATGGATTGACATATGTCTACCCAAGGAAGAAGGAGGCCTGAATATATCATCTATCAAAGTCATCAATCTGGTTTTGATTCTTAAGTGAATATGGTGGATTTTGCTAGATAAACGCTCATTATGGATACGATGGTTACGTTCTTATTTTCTTTAAGGTCGAAGCATCTGGAAATTGAATAAAAATTGCTCCCATTCTCATTTTCTCAATTGTCTGCTCACCTTGCGAGATAGGGTTAAATATGACATCACCAGCTTCTCAGCTAATGGTCCTACTTCTATTGTCATCCTCCACTGGAAAGGCCACCCCATCTAGTCCCTCAACAACAAAACCATCAAAGAGCTCCTGTGAAGAACATGCCCAAAAGTGGAATGACACAAAATTATTTGGAACAAAGCACTCACCCTTGGGATATCCTTCAACCTTTGGCTGGCTATCCAAAACAAACTACCTACTTTAGACTGATTGCCTTATATACAAATCAACCGTTTCTGCCCTATATGTCAACCCCAAGCAAAAATCGATGATCATCTCTTCTTCACTTCCCCTTTTAACACCTGCATATGGCAAAGGATTACACAACTAAGTAGATGGAATGCCCCTAGTTGCACTGTACCAAATATCAAATTAATCTATTAGCTGGAACAACTCATTCACAGCATAGTCGACGTCTCTTTCATCCTAGTCTTAGGAACATGCGTGTATACATTGTGGCGGGAACGTAATCAACAGAGATTTGCCAATCATTTTTTAACCTAGGAATCCATTAAGTCAAATATAATCTGACAAGTTCGTAAAATACTGATCGTAAAGAACCTTCACCAACAATGCTCAAATGATATATTAACGTCCTTTAACATCTGAATGTCTGTGTGCTTGCTTCCCTTTTTTAGTTGATTATATATTGCTTTTATTCCTTATACCTTAGTGTAAGGAGTGTAAAGGATACACCTTTTAAACTTTTGTCTTCCCTGTAATTCTTTCCATTATTTATCTATTAATCCTATTTTACTTTTTTTTAAAAAGGTTGATGTTTACCTTCTAATTTAAATGTTTAGTTTTGGTTAATAGTTTTGAGATTTCTTATTTGTCTTTAATACACCAAATTTCTTCCTCTTTATCTTTCTTCCTTGATATTCATTGCCAAAACTTTTTAGCTTCTTCTCTTTTCTTTATTGATCACATATCAAGTAAAAATTTGTCTTTACATTTTTATTTATTTATTATAATGTTTAGTTTAATCAACATTTTTATAGGATAACTTGCGTAAAATGAAATAATCCAACTTCACTAAAAAAATTTCTAATTAAATTTGTGGTCCCCAATAAAGCCTTAAGATTTCTCTGACTTTGTTTTGGTTTAATAAGGCTTTGGTATTTCTTTTTCTTTGTAATATGTGTGGTAAATGAGAAAAGATAGACTAAGGATGAAATGCTTCTCATTTCTTGCTCAAAGTGAAAGTAATATGTATATATATTTTGAGAAGTTCTATTATTATACAAATTTTAACTTCTTATTACGGAATAGTTGTTAAAAAATTATACACAAGTGTTCAGTTACGTTATGAACTTTAAATATATTAAGAAAAATTCATGAATTATCCAAGTAAACCTAAAATTAGAGCAAGACCTTGTTCAAATAAATAATAATTAAAATATGCAATAACAACAACACATTTTAAGTTAAAAGCACATGGCATTTGTGATCAATGAATGTGAAATTGCTAAGATACATGCTCTTTAGTTCGTAATTTCATTTAGTTTGCCTAAATTCTTGCATAATTAGAAATTGTGTAGAAGTTATAGAAAAAAAAATTGTTTTGAGTAATTAGTTATGTTTTAACATTTATTTTTCTTAGGTACAACACGAAATATATCTATGGGTCACAATCCTCTATTAATCGTATCGCTACAAATGATTCGCTTTGATAATTTTCATGAAGATATAGTCATTTTATATCTCATACTCTAATCAAGTTCGATTTCTGTTCACAATTCAAGTTAAAGACAAGACAAACCAAGAATAAATCATGAAGAACAAATCCTAGATTTTCGATTATAGATTATTGAAAAATATTAAAATAAGGTAACACACCTCCATTAATGCAAAACTCAAGTAACTAATTTGTATTTATCAATGATCAAGCATTCGTAAGATCATTGGTTGCAACATTAGAGAACAAGTACACGTAGGTTTTAGGATAGTATGACTAAGTTTCCAAAGCGATTAACACAACATGAGAAAATTTGTTTGTTGCAACTTCGAGTTCTACAAAGGAGAAATTTTCAAATGAAAACTTGAATAGATAAAATTTTCCTAGTGTTGGGTTTTCCCTTCCTTCTTAGCATGTTTTGCAAAAGAAAACAATAAGCCTATAGGTCATCGATTTTATTGATGCAATATGAAGTTTATAATATAACTAATAAACTGTGCATAGTTTCATCAGCTTTTTTACTTTTACCAGTTATTCCTTTTCTAATTGGTTTCTTTCGTACAAAGAAGGAAACACATGCCTTCTTGATGCACTATTGACATGTTAGAGTGTAAAAGAAATAGATTCTTTGTCATACAAAGAAAAAGAACATGCATTTACTAGTTGGCTGGAAAAGAATATGAATAATGTTAGATTCAACGGTCAAACTTGTATGGTTTTAATAATTGGAGCTTAATTATATATTAATCTTTTTCTTTTAGAGAAAAAGAAACCAAAAACATGTTTTGTAGTGCCGAAAAGTCAACACATGTAGCCTTAAACAAGAACTTTGGGAAATGTTCGGAACTTTGTTCCTGATTTGCTTTTATACGTTAATAAAAAGAGGTTATGTTAATAGAAATGTTATACTACTTTTTACTGTTTATAATATTAGTGTCTATTGACAGTTGTTACGTGACAAGTTCACATCTGTAAAGCTAGTTATCAAAAAAGTAGTTGCGGTCCTCCGCCCAGGAGCAGATTATTCAAGTCTCAAGAAATTTTACAGAGCAATCATGTCTACACTTGGTCTCTATGGTTTGGTGAAGAGGATTCTCGGATAAGCTAGGGAGGGCTATCAAATATTGTAGTTCAACTTCATCACCAGTATGTGAAAGCTAAGAACTCTTGGTGGCTAATGAACAGTAGTGAAGAACCAATATAGCTTATCATTAATAGACCATCTTCTCTGTCAAGGTTTTCAAGTCAAATTATACAGCTAGCATGGGAATGATGTCTGTAGATTGAATGGAATGTCAATTTGGGCACGTGTATTTTGAGTAATATTCATTTATAATCTGTTAATACATTTCAAGAATCAGTATTGGATTATAGGATTTGCATCATTTAACAACTGCTTAGTAACGCTAGCAGACCAGGGTTAGGATCACTGCTTAATTAATAGCAGTAGGAGACCAGAGATTTGAGCGAGTTAAGAATCTCTCATTTAAGAAACAATTTGCTGGTTCAAGCTGACTGAAAAGGACATGATACATATCTGTGAATTATGATTATAATGAATACAATTTCATCTCACCGTCAAAGGAAGGAGAAATAATGAATCCAACATTTTTGTATGTCATCTCTACTTCAAAAGGAAAACAAAAATCACCTACTGTCTCTGAAGCTCCTTGTATACAATTTTGTAATAACATTCTCATACATCAGCGCATCTCACTGGTGCATATCCCAACCTAGACTTCTTGGTATCGTATAGAATGTGGAAATTCTGCTGCTGATAGTTCCCGATTATTGAAAGGGCAGATCGAGGAGTCCCCAACATTGCCAAGCATACAACATCTTCGGGTTCTAGCCGAATGAAGTAGTTCTCGACAGGAAAATTCCACACTGCTCCATCAGCAAACCGAATGCCAAAGTCAGGAAGCTCCAAATTTTTTGCTCCAGAGACATTGTAACAAGGTTCTAGTATTGGAAAATCTTTAATCACTGGATATCCTTTAACTTTTTTCACGAATGCATCCTTTATAATTCGATATGCGGGATCTGCAAAGTAACTCAGCGTAGTACCAGAATCCACAATTGTACCACCAGCACCTTCTGAAGACAATTGCCAAGTTTCTTCTGATATATTCAGCACCTCTCCGCCAACCATGATAGATTGTATCTGAACATAATAAAACGTATCAACCATGTTTCCTGTTCCAGCCACCAATGAAGTAAAGTTCAGAAGTGGGTGGCTTAAGAGGTCCTTGTCCTCCCCAAATATCAACTTGCTGCTAACGTTGGTGTCACTATTTCTATCAACAAGGCAATAAGAAAATGAGTGACCATATAGAGACTGAAGCTGAGAAGCAAAGGAAAGAGGCCCTCTCCCAAGTCCTAACAATCCTGCAGCCCCATGAAACAGCCCTCTATTCCAATGACCACAACCAAACATCAAGTTTTCCACCCGCTTAAATTCTGATTTCCCGGCAACTGATGTGAGATTAACTGTAAACGTTTCAAGAGCAAAATCACCTGTTGTATTGGAGCTGTCACCATACCAGTAGTAATAAGGACATGTCTGATTCTCCGACTTGCAAGGCCGAGGAGGATCAGGAGATGAAACCAAATGGCAACGAGGATCATGACAACTTATGTTCCTAAACGAGCTAGAGTCCTTGGGATCATAATAAGGTCCATTTTGCTCGAAACAATCGTAGCAAGGAACACACTGAATCCAATTAAGGTCACTTCCAGTATCAAGAATCAAAGAGAAATGCTTAGGAGGGGTACCAATGAAGACATCCATGAAGTACTCTCCAGAGCCAAGAGTAACCCCTGATTCCAGAGTGGCCATGAGCTGGCCGGAAATCCCGCTTGCATAAGACTCAGGTGATGCTGCCGGCGGAATTACAGACTTCAACTCCTTCACATCCCTCACTTTCTCTATATTTAACCTGGAAATTACATTTTGGTTCTTCTTCTCTATTATCCTCTTCTGCAGAGTCTGAATTCTGACCGAATCCCGCGTTGTAGACTTGACAAAAGATTCTTTGACCTCGGATTCTTCATTCATGGGCCTACGTTTTAATTGGAGCTTCACCGTTTGTTTAGGATCATGTCCTTCTTTGGCTTCGTCTTCATCAAAATCACAGTCTTCTTCTCCTGCGTCTTCTGTTGCTATTGTTCGTGATTTCGGGTCGGCTTCCTTTGAAGTCGAGAGACCACAATTAGTGTTCATTGAAGATGAAGAAACTGCATTGAAGCTCATGTGGTCAGGCAATTCAATACTGGAAAGAGTTGAGATATTGGTGTTCAGATTCTTTCTGCGGTCATGGATCCCAACAATAGTTTCAAAAGCTCCAGCAAATAGAAAGATAAGGAAAAGTAAAAGAGAGAGCTTGGGCACCATAGCAATAAGTATTTCTTGTTTGGTCAGCGAGAAAATCCTACATCAAAATAATACACGAAAGCAAACCCGAGAAAACCCAGACGATCAAATTTTTTAACTCAGTTTCAGAGATTTCCAGGAACTGAAAAAACAAAACCAGATATCCGGAAACCAGAAGAAAAGATTTTACAAAAAAAATGAAGCTTGGAGAAGAGGTAATGATCTACAGGAGGAAAATGAAAGAAGATGAAAGCATATTTAATGTTGTTATAAGTATTTAACAATAACGTAAGGGAAAAGAAGAAAGAGAAACGAATGGTAAAGGTGTAGTCTTTGGGAGTTCTTCAAGTCTGATGGTTCTTCATCTTGGATTCAAGATTTAGACTTTGAAGACTTAAGAGTTGGTGCAAAAACGCGGTTTCAGTCTAATAAATGCACAGGAAGGAAAGAAGAAGAAGAAAATTTAATAATAGGACTTCCAACACTCCTTTCTTTTCTTTTCCCTCTTGTAATAGCTGATAGATAAGTTGGTGGGTGATTTTTACCTAGTCCAAGTCTTCTCGTTGGGTTTCTTCCTTCCTAGTTCTTGCTTCATTTTAAAAACAACTGTTAATTGCCTTTGTATTTGGAGTTCCATTCCCACCAGCCTTCACCTACACTTGAAAAAGAAAAAAAAAAAAGATTCAACTTTTTCTGGTCTTTAGCTGTGAGCTTTGACCTTGTTTGTAAGTCTAGCTTTTTGAAAGGGAAATCTGTTATGTCTATATCTTTGACTAGAAAAAGCAGAGAGAGAAAGCGGGTAATCTTATACACATCTAACAAAGGCCACAGAAAAAAAAAAAAAAACAGGTTATACCAAGTGGAAAGGCAAAAAGGCAGCTCCCACGCTATGAGCCATAGCTTAAGGAGCGATGGACTCTTAGACGCCAACATCTTTCGACAATAAAATCTTTATGTGATTTATTAAATTGAGCATGCTCCTGCTTTTTTTGCATGTATACAATAGCTGTAGGTTCCGCTTTAAAACGCATAAATTAGCATGAATTTAGGAAGATTTAGTTTGTAATGAATTTTAATACAAGTGACGCGTATTCTTATTTCCTTTAATAGTATTCAAATATAAGTTTTTCTATACATATGAGCATCTTAAATAAAATTGTGTAATTGTTACTTCCGGTAATGGGAGGCCGCAAGCCCATTGACCATTTCCCTGCAAAATTAGACACAAATTCTAATTTTTGTCTTTGAAGTTCCTACAAGTAAGAAATGTTGGTTTATGCTCTATAGCTAGTTGATTAGTTGTAATTTAGTGACAAAATAATTTAAAGATATTCTTCATCTTATACATGTTTAGATATATATTATAAAGTTTATATAATAATTATACATTGCAAGTCAAAATATACTGAGATTATAATTATGATATTTATATTCCATTTATGTATTATTCCTAAATTATTCCTAGTTGTTGTTTTATTAAAATTGGGCATTAATAGAATATAAAAAAACTAGCATACGTTATATTTTTCTTTATGAAGAAAGTTGTCGATCTCATAGGTTAAAGTATGGAAATACTTAAACAAACGTGTGGGTGCTTGTTAGCGAACGAGTTTACTAAACTAACCCAATATAAGAAATCTATTTGGAACATTACTTGTATGTTTATGGAAATTCTCATTGTGATGATTGTATAAGTAATTATTTGACTTGAGATCTCCAAAGTTATCTTGTATAAGAATTGCTATGTTTTGATGCTATTTATGAACTATTCTAATCATTGATAGCTCATTCGATAGTAATTAGGGAAAATGTTTCATTGTTCTCGATTAGTATTGATTCAAGAAATCCTTGGCTAAGCGGAATGACATTTTGTAAATAGTTTACAAATGTCATTAATTGAACTAATAGTTAATGGCAAAGAACTAATATGGTTCGACTCAAATTATAGTAAATTATAGTAGATATTAATTTCATGCTCTATATCTAATCAGAATACATTGTATAATGAAATGATTAAATTCTATAGAAAAATAATGCATAGAAAGGTTAGTTAAAACTATTTTGACATTTCTAATTATTTGGGTGGTTATAATGTGTTGTTATACGTCAATCTTAGTCTATATAGATAAATTGTTTAATTAGATAATTAAACATAAATTAAATGAGTTTAATTTATCTAATATACACATGATTGAGGATTATAATTTGTATCCATTGTCAATATATTTAGGAATCTAATGGGTCTCACATAAATAGTAGATTGAAGAGAGAAAAGATATTTTAATCAAGTTGGACTTTATTGTAAAGTTTGAGAAACTTTATAATTAAATATGAGATATTTAATAAATAAATATCAATATGAGATATTAAATCTTATTCAAACATAATTAGTATTTATTATAATTATTTATAATTATAATTAAGTTTAATTAACATTAGAATTTAATTTCAGTTAAATTATTAAAATTTTAAAAAATTATTATAAATAAGCTTAAGCCCTAATAGAGCTAGCGCTTCTTGCTTAACCCTCTCTGTAAGAGTTTCAGAGTTACGTCAACCTATTATGTGGATACTATTAGAGGCCAGACATTTGTGCAGCTATAGTGGTTGAGATGAGTCAGTTTTGGAAAAGGTTCAAGGAAAATGACAAGTAAATAATCAAACTTCGGAATAAGGTATAAATTAGGATTTAAGCTTTATTATGATTTATTTGTTAATCATTTTATAAAATTACAATGATCTTGGTTTTCAACAAATCAAAATACGAAAAAAATTTGTAATTATTCTACTAAGGCTGGGATCGAATCCTGCCTCAAATTCCCAATAGAAAATATGTTACAAAGTTAAATTAAATTGATCAATCTTTTAGTTTTAACTTTATGAGAAGTTCATTTATGTGTAAAATGTATTTTATTTATCATCATCATCAAAAGAGTTACTTTAATATGTTATTATGTGAACTTTAACTTATTTATTGGAACTCGCTAGAGTTTTAATGGCGAGTTCCAATGTCTTGAATGATTAATATAAGTGAGTTTTAGTCTTTCTCTTTGTAAACTTGATAAAATTTCGAGTGATCTTAATTTGAAAGTTCTTGTAAAATTTTAATAAAGTTTTAAGCCAGTTCTCTTTTTTTTCCCCTTTCTTCTCCTATATCATGACCCCTTATTTACATAGGTCCGAAAGTATTCATTTCATTAATTTAGATGCCAAATATCATTGTGTAATTGGCAATTAAATTGTTTTAATTATTGTTCGAGGCTCTTCTTAGTTTTCAAAGTTGATCATGAGTTCTCTTCTTAATTTACGAAGTTGATCATGAGTTATGGTTAAAAATATAAACAATTTTTTTGTTTTTACAAATTCTGCATCGAGGCTTGTTCATGTGCACATAAAATATAATGTGTATGAATGTGTTTTAAAATTTTTGTTCATCAAATTCATCAAATTTCGAAATCTTACCATTTTTACCTAAAATATCAAATATCTTGAACTATAAGCAAAATATCAAATATATGACAACATTTATTTTGTAACACCATATATCATGACTTATAGAAAATGTATACATATATATTTTAGTGACTAATGAAACTTATTTGTGTTGATATGTTATCTCTCTAAGAAATTTAATAATTGTGATTTTAACCTAAAAATTTGTACAAGTGTTAAGAATAATATAATGAAATGTTAATAAAAATTTAAAAATATATGAAAATAAAATTATTTGTTTATCCTACTGTAAAGTTTAAAAATATTTAAAATTAGGTCCAAATATTGTTCAATTTTGTAAACACCTAAACAATATTGTGAACATGATTCTCGAAACTATTTCAATACTTTTAAGTTATATTATTGCCAATACTACAATCACATGCATTAATGCATTTTTTGATAATTCGTAATATGCGATATTATAAAATAAAGGTTCATTAAGATATATTTAATAACTTGTTAAAAGGTTATATGATATTATATGCCTAGTTTAAATATGATGTATGAAAGACATAATTTATGGGCTTTCCAATTCATTCGAGAAACATATGAAAGAAGTTTAATTAGGGCATATTTGCTTGATTTATAAAAGTTCTAAACAATTTGATGATAGGATATTTATTTATGCAATACGTCTTAGAAGTGACCAAAGTTCTTCCTTTTTCCAAATCATTCTCTTATAAGCTCTTGACCTTAGGAACTTGAGTAATTTCAATTATAATACTATCATTGATTGGAATCCACGTTATTTTTATAGGATTAAAAAATCTTAATGTCCTCATTGAAGTTATGTGAGTATATGTCATTTTTGACTCTTCAATATTAGTCGAGTTAGAAATTCTAACTTTATTATCGAAGACAATCACCATATTTCATTATAACTTTGTGGTTTTGTCCTTAAGGACAAAATGCTTTTTGACATGATGGTTTATCAATTAATGAAATCTAGAGTACTTTAAATCATCTACCTTATTAATATGTCTTTTTATCTAAAGTAGTTTAACTAATTCAGCTTCTAGGCAACTCTCTAATATTCTTTCTTTCTTCCTCCTGTATGCTTCACTTTTTAAAGTGAACTTTAATAATGTCTTGCTCGCAACTATGATTTGTTTACTTTTATTGAGAGAATACTTACCCATTGTGCACTTTTTATTTTCTTTTCTTTAGTATTTTTAAAATCGAACCGGTTGCATTTGTTAACTAGCTATAATAATATTAACTCTATGTCATGTGTGATTACTGTCGTAAAAAAACTTTAGCCTTATGTTTCGTAGGATGTAATCATTTCTCCAATGCATGGATTAAGTATACATGTCAAGAAACGATTCTTCAAATATTTGGTCTTTGTAATTGAGGCTTTAATCCCTTTTTATATTGATGTATTTGACAACCAATTCATTTTTTGTTTATTTTTTAATTCAATTATACCAACAATACACCTAGAATTTAAGTCGTTAAGAAATTATGGCTCAAGTTGTTCCAAATTATCAATGAAGCTTACTTCGAGGTCCATAAACCACCAAAAGCATTTCCTTAAGTAAAAGAGTGAATTGCTCAACCATAAAATCATCATTCGTTCCAACATTATTACATGTTACGATAAAGTGGGTAATATGTTGCCTTAAGTTCCCTTTATCATCAAAATTTTAAAACTTTGGCATTTGTAACTTGAAAACATCTTCAAATTGTCAATGTCAATAGTATGGCTTAGCATACATGTAAATTGTAAATTGTAAATTGGAACATTTAGTTTGGTCTTTGACCACCTTTTTTACAAGCTATCAAATGTGTGATGCCTAAACAACTGATTCTACTATAGTATCTTAGATGGTTTTATACTGATTTTGCCTATACCAATCTCTATAAAGTGTTTATGGAAATTTTTACTATGAGATGCTACCTTGAAGATCATCAATCCCTTTTGCCTCCATTTTGTTATAGCTTGTTCATTATATAATCCATTTAATTGTCTTTCTCCTTAACTATATTTAAAAAGTGTTCCAAGATTTTTGTTAGATTCAAAATTTACCCCTTTAGGGATGTATTCCTAAATATCATAAATACTATACTAACAAAGGAATCAACTTAAGGGAGTTTTGGGCCTTCTTAAGGAGATATAAGCATAATGATCCATTGAAGTTACTTTGAAATGATAGCTTTTAGCCTACACTTACTAAAGCATTAGAGACATTGAAGTTTATGAGTCGCAATAGAGTTGAAGGATTATGTAAGGCCCTAACATATACCTTAGAAATATTAAAACATGTTTAAAGCGTATTAAGAAGTGACCATAAAGATTTATGTGCATCTAAGCTAGTTAGAGACATAATGGTACTTAATGTAAAAGACATAGGTAAATTGGTAATTTGTTCATTTCGACATGGACATATATACTTAGACGTGAAATATGGATGAGAATGAAATTAATTGATGAGATTATATGCCAATGTGGGAATTAAAAGAAGAAGAAGAACCAAATATATAATTTTCCTAAAATCAACACATAGATCAATAGGATTAAAGTATGTGTGACCAATATGATTAAAGCATATATGTCCAATATGATTGAAACATTTGTGTCATAAAATAGACATGTAAGAGAGGAGAGAGGGATATGGATTTACAGTTTTGAATGCCAGATTTTCCTCTTCTCATTTTCTCTCCATTTCATCTTCTTCATCACACCATTTTGCATGTAAGGAATCAAGCTCATCTTAGGTGGAAATCAAGGTAAAAGTTAGTGGTTTTTCTTTTCATCTTTATCTTTTCTTGCTTTTCTTATAAAAAGCTAGAATTGTAAAGTTGGAATTGGGATTGGGATATGTATTTGTAGTGTTTCTAGTTGGTGAATCAAGTAAAGCTAAAGGAGAAGAGAAGGAAAAGTACTAGAAGAGCTAATTGACTGATTTTAAGGTTTGGGACTACACTTAGTTTAATTTCTATTTGTTATCTTTGAATGGATAAAGAGATTAATTTAGATATGGAATGGTTGTTGGAATAGTGTCTTGGTGTTACTTTTCATGTAATTGGTTGAATATGACAAGAAAGTAACGTGTAGTGAAGTTCTGTCTTAGGTTTGTTTAAACCAGTCTCATTGTTTTGGCCATAACAAGGCCTACAGAGCTCTAAATTAGGTGATTTTAATTTTAGATTAAACTTAAGACATAGAAATAAAAATATCTAGAGGAGATCCTGACCTAATTCTAGCTAAATGACATTAGAATTTGAGATTGAAAATGGTGACCTGATGCTGCCCCTATGTTAGAGTAGCTTGTGATGTTTGGTGCATTGTCCATGATTTATAAGTCTAAATGGCTAGATTTTTGATGTTATGGAAACTAGAGACATATGGGAATAAATGTCTAGAAGATTTAAAAACCTAATTTGAACATTTGCTATGTGAAAATTTCGAAAACATTAGAGGTATGAATTCTGGGTAGGGGAAATGATGAGAAGGAAATCATACTATTTTGAGTTTGTGTTCATTTTCGATTTTTATCGAGTCATATTCGAACCTTTTCGGATGTTTATGAAACTTTAAAAAAACTTAGAAATAAATGAATATGTGACTTACCATGTGTGAAGCGAGTAATTAAATGTTGAAATTTAAGATTGATCATAATGTACGCGAAAGGAAATTTACACATATAAATGATTTATATGCATATTTATTGCTTATATATTTATAGTATGATTATACAAGTGTGATTTTGATATCCTTCTAAAGGTGGTAAGTTATGAATTTCATGTATGAACACAAATACAGATTTTATGATTTCAAATGAATATCTTATGATTTGTCAATATATGAATTATGAAATTGATAAATGGTTAAAGGAAAATGTCATAGTACCTGCTTTATTGTCTTGGCAGTAGATAGATAGGCATGCCTATATGGTTACAATACAGCTGCTACATTTTGAAACTAATGGTGCCTTCATTTCAAGACTATTCTATAGTTCGATACCTTTGGGTATCTATAGTTCGATACCTTTAGGTATCTACAGTTTGATACCTTCTGGTATCTATAGTTTGATACTTTTGCGTAACTACAGTTTGATATCTTCGAATATCCATAGCTCCCATTATTCACACCCACAGGAACGTGCAGGCCTAATACAAAAAGTAAATTAAATATTTGTAAATAAGAAATACAACATAATAACATGAATAACTAGTAGTGATGAGCATTTGTATTGATTTATTGATGATTTGTAATGATGAGCAGTTGTATTGATAATTTGTATTAATGAATGTTGAAAATCAATGTTTGGCTTATAAATGTAAATTCACGGTATGTAAGTAATACATTGAAGCATTTTTGCATTATGAAATTTTGTGATATTTATGAATGTGTGTGCTTGGCAAATGACTATTTTGAGTGGTCATCTAAATTAAATGTTTCCCTACTAAGCTTTCAAGCTTAGCACTGATGTTAATATGTGTAGGTTCAAGTAATAGGAGTAAGGTACAGGGATCATCTACAGGGACGAAGGCCAACCGTTAGTAATAAATGTACTTTTGGATTGTATCTTTTTGGTTAAAGATGATTGTATATCTAAAAGTTTGTAACTAAGAATTTAAGTTATATGTAATATTTCTTTTAGATTATCATGTAAATGTAAAGATGTAATATTACTTTTAAACGATAAAAGTGATGAAAGTTTGTAATATGTATATGTACAACATTGAATAAACAAATGTGTGATGACAGTCCCTATAAATAAAAAGAAATGTATGTCATGACTGTTTGTACAAGAGTTTGGTTATCACGTACGTGGGTGGTCGTAGGTTCAGTATAGGGGGTGTTACAGATTAGTTATAGGAGTCCAAATTATCGAAGGAGTTAACATAGATTTAACTACATATAAATCTCTACTGGAGGGGCAAATACGGCTAAAGATGATGTTGAAGCTTTCTCCAACATTTTTGACAATCTTGAGAGTCATATGATTATTTGAAGATGGCCCTGTTTGGCAATCAGCTAATTGCATTAGCTGTTAGCTGATTCTATCAGCTGTTAGCTAATAGCTGATTTGACCAGCGGATTGCATTAGCTGTTTGTTAAAGATGTTTGGTAAAATTAACTGTTTAGTATTAGCTGTTTATGTGTAAAATGACTTATAAGGACATAACTTTAAAAAAATTATAAGGATATGAATATTATATATCTTAGTATTTCGTTTGATATTCTTATAGGAATTTAGATTTTAGAAATTTAATTCTGCAAAAATTAAGTTTATAACTTTAATAGAAAACATAAAACATATGATGATGATGATGATGATAAAATTTTTTGATGTTTATAAATTAACCAAACTCCTTTTTAAGGAAATTTGTTTTGTTATCTTGGTAATTTTCTTTTGTAAGAAATATTTTTAAGTTAAATAATTTAAAAATTTTAAGGTTGAATTGATCGAGCCAATTGAGTTATTTAATCATTGATTTTTACTAATCTTTATGAAATTTGGTATTTATAAATTCACTTTTAAATTTTTCATAAAAATATAAATAAAATTTGACATTTTCCGTTAAA
>JANZXP010000007.1:3440583-3456689 GCA_027576715.1 Erythroxylum flavicans | reverse complement strand
GTCAATAACTAAATTATTGTGATTGTATAAATATAAATTAATTTAGTTAATAACTAAATTATTGTGGTATATTCTTTTTAAATTTTAGTGTAAAATTTTAGTGTAGAATGGTTGGAGTAACACCAAATTTGGTGTAAAAAGATTCTAGCAATATTCTATTTTACACTAAATTTGGTGTAAAAATTTGGTGTAATGGTTGGAGATGGCTTGAATACTGCTTTACGTACATGATGGGAGTACATTTGACCAATTACAAAGGAAAGAAAAAAGGTAGACAAATGTAACTCTCACAAATGTTGCGGGTCATTACTTGTATTAAATGCCAATGATATAGATATACCTCTTCCGTCTTTCGGTATGACTATGCATCTGTACTGCTAATGTCTCCTTCATGTATAGAAATTCTTTGATAACGATGATGACGAGGACGATCAAATATAAATAATAACCAATTTAATAGCATTACCGTCGTCTTCAAAACTTAAGATACGTATCTGATTCCATTATATTAAATCATCGTTTAAAGAAAAATGTTGCCATGCTGCTTCACGATTATTTAAGCCGAATGAGGCAGAGAGTTTAGACTTGTGTTACAACAATCAGGCTTTGGCCAAGACCGTCCAAAATAGCAAATTGATTATATCTACATCAGTTTGTGTTTTTTTTTTCGAGATGTAATATTCATAACATACCAAGTCAACAATTAGGAACTTACACTCCGCCAAAACGTGGAATCGCATACTTTTAGACTTGGTTGCTAAGATACTTTAGTCTCCCCCTTGTTTTAATTGGATTTACTAAACAAAGAATACTTTGATTTGACTAGTCGATGGCCTATAATATGCCTCTCAAGTTCTTTGGTTTTCATGTCTGTTAAACATTGAATATTCTATATCTATCGATTTCTTGTACCAATCGAGTATCCAAACTAGCAAAACAAAATAATTGCAACAAGTTCTCTAAATGTTACGATTTCAGATGAGAGGAATAATTTCAAGTTTATTAAACTTTAAAACTTGATTCATTTATGTGTTTATTTTAGTATTTGAATGCTTCCATACATTTTTTTTCATTCTTGCTTTTTGACAACAGATTTTGAAGTTGGTGTAGGGATGACTTTGTCCATAAAAATATAGATTAGGGTAAAGCAAGATGATAATAATAATTAAAAAACAAGGAATGTCTGCCATTAATTCATCCAAAGCCCCAAAGTCGATGCGAATATAGACATTTTATGTGAATCCATCCAAATAGAAAAGACAAAAAGTAATATTGGTAATAGGGAGAGTGGAGATACATGCCATCAAGATTTATAAATTCTTACTCAGTGCCCAATTATTCAATTCATAGTTTGGTCTGCTTTTGGACCACCGAGGAATGCGGACTTTTACCTTGTTCTATGCTGTTGTTTGGCTCCCAAGAAAATGACTATGTATTTCTAGTGCTGTAGGATCCGCTTTGAACGTGGAAATTGGTGCATTTATTAGGTTTCCACATGCCCTGCATTGGTAACCTTGCACTTACTCCGTGTATTTCTCATTCCTTATTCAGATTGCTTCACCAGAACGACACCCAATATTCCTTTCAAGAGTTTCAGCTAAAGTACAGCCGTTTCAGCTAAAGAAGCTAGTACGCAAAAGTCTTCTGTGCGAAGCAGTAATGAGGATATAGAGAGTGCCTCAAAACAATTCACTTCGTATCGGGTTAAGATATTGATTAGTACTGGTACTTTTTGTCGGCCTGACTGATACTAATTATTATTAAAAATATTAATCAATACGAGGGATTTAATTGATTTTTTATTTTTCTTAAATCCTGACCTGAAAATAAA
The DNA here is from genome assembly GCA_027576715.1 of Erythroxylum flavicans. Lineage (NCBI taxonomy): Eukaryota > Viridiplantae > Streptophyta > Magnoliopsida > Malpighiales > Erythroxylaceae > Erythroxylum > Erythroxylum flavicans. The sequence continues at coordinate 3,454,858 of JANZXP010000007.1, read as the reverse complement.
GTGAAATATTCTATATCGGTACTGGCCGGTACAAAAATTTTTACCTAGGACCAGCCATTATTGAAATATTTTTGCTCTCTTCAATCTGTTCTTTATGTGAAACTCATTAGGTTCTTAAATATGTTGAGAATAATTATAAATTGTAATTTTAATTCATAATTAAAATTAGATAAATTAAAACTCCTTTTAATTTATCTTTAATTCTCAATTAAACAATTTATAATCATAGATCAAGATTGGCGTCTAACAACACATCATGATCACCCAACTGTTAAGGAATGTCGAAGTGGTTTAGAATATCCTTTCCATCTATGATTTTTTCGGAAAATTCAATCCTTTTTTCATATAATATTTCGATTAGACATAGAGCATGAAATTAATGATTACTCTATTTTGAGTACAATCATATTAATTTTCTGCCATTAGCTATTGATTCAATTAATGACATTTATAAACTATTTACAAAATGTAATCCTATCTTGACCAGAGATTTCCAAAATCAATACTAATCGAAAACAACAAAATATTCTCCCTAATTCTTAATGGTGATGAATTCTATCTTGATCACTCAACTACCTTCATATAGTTCATGTTATATCTAATGACTACCGACTGAATGACCAATGATTAAATAGCTCACAAGTAATATCAAAACATAGCAATCCTTATAGAAGATAAGTTTGGATACTTCAAGTTAAAGGATCACTTATACGATAATCAAAATGAGAATTCCATAGACATACAATTAATGTTCCAAACGGATTTTTCATGCTGGGTTAGTTCAGCAAACTTGTTATCTAATAAGCATCCACACGTTTGTTTAAGTATCTCCATACTTTAGTCTATGAGATTGAATACTTCCTTCACAGGGAAAAATATAACGTGTGCTAGCCTTTGTATGTTCTATTAATGTCCAGTCTTAATAAAACGATGACTAGGAATAATTTAGGGATAATACATAAATGCAATATGAATCTCATAATAATAATCTCATTATAATTAAATTTGCAATGTATAATTATCGTATTATCATATACATATAAACATTTATAACATTAAGAATGTCTTTAAATAATTGTTACTAAACTACAACCAAACCGATTAGTTGTAGGGAATAAACTAATAATCTCTCACTTGCAGTAAGTCAATCGTTTAAATATCATATACCATATCACCATATGGCGATCATGCTACTACTAGGACAATAGCTTAATGAGAGAATTCTATAAGATTCTTTGTAGTAAGTACTTGCTTAAATCTTACAACTTCCATCTTAATTATCATCATAATTAAGAAAATTTTCTTAAATACGTTGTTGAATCTTTGATGAGACCTTAGTTCCTTTGACATGCCTAATGACTCTAAAGAACTTATTTACCAAGTTCATTAAAGAACTTATTTATCTAATCAATTATTTCCGCTAAATAAAAAATGTATTATGACTTAATTAGTAACCATTGCTACATTGGAATGTTTCCAATCTTAAATGCTATTGTTCTTAAGTAAAATAGACCATAATTAGGATTTACTTCTAAGCAAATAGCCTTATCTCTTTGAACTCAAATATCAACTCGTACTTAGAATAATGGATATCTTTAATACTTCATAAGTATCAAATATCTCAAATACTAAAAATCTTTAGTATGTTATCTATGTCCTTAGATTTGGAATAGGTGAACAACTTCCAATCTATCTCTATAAATTTAATTCATAGAATTAAGTTGTTATCCTTTCTAGTATAGGACTAAGAATCAATATAAATAAAGATTGTGTTCCTTGTGGTAAAGGATCCAGTTGAATAATTTCAATTAAAATAGTCCACTATGGTAAACAAACTTGTAATATCATTTGAATATATAGTCTATTTGGGTGAGACTGAATATGATATTGGATATATCATTAGTCTAGCTATTTTTGATCCTCTTGCAAATTTTTGTTGGAATGTAATGAAAGAAAAAAATATAGTCCATGAAGTATAATTAGGTATGGTAACTTATTGATTTACCTTACGATTGTAAACCTATTAGCTATAAACTAGTTTATAAGAAAAAAAATGACTCTTAAGAAAAATTTGAGAACTTTAAAGCTAGTTTGGTTACCAAAGGTTTCACTCTAAGAAGGGATAAATTTTAATTTCACTTTCTCTCATGTATTTGGATTGAATATAACAACAGTAGCTCATTATGATAGAGCTACATTAGATGAATATTAAAACTACTTTCTTAAATGAAGACCTTTATTTTAGGACAACCTAGGGTTTTAGGATGATGACAAGAGTTGTATGATTTGTAAATTGACAAAATCATTATATGAATTGAAATAAGCTTCTTGACAATAGTATTTGAAGTTTGAGAAGATAATCAACTTATTTGGCCTTATAGAAAATAAAGTTGAATGATGCTTATACTATAAGGTGAGTGGAAGTAAGGTCATTTTTCTACTTATGTATGAAATGATATCTTGCTTGTATTAAATGATTTGACCTTGTTGCATGAGGTTAAATATTTATTAGTGAAATTAGTTTGATATAAAGGATTTTAGTAAAGAATCTTCATCCTTATTTTTAGATTTATTAGGACAAACTTTAAAACTTATTAGATCTCTCCAACAAAGCATAAATTAGCATTTATTGCAAAGTTTTAATATAAAAAAACTTTATGTAGCACTGATCTCTCATAGAGAGAGATTATGTTTGACATGGTATTAAAAGAATGAAATGGAAATAGAGACAATAAGAATTTTCCTTAAAAGAGTTTTGAGATATTGATTTGATAACATAAAATAATACTAAAAACGATCACTATGGCAAGTGAACCTATCGTTTTTATAATATAGCTTATGTGAGTATAAATATCGATCCCACGAGTACCACAATTACCAGTACTAATATTCTTTCTTCTATTTAGTTTAATAAAATGAGTGATTGATTTTAAAAGGATAAAGTGAAAATTTTAAAATAACAAATAAAGCAATAGATAAGAATAAGACAACTAGTAGATAAACAAAATCTAGATGAAGAATTCCACTGGTACATTTCCTATGCTTGAATTTATCTTAATTCAATGATTAAATCTAGCTTTTTTGACCAATAGGAATTCCAAATTTACAACTATAAAACATACAACTTATATTCTTAAGTTGGTTGATTGAAATATCTTCCTAATCAAAGCCCATAAGAATGCATTAATTTGCTTTATGAATTCCCAATATAGATTTCACTTAAACTTAGAAAAATCATATGTTCCTATCAATTTCATTTAACTCCCATTATTCATGTCATGAAATATTCATACATGTGATTTCTCAATCCCTATATGTGAAATCTAAAATTAAATCAAAATATTGGTAAAATTTTAATTCAACACAATATGTATTTATAAAAAGTTTTCAAAAAAATAAAATCTTGCATTAAATTAAAAATTCAATTCAAAAGAATAGGTTCCAGGGTTCATCCCATCTAGATTTATTTAAATTTAATTTATGAAAAGAAAAAGGTAGTCAACAATAAATAATCAAGAAAATAAGGTAAAAGATAACATAGGCTCTGGTCTTACAATACATACTTAGAAAACACATAGAAACCTAATTTTCTTAACCATTAAACATTATATTTGAACCCTAAACTATAAATACCTCTTTTGGAGACAATTATAGGGAACTTTTAGATCGAAAGACAACTAGAGGATAAGAGGACATCCAAAGGAGAATTAGGAACATATTAAAAAGGAAAAAAAAATAGTGCCTTTCTTATTTTAGCCAAAACAATCTCCCTACATAGAAGCAAATCGATGCTTATCCCAAAAATGTCATAAGCATTGGTTATATGATAGCTCTCTATTGACTTTAATATCTTCTAGATCAGATAATTATAGAGAATGTTGCACTCAAATTATGAATGTTGCCTCTAACCATAATCAGATCCACTCCTTGTTTATTGAGGAGTAGAAATAAAACCTAAAAATAAAACATAAGATACATTAAGTACCAAGTCCTATATAAATCATTAAAAATAAACCAAATGCTATCAAAATCATACTAAAAGCATATAGTTTCCCACACTTAAGCATTTGCTTATTCTCAAACAAATCAATTTTATCACTCTTAACTTAAATAGATGATAACTCTAGAAACAAATTAACACATTAATCATATTAATCAATATTCTCTATTATTAAAACAACTGCAACGCTAATCAAAGTTTTAGGCATTTAGATACTTACATTAAGTCATAAGTCAATTCAATTCACTCTATAATCTTTCAAACTTTAGCTCAATCTATAAAACTGAACTTAGTGCATAAAATGGACATACATAAGAAAGATTCTTCAACTTTCAAACATTTTCAAAACCCTTATTGAATGAAAAGTGAAAACAATAACTTTATATAAAATAGGAGCATTTACATGATTGTCTGAATAGTTACCTAACTTTATGACATGAATGTAGACACCTTATTATGAATACTCTCAAATACTCAACTAAGTCACTATTTTAAATGACTACTAGAACCACTCTCTAACTTTAACCTTTTTGCTCTGGAAGAGTGAATTTTTTTAATGATTGGTACTTATTTACACTAATTTTTTCCTTTTCTTAGGATAATTAAAACTATTAAAAATGATTCAAATATAACTCAACAGTATCACCAAACTATGGAAAAAGTATCATAGTGCTAATTAAATATCCATTCTAAAAATTGATGAAGCAAATTGAAATCAACTTAATCGTCAAAGATTATAACTAATTACTTAAACAAATTAAATCACAATAACAACCAAACACAAAATGAATTTTTAATATTATGAAAAAATTAAGAATTTTGCTAATAATCTAATTATGGAAAAAATTATACGCATCACAATTAATTCCCTCTACTTAAGTTGTATATTGTCCTAAATTTATCGATGTAAGAACAATAAAAAACATATAAAATAATAGAAAGAATTTAAGGATTACTATTAGTTCCTTGATAGTAAAAGATCATTAGCATATCTATCCCGAGCCATTGGAATTTGATCTTTACTTTAGCACATATAGGTGAAGTTGCCTATATAACTCCTTCAAGTATCATTGCAAGTAGAATAATAAAGATGTAATCATAAAAGAACATTTAAATAAACTTAAGACCATGGGTTTAAAACTGATAAAACAAACTAAACTTACAACTAAAGATCATAAAAGTTACCAAATTAGAAAAAAAAACTTAAATATTGAGATACCACTTCTTTTTAAGTCTTTTAAGTATACTTCTTACAAAGTCCTTCGCTCATTCTGAATCCGCAGTCAAAGTCTTGCTTCCACTCTTTGTCATAATTAAAGACTCATTATCTTCCTCGTATGCCACATGTTTGCCTCAAATGGTTCTTAAGCTTTAATAAAATTAATGATTAACATATATTTTAAATTAAATATTTTAAAACTTGACTTACAAATAAATAATATTTAGATATACAAGACTATCTACTTCTAATAAATACTTATTCCATATTTCAAGAGTTAAATCATTTAATAAATGGATCTTTTATCTTTATAAAAAAAGAATTCATAAACTCACTAAATAAAATTTTTAAAATTATGTAATAAAATTTTTAAAATTATGTATTTCATTGACATTATTAACCTCCAGTGGTCTACTATTAATTGAGCTATACGGTAAGGAGTAAATGAATCTTATATTATCTTAATGACTTTTGTAAAGTCCAAGTTTCATTGATGACTTAGTCCTCTCTAGCCTTAGTATGTGCATACACCAACAATTTTTGTGGCTTAATGAAAATAACTGCTATCTACTTCTTAACATAGTAACATACATATTGACCCTGACGTGGACGTGCTAAACAAATAAAATCACCTATTCCATTTGTAATGTTCCAACCCTGTTCTAATTCATCTCATCCACATATTTATATAGGACCCACATAAATATGTGGATGAGATGGATTTGAATAGAGTTCAAACAATACAAGTGAAACAGGTGATTTGTTTCCCCGTGCTAAATTATTGCATGATGACATGAAATTTTAATTAATAAATACGGGAAAAGTTACGTGAAATTTTGGCAATTTGGTGTCCGCCCATCAAATCTTCCTCTAATTTTGTTATTTCAAAAGCTTCATGTAATTTAAATAGAATTAAGAAATATTTGTAATTTAAACATATTGTTTCCTTTTTTCTAATATTTTAAAACTATAATTTAGATACTGAAAATTTGGTCAAGTTTCAAGTGCCAATAAAAAGATAAAATTATTTATATTCAGACTATAAGTACTTAGGAGAAGTTGACGATATTTGATTAGAGACTCACTGTATCCATTAATGGTAATAACTAATAAGTGTGTTGTACGCATTTGGAACCCGGTAAATGCCGAAACACCTATCCATTCTTAAATATCTATACGTTGTTCTTTGTTAAAATGAACTCAAACTCTTCCAACTAATTTCAAATCCAATTCTACACGAGTTCTGGTTAGAAAAGAGAAAATTAACTGTTTCTATATACATTATAATAATATGTTGTAGCTGCTTGTACCTACCCACCATAATAAAGAACAAAGGTTTAGAAGAAAGGAAAATAAGGAAAAACGAAATTTAAAGGATGATGAAAAGAGAAGAAATATTAATATTCTGCCATAGCTCATCCTTAAAATATTTAAAATGCAAAAGAAAGGAAATTCTTATGACATAATCCTAAATTGCATAGTCATTCAATCGTGTTAGCCTATTATGAGTTCTTTATGATCTATAAGGCCTACAGGGCTGTGCTGTAGTGCCTAAGTTTGCCAAACTTCTGAATTTTGTAGCCAAAAAATGGTACAAAATTTTAGCACGTACTATTAACTGATATTGACTGATATTTGAAATATCGGTTAAATTTTGATTAGTATCGTAAATTTTAAAAATTGGAGGACTAAAATGCAAAAAAATCCTAAAAAAGATATTAGTTTGTTCCCGTCGTCAGTCACGTCATCACCATTTTCCAGTCATGCCATTGCCATTTCCATTCGCTATCACTATCATTGCTAGTTGCCATCGCCAATAGCTAGTTGTCTTCGACAGTCGCTAGTCGCAAGTCATCGGTCATTATAGCCAATTACTCAAAACACTACCAATTGCCATCCACCGTCGCATCACATCACCTTCTTATGTTGTGTTGTGTTGTAAAATTGTAGTGTTGTGATTTGTGAGCTTAAGCCAAGGTTGCATTTTATTAGCAAAAATTTGTCAGAAGTGGAACTGTGTGTGTATGGAACCGTGTGTGTGTGTGTGTGTGATAATTGAGAAATTGATAATGTGATTGCTTCTGTTATAGACATGCGGAGTTGTGGATGTGGTGTATCATATATGGCTTGTGAATTATAAATTTGAATTGTGAGATAGTGGAATGGAAGTTTGAATTTGTGTCATTTATAAAAATTAACAAAGTGTTCACTTAGAAATTAGAATTAGTTGTGTATCTAACTTTCTGTGATATTCTGAATTCGATTATGAATTTGAGGTTATTCATTTGTTATCCAAAATTTGGAATTGGATTATAAATTTGAGGTTGTTCTTAACTAAAATTTGAGATTGAGATACAATGAAATTTGAATGAAAGGTTAGTCTTTATTATAAATTGAGTTTTATATTATAAATTGAATTTTATAATCATCAAAATTTATTAGTTAATTTATGGTTGAATTATATGATTAGTAATTATAAAAATTGAGTTATAGCTGTGAGTTTACATCTATGATTGAATTATTTAATCAACAATTAATAATCGTACAAAATAAGTTATAGTTAAGAGTTTATGACTGAATCACATATTTATACATAATAGGTTATAATTGTGAGTTTATGTTTAAATTATGTAATAATGCAAATTAAATTATATTTATGATTTTATGGTTGAATTATGTGATTTGAATTATAGATGTGAGTTTATAGTTGAATTATATAATAACATAAAATGAGTTATAGTTGTGACTTATGAATTTATGATTGAATTATATAATTATAGTTGTGAGTTTATTTTTGAATTATATAATTACATAAAATAGTTTATAGTTGTGATCTTATATTTGAATTAAGTAATCAAACAAAATGAATTATAGTTGTGAAAGTGTAGTAATCAATGTATATATTTGATGGTTGAGTTTAGAAAGAAACATGAGTTATTTAGTGATCTATTTCTTAATATATTTTTTACACAACTTTATTTTGATATGAAGTTATTAAGTTAATTTTGATATATCTTCATTTAATTTTACATATAAATGGAAGGAAGTTTAAGTACTCCTGATAATTCAGCTACTTTAAGAAGATTCATTGATCTAGCTTGGACTTATGCTAGATTAGATCCTGGAATGAAGAACCATACCATTTGTTTGTATTGTAACAAGCATTTGAGAGGTAGAGGAATCACTAGATTAAAGAAACATTTTTGTTGGGGTTAAAGGTGATATGGAGCCTTGTAAAAAAGAGTCATAATGTGAAATGGTAAGTGAAGGCTTTGCTTAAAGAGTATCAACATGAGAAAGATAGAAGGAAAATATTAAATCACAAAATTGGTATTGGAAGTTCTTTTATTGGTGCTCAGAATGATTATGAGGATGTTGAAAGTGGTAGTATTCCTACCCAATCAGAAAGAAATGTTGCACCTAATGTTAGGAAAAGAAGAAGACAGACGTTTGTTTGTTTTTACATTGTGAACAACTCTTGGAGCGTAGCTTTTAATTCATAATGCCTTACATTCTAGAAAAGCAGCTCATAATATAGATATGACAATAGCTAGATGGTGATATAATTCAGGAATAACATTCATTGCTACCCAGTTTTATTATTATCAGCCCATGGCAAATGTTATTGCCTTTTATGGTTCAGGGTACAAAACTCTTTAAATTGATGACAACACAGGTAAGCTTTTGAGTGGCTTTGTTTATAAAATAAAAAGTTATTTAAATGAAAGAAGAATGACTTGGGCTAATTTAGGGTGTTCAATCATGTGTGATGGTTGGACAATTAAAAGATATAAACTTATTATTAATTTTTTGGTTTCTTCTACAAAGGAGATAATGTTTTTTAAGTCTATTATCTGGCCTTATTAGGAATGTTGATACTCTGTTTAAGATATTTAATAAAGTTGTGAATAAAGTTGGGCCATAAAATATTATTCAGTTTATTACTAACAATGATTATGATCATAAAGCAGTTAGAAGAAGATTTCAAAGCAGGTATAAGTCTTTTTATTGAGCTCCTTACGTTGCATATTGCATTAACCTAATGTTGGAAAATATAGGAGATGCTAGATATTTTCCTATTATTGATCAGATTGTACAGAAAGCAAAAAAGTTAACCTCAAGCATGGGTCCAAAATTTAATGTGAAAAGATTTCACCAATAGTAGGAATTTGTGTTATCATACTATTATAAGATTTGCAATTAATTTCATATCACTTCTAATAAAGAAGGAGTTGAGATAAATTTTTACAAATGATCAATGGAATGAATCTTAGCAAGTTACGTCTAATGCTGGATTAGAGGTCTCTATGATTATACTTGAAGATAATGAATTTTATTCCTAATGTCAGTTTTTCATTCAATTTTATGAGCCTTTAGTGAGGGAACTTTGTTTGGCTAATAGTGACGAGAAAGCAAATATGGGTTAATTTTATGATGTTATGGAGAGGGCGAAGAAAATAATCAAGGTCAATATGAAAAAATGCCTTTTGCAGTTATCAATGAGTGATGAGAAAGGTAACTTTTCTTTTTTAATTTGTTTGTTTGCAACTGGGGCATTTTAAAATCCTGATATCTATTTCAGACCAAGTTTTATAAAGAAAGATGAAGTTAATAGGGGAACATTATTTACTATTACAACTATTATTACGTATGAGATGGTGCGAGATCTCTTAAGCTTATAAATAAAGATTCATAAGGATAGTCCTAGTGATTTTGGGATGCCTATTACTATTTGTCAAAGAGATAAACTTAATTTAGGTATATTTTTTCACTTTTATTACTTGTTAAAAATTAATTATTACTTTTTTTATAATGTTGCGTTTGTTGTTTTGTAGTTGCTTGGTGGGACCAATTCAGCAGTGGTGTTCCAGAATTGCAAAAGTTTGCAATTCGAATTCTAAGTCAATTTGTGAATGTAACATGGTGTAAAAGAAATTGTAGCATATTTGAATTCATCTATTCTAAGAAAAGGAATAGATTGGAACATCAAAGATTGAACAACTTGGTATTTGTTTGATGCAATTTAAAGCTTTGAGAAAGATATGTTATTGTCATTATTAAGTTGGATATAATTTATTATAATTCTTAATAATTTAATGTTATTTGTTTACTAAAAATGGAGAACAATATGCATCTCAAAAGAGCTTTAAGACAAAATTCCATAGATAATAAGACGGACCTTAAAGCAGAACTTCTTCGAATTCTCACTTGCTCCTACTTGTATGCTGACTTTTTTTTTTCTTGCTTGAATACCGCTTTCTTATTTCTCCTAGTTGCTTATTGTCTTCGCTTCTTGATGCTTGCTTAATATCTTGCTACTTCCACTTACTATCTTCTCCTGACTACTTTTCATTTGAACATTAACTTTGTAAACTTATTGTTTTCTGGTTTTGCTCTGTGTGATTACTCCAAACACTCCTACATTTGTTTAGTGCTTCCTTATTAGCTAATCTTCTTCAAGAGTGCTCTTATTTAACTTCATTCATGGTCTTTATCTTCTGGTTCTTCTCCTTATTTACTGGACAGTGAAGCTTTGTTTAGCTCCTATAACTTATATAGGAGTTCAAACCTCTCCTCAAGCTACTCCCCAACTTGCTACCAACAGTCACAATTCCTTCAATGTCAAGAAGACTTAGGTTTAGGTAACTAGTGACAACACTCTAGAAGCAAATTTGAGCTACTTTCATCTAAGTAGAGTTAAAGATCAGCGAGTGGTGTCAACCCCTTAATTAAAGTCCCTATAGTTGGAGCATAAAAATGGTGTTCTACACTAATAGGTTTCTTCAATGGAAAGATAATAACTTTCCTTTTTATGAAACAGTGAGCATTCAATAATTAGAATCAATTTAGGCTAGTGGATATACTTTTCAACACTGATGATACATTCTTTTCCAAGTTTACAAGTAAGAGTACTACCTTTAAAGTACTGGAAACTGGTTTATGACATGCCTATGGTAAACCTATTATGTTGTAATTTTGGAAACCTGGAATAAAAATTATAGAGATTAAACAAAAGAATATACCTTTTTGGGTTAGCATTCATAAGGTCCCTTTAGAATACTGGACAACAAATGGATGAAGTTATCTTACAAGTTATATTGGATAGCTAATTTGCATGGATCAAGCCATTGTTGAGGTATTAAGAATTAATTTGTGTACTGGTTAGCTCATTATCCTAATTACCTAATTCTATACCAATTATAAGACTAAATGAGCAACTTAAAATCATGGAAGACTATTTAAGGGTCTCTTATGCTTAGAAAATAGATTTTGAAGAACCAAGAAAGAAGTGGTTTCCTATTGGTAAGAGGTTTAAAATAGGGTTTTATAATGAATTGAGGAAACTGACATATCAAAAGATATTAAGCACAACAATAATCAAGGTTCAAGGGAGGAAATACAAAACAATTCTTCAAAAGTGATGGAAGAATCTGTTACATCAATTCCTAGTGATTTAGCAGAAATTTATAACAATATAGAGGGGTTGAATGGAGAAAAAAATTATTGGAAACTCCAAACTTAAAGAATTATAAGCTACAGACTTTGAACTAGGAGATTGATAAGACTGCATCAAAGAAAGATTTTGAAATAGTGCAGAAGAGAAAATTGAGTAGGAAAAAGAAACCACCTACTAATAACTACAAAACATGAAGACTATAGCCTGGATATTTAAAGGAGCTAATGCTCCTTCTAAGTTACTTATCAAAGATTTTATTAGTGAAAATAAACCTGATCTTCTAGCTATTTTGGAGACTAGATTTAGGACTAATAAATGTAACATTTTGAAGATACTAAGAAGTAAGTGGCTAGAAATAGCCAACTTTGATCAATATCCTAATGGCAGAATTCTAGTTCTTTGCAACAATAACAAAGTTAAAGCTTCTCCATTATATATCACTGATCAGATGATTCATATTGCTTTTAGATGCAAATCCTCTAAAGTTGATTGTCAAATTTAATTTATATATGCTCACAACAATGTCTATTAAAGGAATCACCTCTGGAATGATATTAAAAGGATATCTAGTCACACTAATAAGCTTTAGTTACTCATTGGAGACTTTAATGTGATTATTACAGCTGAAGAGGCAAAAGGGGTATATGTCAATAAGATTCCTTGTTAGATTTATTGTTATGCTTATCATATGTTGAGGTAACTAATATAGCCTCAGGTGGAAATTTCTTCATATGGTGTAATAATTAGTAGGGAAATGATCTTATTTGGAAGAAACTCAATAGATCTCTTGCAAATATTGATTAGTTTCAACAATTCCCCAATAGCTTAACCTTTTTCATAACTTTTTTTATCATATCACTCACCTACCATTACTTCAATAGATAATGAGAGAATTAGGTACCATTTTAGGTTTAACAACTTTCTAATTGATGTTCCAGGTTTTGATGATGCTTTGTGGAAAGGAACTAAAACTAAAGTGAATGGTTTTAAGAAATACAAATATAATCAGAAAATGTTTTTGTTCAAGCAAAATCTTAAACTTTTGTATAAGGAGAATCTAGGAAATTTACACCATCTTATTACTACTGTTAGAAGTGCTTTAATCTTAGCTCAGAATGAGTTGTATAACATACCTCAATGTAAAATAGTCACTGAAATGGAAAAGCAAGCTTTGTATAACTTCTCTAAAGCTCTCTCTTTTGATAAGTCCTTAATGAGGTAGAGATCTAGAATTGTTTGGTTGAAAGGAGTAGAAAGGGGTTCAACTTTCTTTCATAGATCTATAATCTCCACGAAAGCTACAAACAGGATCAACAGTCTAATGTCTAATAATTACACCATCTCCAATCAAGACTTGTTGAAGTCAGAGGCCTTTAATTATTTCTCGAGTGTTATAAATTCCCCTGCCAATGCTTAATCCTTAATGGAAGTTATGAAATGTATCATGTGTAGTTTTATTACTTCTCCAGAAGCTAAAATACTCTTTGAACTTATGACTAGTGCAAAAATTGAGATAATTATCAAAAGTTTGAATCCTTATAAAGCTCCAGGACTAGATGGTTTGAACTTTATGTTCTTCACTAAATACTAGATGCAGTAATGGAATTTTTATAGAAGAAAAGGATGCTCAAAGTGATTAATGGCAATTTCATAATACTCATTCCTAAAGGAGGTGAACAAAAAAGTTTCGAAGATTTTAGGCCTATAGCTTGTTGCAACTTAGTCTACAAGATCATTTCTAAAACCCTAGATAAAAGATTAAATTTGATTTTGGCAAACCATATCGACAGTGCTCAAGGGTCTTATATTCCTGGTAGAGAGATGAGTGATGATATTCTTCTATTGTAAGAATTCATGAAAGGTTATTCCAAAAGGAAAGGCGGTAAAAATTATATATTGAAGATTAATCTAAAGAAAGCTTATGATAATGTTAACTAGATCTTTTTAAGCAACAAAATGAAGGTTTTGGAATTTCCACAATGTTTCTTTGATTGGATTTCATTATGTTTCACCACTCCATCTTTTAGCATCATGATCAATGGAGAGTCGAAAAAATTCTTTAAATTTTTAAAGGAATTAGGCAAGGCAACCATTCTTCACCATACTTATTTGCCTTTGTCATGGAGGTGCTCAATAAACTTTTGAGAAGAATTATGGACAAAACAAATCATTTCAAATATCATTCTAATTGTAGGAAACTGGGAATTACATACTTCATTTTTATGGATGACTTGAATATCCTAGCACATGTAGACAAAACTTCACTTTTAGCTATTATGAAGGATATCAAAATTTTCAACAAGCTATCTAGACTCTATGTTAATGCTGAAAAAAGCTATTTTCACATTTTTGTAAGTACAGAGGATCAGAGAAGCATGGTTAAGTATATCACTAGTTTTAGAGAAATTTCTTCACCTTTCACCTATCTTGAAGTTCTAATAACTACTTCCAGATGGAGGTATGGAAGTTTTAAACCTTTGATGGATAAAATATAAACAAAAATCATAAGACAGAGTGTAAAACCCCGAACTTTCCCTTTTATCGGTTTATATATTTTATTCAGGGTGAATAGTATTTCCAGATGAATAGTGAACTCGAG
>JANZXP010000007.1:3405070-3430032 GCA_027576715.1 Erythroxylum flavicans | reverse complement strand
TATTTAATTAAAAATAATTTATCTTTAAGTTTTATCTAATATTTAATTATTATCAGTGATCAAAATATAACTACATTAATATTGACAACCAAACAGGTTTTTATTTTTATTTAAAAGAAAAACAGAAACAAAAAACTGAAAACGAAAACTGAAAATTACAATAGAAAAACAGAAGTAGAACCAAACGGCCCCTAAGAAATATCTTTTAATCTAAAGTTTTGAAAGAATTTCATTGATAATAAAATACCATGAAAATTTTTAATAATAAAAAGGTACATATTTCTATTTTTATTTTAAAAATATGAAATAATTAAATTTTCTAAAAACATCTCATAGTATCATAAATTTTGAAAAAGACTTTTATTTTAGATTGTTGAAGTCATTTGACAAATTGATATTATAAAATTTACCTTTCTCAAAATCATCAAAACAATTAGTTTGGTGCAAATCAAATCTTTTGTACTTATTAGCGTGTATTTTCACGCGGTTTTATCCATATATTTATTTGGATCTCACATACTTATATGAATGAGATCGTGTGGAATAAAATTGGTACAAGTTAGTGAGTACAGAAAATTTCGTTCCATTTGGTACATCCAAAAAGTGCATATCAAATTCTCAGTTTTAATTATTCTGTTCTAACTTTGTTTCGTTAAATTTCATCCATATATTTATATATAATCTACATAAATATGTAGATAAAATTTAATCAAACATTATAAAAACTACCGTAATCAAAGCAAGGGATAAAATCCTCAAAAAGTGTTTCGACACTTCCAATCAGCCTTAAAGCATTGATCCCAAAGGTTCGTGTCCACATTGATTTTTATTTTTTGACCAACTTTCTATGAGCACGAAACATATTTTATTATTCTTTACTTCACATGATTTGTTTTTTTGTCTTTAACGAAAATCCCAGCCATTAAATTTAAAATTCATCGTAAAAATAACAAATTTCAAAATTTTTTAATAGCAATATGCAATGTTTTAAAAATAAATCGATTTAACAATAAAAATTTTGAACCAACTAATTTTTCAGTTTAATTTTCAATTTTTATTTTGATTAAGTTTAATAATCGTTATATTAAAATCGATCAATTTATTAATTAATCAGCTAATTTTTATAAACTAATAAATTTTGATTAATAAAAAAGATTAATTGTTAATTAACTATTAAAATAAAATTTAAACCTACCTTATTTTTAAATTTCCAAAATTTTTAAATATCTACCGCTTTCAATTTGGATAAGATAAGATGAAATGTAACACTAAACATTAGCAATGCCTAATTGGATATTATTATGAGATTATAAAATCCAATTTATTATTCAACCTTTTATGCTTTGTTATGATTTTTTTTAATATGACAACTCCAAGAATAATAGTGTACTTCCTTTTGTCATTTACCATGTTATAAAATATTAAAAAAAGATAAAATTTAGTATCAGTTGTTGTAAATACTAAATGTTCATCCTTTAAAATATTATCACCGAGAACAACAACAACAATACTTAGTGAAAATTTTATTGAAGCGTATAGTTCGAAAAAGTCTAGTAATACGTAACTAAACTAAACCAAACATACCTAAATTTTCGTCAAAGTAAGGTATGAGGAAGGTAAGATGTATGCAGTCAAGCTCGTATCTCTAATGAAGATATAGAGACTGTTTCTTGATAGACCCCCGGCTAAAGTAAGAGCAAAAACAAATAACAACAAACAAACCAATACAAACAAACACAAACAAACAAACACAAACAACAAAAATAAATAATATATTGATAAAAATGTTAACCGGTATTAGCCTTAGTATTTGATATCTGTAACTGCATCTTCTCTTAGTCCAGATCAAATTATTTAATATCTCTCTTATAAATTTAGCACAGTTAACAAAATAAAAAGATTTTCAAATCCAGCTTATATTTGAAGCAAAAAGAGTAACAATGGGCATATTCAAAAATAAGAGAAATACATGACCGGTGTTAGCGGGTAAAACCCTTTCACCTGCTACTATTTCGGATGCAGAGAGTAAGGGATTTATTGCTCAAAACCCGCACCCGCCGCGCCTTCAACAGACCCGCCACTAGCTCCGCCACCAATTTTTTCAAGGTGGTGTTCTCCGACATCAAATACATAAAATTTCATTTCACATATGTGCCATATGTTTTGATTAACAACAGACAGATACTGTCACTTTCAGGAGATGGATCCAAAAACAGAGCAGCGCTACTCTTACAATCCCATACTCCGCTGGAATCCCGAAGTCGAGGACTACTTCATCAAAGCCTACGGTCCTGTTCATTTTTCTCGCATTTCTAGCGCCTTAACGTACTTACCCGTTTCCTCATATTCTTTGGTTTCTATCGAAATTTATTCTTCCCCTCGGTTGATGTGTTTATTTTGGGAACGACTATGCAACGAGCAAAAATTTGTTTCTTTTTAGGTTCATCGGAGTGAAAAATGGTTTTGAAATGGATGCATATTCTTTGCCTTGTAGATATGAAATGTATTGTTGTGGGTAGTTTACAGTGTATGATTTTACTTAGTCCGCTTGCAATTCTCATAACCTTTTAATGCTCATATAGTGGTTGAAGAATTATAGAGCTTTTGGATTCCTTACAGCTCTACGCTTTACGTCAAAGCTATCATCTTTACTAAACTAACTGGGCGCATTAAACCTTTATAAGAATTGTCTCGTTCTATCCCTCCTACTTTGACAAAGAGCATCGCCATGTCAATCTTATAATTGCATGTTCTGAGTTTCTTTTTCTGGATACATTTCTTAACCCAATGCAACTCTCATTGTTTAGGTCCATATGCCACTTCATAATGATGCGTATTGATCAGCTTGGAACTTGTATTCTACTAATTGCAATCATTTCTTTTCATAGCCTATTTATAATCTTCTCGTTTTGGTGTACTTTTTGACTTTTGGAGCTTATGGTCTTTAATTAGCCTTAATTCTATAATTCATAACTTGAATCTTGACAAGTGACTCCTTTTTACTAAGTTTTGAATTTCATATTGATTAGGAATTAGAATTAAGGATAGTTTATATGTAAGAATGAGACCATAACCCAATGCCTTAAGGTTTTGGGTGAATATATCGAATATCCTTATATTTAAATCGCTCCTCTTTCTCCTAAATGGTTATTCTTTATTATTTCTTCCCATTTTTGTTTCTATTGGTTATTTACTTCTTAAATTTCTAGGATGGGCATGTTTAAAATGATTGTCAAACTTAGAGCGTTTCATGTTTTTGCAATGTGAATAGGCATCCATCAGCTTATGCTTGCATTCGTGTCAACATGCTAAAAACAACAAGTGATGCTGTCATTCAGAAGCTAAAGACAATTTTAGAAGAAGTACAATATGTTGATAGTGCTAAGGACATATTGACTTCTATTGATAATGCATGCAATCCTGTAATGGAAAGCTTGCAAAGTGGATCCATCTCTAAATGTCAGATGCCTGAGTTGGATTATGTTGTTTTTGTTAAGGGCTCTGGTCCGCATGTAATTGACTACAATTATAAACCAGAAAAGCCTCCAAAGGAGGTAATTGTGAGTCGAAAATGTGCTGAAGCAGTTCTTCGAGGTGCTCAAGTAAGTGTCCTATTAGGCCATTCGTCTTCACTATCTAGTGTGATTCTCATATTTACTATTGCGTATAGTTTTTATATATCTTGATTTCTTTTGTTCCTTCTCTAAGCATTCTTGTATGGCTCCAACTTTAGAATGTTAATCCTCAAGCTCCATCTTCCTAGTTAATTTACTTTTGTAGGATTTGACTATGGCTCCATAAAATGCCTCAATATTAATTGGAAATTATATAACACTATTTTGTAAATAATACCTCTTTTAAGTTCTTATGTGCTAGGAATGCGAACATTGCTGGAATGGCTTTGCATTGGTTTCTCTTTTGATTTACTGTAGGTATTTGTTCCTGGTGTAATGGCTTGTAGTTCTCATGTTGAAAAAGGAGATGTAGTTGCTGTTTCTGTTGCTATAGAGCAACCTGGTGCAGATGGTGCATGGTCTCTTGGGATAACACGTGGAACTGTTCTACAAGGAAATCAAGCAGGAAAGGCAATTTCACGTGCCAAAATTGATCCTCTTTGGGCATAAATAGTTTTTGATTCATATTTTTTTATTATTGGTAGTTGTAAATTTTTAAACACAATATAGCATTGTGATACTACTACTCACCTCTTTTAATATGGTGTTTATCTCAAAAGAAGTCTTTGTATCCCTGAAAGCAATTAAAAGTTGCAACCCTTGGTTAATGCAGATGGATTTTGATAGATTGACATTCGTTGTTTTAAAGAATTTGTGATGTTAGATATGTGTAATTTTCCTGTGGTTATGTGGTATGTTGATGTTGAATTTTAGAAAATTGTAATTATTTCATTGACGTAGACTTTTATATGCTTTTAACTTAAACTAGTATTGTGGTTAAGTCATAAGTTACTTGATTCTTGGTGAGTGAGGAGCCTTGAATATCTAGAAGTGATTATTATATGAAGACTATTGTTTTGATTGCTTTTTATTTTTTATTTTTTATCTTTGTATTTGTTCATATTTATTTTGTAACTAGAGGAAATATGCAATGCATACTTGTGAGGAAAAGGAAAAGGATTTCCTTGGTCTTATGAATAATTGAGTTTGAAGGCGTGCTATACTTTCTTCTAGATTTTCTCAAACTTGTCCATTGTGTATAAATTAATATGTATACTGTATGACCTAGTTCCAATATATTAAACTTTTGCTTGTTGCGATCTTTTCTTTAGCAATTTTATTTGTCTGTAGATGGTGCCAATAATACTATTGGGCAATAAGATGCAACAACTAGGGAACTTTTCCATTAGTAAATTATATGATAGTTGAAGAAATGGCCTCTTGTTACATCATAATTGCTCGTAATTATGGAGATTGATTATGATGCATTATTATTATTTAATGCAGATCCTTATTATTGTGAAAGAAGTGGCCTCTACATTGGTCAAGGAACTGCAATGATGTCAAGAGCTGGCATATTTCGTGTATCAGAGGGAGTTGCTGTTGATGTTAAAAATCGAGTATTTTGTTTGCCTTCTTTTCATGGTACAGTTGATTTCTTTTTCTATGTAATGATTGGGTGTGAAAATTCCCTTCTCTAATTCTTTCATGTCATCTAAAACTATTATCAATAAATATTGCTTTAGCCATCACCTCATTATGCTAAATTGTATGATTTTATCAAAACATTTTATATATTTTAGCAAATTGGTTATAATTATAAAAATCTCTATTTTAAACATGACATGAGGATAAATACTGAATTGTGAGTGTCAAGAGAATCAAAGTAGGTTATTAAACAATTATCTAGATGGTGGCTAGTAATGTTATGCCTTATTATGCTTAACTAGTTTGATTTAAGTAATTCATTTCTCTCTCCTTCTTCCCTATCTTTTTTACTATGTCATATTTTATTTATTTTTTTCTTTTGGGTGCTAGATGTACTTGAGGGTGAAATATTTCTCCAAAATCTTCCAAGCATTGTTACTGCTCATGCCTTAGGTATCTCTCTTATTTTCTTGGCTTTTTTTTTTGATATTTTTTGTTGATAATTTCAAATAAGAGAAAAAAGAGAAAGGTAAAAGGTAAAGAAAGAAAGAAAATAAAAATTCTCGTAATGAGGCCCTAATTTAAAAGTTCTAATTCTAAATCATAGTATCCAAAAGTTATCTTTTCATTATGTTGCTACATATTCTATCCAACTACCTTGTTTTTTATAAAGATGTAAACATACTAACTTTCAACATTTTAGCTACTGTTTACATCTTCAGTTTTATAGGCTTAGCTACCATAATACAATCCTCACTCACGTGCACAAGCATGCAATTATATTATACTTTATGTTAACTAGTTCTAGAATTTGTTTGGGGATGTTTGGTTGCTTGTTACTAATAAATCTATCTCTTTACCTTTCAAAAAAAGAAAAATCTATCTCTTTTTCATGTCTTAGATCCTAAAAGAGGAGAACGAATACTAGACATGTGCGCAGCACCAGGAGGGAAGACGACTGCCATTGCAATTTTGATGAAGGATGAAGGGGAGGTTGTTGCAGTGGATAGATCTCACAATAAGGTACAATTTTGACAAGATAGTGCACTTATTTGTTTCTTCTTTCTTATGTGACTTGTACTACATTAAAATCTAGATGTGTTGACTTATTAGGGATATGTAATTTTTATATTTTATAAGATTTTATTGTAATATTGAGTTTAGGATATCCTTTAGCTACTCTTTAATAGTTAGGGGACAAACTACTTGTTATGGTCCTTGGTTTTGGATTTAGTTACAGGACCTTGTAGTTAGAAGTTCCCTTAGTAGCGCTGCTTACATTGAACTTGGAAGATTTTCCCCCTTGTCTATGTACCTTGTCAGTAGAAATGAAGAAAGCTCATTAAGAGAGAACTCTGAATCTCATTATCTAGACTATTTTGAGTGAATAAAAGTTCTCTCTATTACTTTATTATAGGCCCTTGTAGAGGACATAAGATAATCTTGAAACCACATTTACTAACAAACAAACTTTATTGGAACCCTTGATTCAATTGAAAAGGCCATGAATAAGTTCTAGTGGCAATCTAGTATGGAAGGTGGCGTTCATTGGTCAGCTTGGCGAAGAATGGCGCATAGTAAAGCAACAGGAGGGCTAGGTTTTAGGAGCTTAAAAGAATTTAATATCACTCTTTTGGTGAAACAAGGTTGGCGCTTCTTGTCTAACTCAGAAGCTTTGGTTACAAAGGTTTATAGAGCAAGATATTTTAAGCAGGGTCGTTTTTTAGATGCTCCAGCAGGTACAATCCCAGTTACCTTTGGCAAAGTTTGCGGAAAGCTTAACAACTATTACAAACAAAACGATTTACTACATTCTCTTTGTTACTTTACTACATTCTCTTGTGAATGATACAAGACACAATCTTTAAACCAAATATACTCAAAAACTAAAAAACTCTTATTTATAGGAATGAAGCATAGTTCTATCTAGATACCAACTGCAAATTCATTCAAACTTCCTTTCTACTTTTCTAATGGGTAAAACATTTGTCAATTAGGTTAAAAGGCACCATCTTCGCAAGTCTTGATTTCCTGGCTTCATAATTATCAGTTTATGATGAATTCTCGTCCATTCAAAAAGTGAAGCCCAAAATTTCTTACGTCTTGGAGGAGCCTTTAGACGTAATAGTAAATTCCTTTTCCATCTGAAAACAATTGGCTTAACATTTCATCTTATACAAATGTAAAGTTCTGTAATTCTAGGAGTTTGATATATTGCTTAATGTGTTAGTGGAATTTTTGATCATTCTACTTACTGATTTTCTTATTTCAAAGTTCTTGCTTTAAGTTTTTATTTTGACTTGAAAAACATTAAACAAAAAACATTTCTTATCATATAACTACTTATAGGGTATACATAAATATACAGCTAACTAATAATCTTGTCCCATAAAATCCTCTAACTAATTATTTACTATGCATAATACCAACAGAAGTAATATATTACCATCAGAAATGAGGACAATGCAACTAGAACATGAGATCTCTTGGTTACGAAGCAACTAGAAAGTGAGTTCTCTTGGTTACTCAAGACATTGATACTATGTCGAAAAACCATTAAAACTTTAAGTTAATGGGCAAAGCCTAATAATGGATAATATACTATTCTAACATTGTCCAACTGCTCAAATTTGTACAACAAACGTGTACATGGATTGACATTGTAAATATTATGATTTAGTTTACTTCATAATCATGAAGCATCAAGTCTGCCCTAAATCACATCTTTACTACATCTGAGATTGGCAAATTTAATATTTAAGTGCTCTCCAATTTCATCTTCTTCCGACTTTGCTTACTTGATCATGTAGGTATTGGATATTCAGAAGTTGGCTGCAGAAATGGGATTAACCTGTATAAGGGCCTATAAACTTGATGCTCTTAAAGCTGTTTGTCAAAGAAATGAATCTGATGATATCATCACAATGGACAGTTCTTTTCCATTGATGCCAAGTGATGAGGTAACATCTCCTTGTGCTGCCGAAGGGTTAAAAGCTGGTAAGACATTTACCAAAAATGGTATGTAAATGCTGCTTATGTTATCTTATTATGGTTTAGAAAAAAACTTGATAGAACACATATTTGTTAAATAGCTTGGTCAATCTGTCACTAAAGGAGAAAAATAATTAGTTTTGTCAATCTGGGATTTGGAACTGAAGAAACAGTTCGACCTTGTCAATTCTGAGTCAATATTATCTCCTAAGTCTGCCAAATATGCTATATTCTTTAATGTTTATTTGTATTTCATGTAGGGCTCCAGAAATCTTTTGGAATTTAATATAATTGTAATATTCTTTAAGTTGTAAATCTTGTTTATCTTTCAATATGACATGCTATCTAAAGGCAAAATGAATTTATTCGGCAGCCTCTAGCCTTCCTTTCCAAATGTTCCACATTATTGATACTGTAACTGGACTTAATTAATAATCATTCAGAATGTATTTTCCCAAGATCCTGCATAGATGGGATTGAGTGGGTAAATGATACTCTTTTTCTTCTTTTTATTCCTGAAGTAGTTTTTCGTTTTCTACTTCCAAATTCTGTGCTTGTTACCAATGTTGAAACCCTATATGATTACATGTCTCTTCTATAATTTTCAATATTTAGTTACCAATGAAAGAGAGAATGGGAGAACTTATAATAGCAAAGCTGGCATTAGGAAGACTATGCGAAGACTGAGGAATGGGCGTGGAAGAAACCACTGCCTGGGTGGCAGGGTTGAAAAGTCTAAAGGCTTCTCTCCTGACAGCTTTGATAGAGTTCTCCTGGATGCTCCTTGCTCTGCTCTTGGCCTGAGACCTAGACTTTTTTCTGGAGAGGTCAGCCCAAACCAAAGCTCTTTGGTCTTTCTTTTTCCTTTCATATGTTTTCTTATAATCATTTAGAGATGACTTGAGTTTTTGATGGGATTATATTTCCAGGATCGCAATTTGAGAGGAAATTTAGCTGAAAAGGATAAACAGTGAATTCCCTATAACTTTATTCGGAAAATAGTAGATCACACAGTATGGGCATCATTATAAAAGGAGTAATACGGTGGTGAGGAATGACATGTGGCCCCAAAGGCTAGGATATTATCATCACACTGATAATGGTCTGAGTTGATGGAGGAACAAGAAAATATTTCTTAGCTTATAGCAAATCATTTTTGTGCATAAGTGCACTGTTAGCAGGGGCACATGCTTAAGATTGCATGTCTGGAAAATTTAGGTGATAGTTTATACTGAAATTATTGTGATGAAGCTTTCTGTGTGGAGCAAATTTTTGTGGTATGTTGGTTCATATTTAGTTGACCTGGAAAATTTTCTATTCTACATGCCCGATGATAAATAGAACACATGCCACTTGTATAATTTAAAGAATTAGTATGCTAATGTCTCACCTGAATTTTTTTATCTAAATGATATGTTCATTTTTGAATGGGCCATTGGAGTGCAATTTTAAAGTGGTGTTATGCTTTGTAGTCTCTATTATGGGGTAGATTATTAAGTATTTTTATGCCATAGATATGTTAAACTAGATAACCATATATTTGTATAGGAATGTGAATTGACATGTCAAATATGAGGTTCACTGAATGAATATGTGCCATGATGTCTTGTTTAATTTTATTTGGTTGGTTACATCTTCCTCCTTCACTTTTAAAGTTGTGCACTTCTTCTTATTCAAATATGGCCTTGATGTAGCACTTACCACTATCATATGTACAATTTATGATTCACATGATTATTTGTCGACATTGACTAGTTCCATATGAAATATAAACTTGTTTTTATCATTTGTTTTTACAGGAAACTCTAGAATCTTTGAGAAAGCATTCAAAATACCAAAGAAGAATGTTCGATCAAGCTGTTAAGCTAGTTCGCCCTGGTGGAGTGATTGTGTATTCCACGTTAGTAATAATGAATCATCTTATATATTTAATTATTTTGTGCTGTTTCAATAATTATTTTTTGGTGCAACTCATAAAAGATAAAGTATATGCTAGCCTATTATCACCTAAACCAAGGATGTTGTGCCATCTCCGTTCATATCTCTCTCATTTTCTCTAATGTAGGGTGGATAGAAAACATTCAAGCAATTTGATGAAACACGTATAAATTAGAAAATTTAGGGCTATTAGAAGGTTTTTAGTGGTGTTGTAATATATGATTTTAAGGCTGACGTTTATAAAATAAAAGGTTTTTTAGGGCTATTAGAAGGTTTTTAGTGGTGTTGTAATATATGATTTTAAGGCTGACGTTTATAAAATAAAAGATTAATACAAATGATAAATTTAGGAATCACTTCTAGAGTTTGCATTGAGAACTAGGAATTAAACCTAGGATTTGAAACAAACAAAACGATTAGAATTACACCAATAGGTTTTAAAAGTCACTTTTAGAATTCAAGAATCACTCCTATATATCTAGAATCACTCTTGGAAAAAGGAATCTTCATACCTGAAAAAATTAGTTATTTTATTCTTTGAATGTTGGAAACAGATATATGTATATATATCTGTGCCTATATCTATGTTTATATATATATATATACCTGAGTTAGTAATAGTAGTGATAGTAGTGATAGAGTGAGATGAAATTTTCAGTGCTTCTTAGTATTGAGTTGATTTAGTAAATTCATCTACAAAAACTATAATTGTCTTCTTAGCGGATGAGCTAGGTGTAGTAGCAATAATTGCACTATGCGCTGAATGAATTTCTGACTTTTATTTTGAAGCTTTCGGCACGTTTGTTTGGTATGGCCCAGCTCATGACAATAGCGACAAATAATTCCTCACATTTTGATTCTTATTGTCCCAATGTCTTACTCCTACTCTGTTATTATTCCTCCAAAATGACTTTCCCGAGTTAGATGCATTATTTCGACTCACAAGAGCACTAGAGATCTGAATGCTTTGATATTTGTATGGAGTATCCAAGTAAAGATCTCATGTATGAAAGAAATCTTAGCATTAGAAAGAATCTGAGACTTAGCAATCGCAAACTAAGAGTTAAGATCAGTGAAAAAACCTCATTACTGCTATCTGATCCTGTTGAGCTTGTTAGACTTCAACATCAGAACTAACAGACAGTTTTTTATAGATCTTTTAAAAATTCATAAAATATATTTGAAGAGACGGGTCTTGTTGTTCCCCCTGATAAATCCCCTTGCACACTTCATAAGTACAAGATACATTTCCTTTTCCAGAAGACAGAAGTTCTAAATAGTCCATCAAGACATACCCGTAGTGATTGATTAGACTGATGACTTTATTGTAAATAGAATTCTTAATTTGCAAGAATAATTGGGTATTATCTCCCATTATCAAGCCTGTAACAGGCTTGAAAATGTTCTATCAGTTACATATCTCTAGAATCTGTAACAGTAATAAACAAAAAATAATGTTGACATGCTTTCCTTTTTCTAAAAGTAAATTTAACTATTTTTATTTTGCATTATCTTCCCTGTGTGTGGTTTTGTGTGTGAAGTCCTTAGATGGTGGGTATGCCACTTGTTACAAAGATGGTTAATGTCTACATGGCTAAAGTTTCTCATTCTTCATGTTGCTAGATGTACAATAAATCCTGGTGAGAATGAAGCATTGGTAAGATATGCTTTGGATACATACAGTTTCCTGTCCTTGGCACCACAGGTTAGACTTAAAAACTTTTTTTTCACTTTCGAATGTTCAAAATAATTAGGGGTTTAAATTTAGAATATCTCCTTATAATTTTACTAACGAATTGCATTTTATAGTAATTACATGCTTCATAACACTGAATACTAGATAGGTTGTATTTGAAAATTTTAAGATAAATTGTCTTTTATCTGGGACTTGTTAAGTCTGAGCAATGACTAAAACATTAAGTTGTTGATATTTGATGATTTTTGTAACTTTTTATTGTCAACAATGGCAAGATGTTTACATATCTCTCCTTGGTTTTCCTGGGTCTAATGTCTTGTACTTTAATGATGATTGCAAAGAGAAAGAGAGAGTGGGGAAGGGAGGGGAAGGAGAAGGAGGAGGAGGTTTCAGAGACTTGCAAAGAATACTTTATAATAACATAGGATAAGATTGTAAAAGTGAGAGTGTAGATTGTCACCTTAAGGTTATGTAATGTTCGTATTGCATAGTTCGGATGCTACCTATGCTATTATTTAAATCAATACTGTAAATTCTCATTTTTACTTTATTAGCCCTTAAATCTGTTTGTGTTGGGCAACATTGAAATCAAGATAACTTGGTTCCAAATCCAAGGCAAGTGATACCTACTAGCTTTTCAATCCCAACAGAAAGTGTTTTTGAAATTTCTCGATTATCTTTAATGCTCCTTATAATTATCATGAGCTCTGACTAGGAGAGATTCGCTGAAGAATTTTCTTCTCCAAATGAGATGACTAAAATTATAGTCCAAACTAATAACTCCGGCACTGTAATGCTCCTTCTGCATTTCAATATCTCTTTGTTCCTAAGGCAAGAAGCACGATTTGCTTTTTGCTTTCTTTCTTTAAGCAATTGGGTTTTGAGCTTGATTGAGGTGCAACTTGGACAAATTAAAAGAGAATTCTTTATTAATTATAGCAAAGCTATTACAAGGTTACAAAAGGTTCCAATTACAAGAGAGAATCAACAAAAACAAGAACAGAAGCCACAAGCAGCTCATTCTAAATGTTCCATCTCATTTTCATATCTGAAGTAAGTTGACCGTGTGCTGATTTAGCTAGCATAATCTTCCTTATCAAGTTGAGGTTGGCTTCAGCTAGGTAGTGCTTTTTGGTATCTTCCCCTTTATAAAGTCTGGAATTCCTCTCTTTTCAAATGGAATAAATGGTGGTGGTAAAAGCTGTGTTCAGGATCCCTGCATTTGGCTTCAGTTGCTTGGTTTTAGCTAAGACCCAGTTCAACATCCCACTCCACTCATAATTCTGCCAAAACTTCCCTAACTTGTACATTACTCAACTCCATATTGTTTTAGAATATTTGCAGTGAAAAGACGTATACTCTCTATCCTCCATATTCACCTTCCAAATCACACAGATTGGATCTTGTTTTGGGGGATTATTGTGTACAGGAAAGGTCATGGTCCACTTTATATGAACACGTTAATACTGAATATGGAAAATAGTGTTCTAATAACTTTTCTTAAAGGTTATCCATTGTTCTTTTAACCTTGAAGATGAATCTTGATTAACTAAATATGCACATGAACGTACTAGTTTGATTGAACATGTAATTGAGAATGGTTTTTTTTATACATTCCAGTGTCCAAGAATTGGAGGACCTGGCCTGATTGGTCGGTGTGAATTTCCAAATGGTCACATTGAGTAAGTAGTGATGTCCTGTCATATGGCTTTGCTTCGTTTAATTTCTTATATATGGTGCAAAATATTTTTGCAGTTTATACATGGAAACTACATCATTTAGTCTGCTTTCTTAATCTCTTGGTTTGTTATTAATGCTCGTCTAGGATGTGGCATTCTCTTATATATTTTTGCTGATTGATTAGTTATCGGAAGAAAGTTAGGCAGCTGATCTTGTTTGTATTAAAGAGTACTAAAGTTCGAGGCAGTTTGCAGTTGTTAGCTTTGCATTCTAAAATTAGAAAAAGTAACTGCTTGTAATTACTTGAAACTGCATGTTGCAACTTGTATCTTTCCATTGTTGTTTTCTATTGGACTGAATGAAGACTATGTTGCTCATTTATAATGAATGTCCAAGGAACTAGAAAGAGTTATGAGAAAAGGTTTTTTCAAATGGTTAAAGCTATTGCTTGTGTGTGCTCTGATCTTCTAGCTTTCTATTTCAATGGGCATTCTGTTTTTGTAAAATGAAAAATTTTACCTCGAGCTAATTTGGTAGGGAAATGCATTTTGTGGCGGACTGACTTAGTTTGTAGCTGTGTTCATATTTATAAATTGTGAAGCTGACTCTATGTTTCTACGTTAACCATCCAAACTGTCAAACCCAAAGAAATGTATGTTTGTTTTTGTAGATCCTGCGAGCAATTTCTGCCACATTATTGGTAGATTTGTCTCGATGGCTATAATTTCCTTTCTATTGAACTGACAATTCTAGCATCTAATCTCATCATGATGTCAAGTTGCTGTGAGATGATTGATTACTCTGAACGGCATTTTTTGTCCATTACGAACTAATTGTTGTGGATACTCTTGCAGGGAATGGTTAAAACCTGGGGAAGAAGAATTTGTCCAGAGATTTGATCCGTCATCTTCCCTTGACACAATAGGTTTTTTCATAGCCAAGTTTAATGTTGGCTTGAAAGACGTTTGATTTTTACGGAAACAACTCCCATGTTTATTCTAACAACTTAGGTCGTGGCTCGAATGAAGCATTGGAGTTTAAGCACATGAAAGCTTGACGGCTGTTTCGTAGAGCATGAGAAGACCCTCCTATACTTTTATAGTATTTTTGGCAGAGTCTCAGAATGTGAAGCCCGGGATGATATGTTGTATGAAATTTGAATAGCACGCGAAGTTTGTAACACTATGTTTCTGTCTTAGTTTTGCTTTCTCATGGAGAGCATAAGAAAAGAATAATTTTCTTTCTTGTTTCCAGAAGACAGTCTTGAGGTAGAAAACAGTTAGTTATACTGGTTCTGTTGTTCAGTGATTTGATAACCTGATCCCACTAAAGCTTTTTTCATTCAGAAGACGTTTTATGTTCCTCGTGCATCGTGCCCTCAGCTTATGGATTTTAGGGTACATCTCCTACTTAGAAGATTCCTTGCATTGCACGTGATCATTTTTCTGGCCTTTTTTCTCTTGTGAAACAAGCATGAAGGCTCCTCCCAAAAGTAACGGATTTAGATTTAGTTCACCTTCAACTACACAAGTTACGAAGCAGTGCCCTTTTTTTGATCGAAACTGATGCATCGTGCATGGCATGTTTACTTGTTTTATAAAGAAGAGTTATGTTTTGTGACATCTACTTTTCTTGAATATGATTCCTAATATATTGATGTTAGGAGATATAGCTGTCTTGAGGGATTAACTTTATTACTTGGAAACATACAAATGGAGCTAAGAAAAATCATGAGGGAAGGACTTACTGGGAGACATGTCATGGCCCAGAGATGGTTTTCACATACCTGTCCATTTGTGAATCCCACTACCAACAGACATTTGAGGAAATATCTCCCATTTCAAATAGGATAACTAAACTATTAATCGTGAACAATCAACCGATAAAAAATCATAATCAATAAGTTAATTATCTTACCATAATTTAATTGATGTTCCAATGAATTAAAAGATACAAAATCATATCTATCAACCTAATTATAACAGATATAAGCAAGGGTTTGTCATTATATGATATTTAAATTTGAAACCAAAGCTAATACTTAAATTTGAATTTTACTTAATGCTAAGACACGAAACTAAATACGTTTTTTTGCCAACATAAAAATTATAAATTTTCAAATATTCTTTACAAAAAACATACAATAATGAAATTTATTAATTGATGCATAAATAAAGAATTGATAAATTTTGGTTAAAGATCCTAACCTTTACAAGCATTATAATAGTTTAGTCATTGTACACATAGTCAAAGGAATCTAGCTTTTGAATGTGATTTACAATAATGACAATGATTAATATAATTATCATGAACTACTTGACATCTTTTTTAAAAAATGGAAACTTGTTTCTTGATGGGTAAAAAATGAAATAAATGTTGGTTCTTATATGACACTAAAAGGAGAATTAATTGAGCGCGTATGAAATTTTAATTTTTTAGAAATAATTGATAATTTGCCGACGGAGAATGAGTGAATGTTATTGTTAATACTTATGATTAATTCAATTTCAAGCAACTAAAAGTGTTTATGATGTGAAAATATATTAAAGAACATAAGAAGATGAAGACATAAATAATTTATAGTGATTTAACGGGCAAATTAGATTTATATTAACTCCTTAAACATTCTTCAATAATTTTAATAATATCTTCCTCTAATAGGTGAATAGTAATTTAAAATTTTTTTTAGTGAAAGAAAACCTTACAATTCTCTTACTTTCGAATTGAGTGAAGAGGAACCAAACAATCTTTCAATATACTAGCAACTGAGCCCAATTGTTATAATTCATGACACTTCATGACACAAAATTCTCATCTCTTGTTAAAAAACAAATTAGGGCTTATAAATGCTCACATAATGATGATCACTTAAATGCACTTTAAAGTTTAATTAATAACTGTCTTTGTCATATGAGATAAGATTAGATTTCTAAAATAACATTTAATAGAGCCACCATTCTATTATATTAAGGAAAGATAGAGTAAAACCTAATCAAAAAAGAAAATAAAAAGATCTTAGTAAGAAAAATGAGTTTGTGGTTAAATTAGAAAATAAGTAAGGAGTTAGGCTTCCCATTTTACCTGCATTAGCATATACCTAAGTCTAGAAAAGTTTTTGTTATTAGAAATGATTTGATGATGTGATTTGAGTTTTGTTTGGTGTAATGAAAGTGATGAGATAAGCTTAGAGTCTGATGAGTTATTTTGATATATGGATTAAAAAAAAGTACTTATGTTTAGATATTGGTCATCTCTAATGATTTTTTAAAAAGGATTTGACCAGATTGTGGTAGATTTTTTAAAAAGGATTTGACTACATTACACTATGGTACAAGTGTGTGGTATTTAATCATTAGGATATGACTTTTTAGTATATGTTTGTAAATGGTTTAGTGAATTTGTAATTGTGTAAAGTCAATTCTAGCAAATAACTAAAAATCTAGTGTATTAATTGATCAAAGATATCTACTTTTGATTTTGTTTTAATTGCTACTACTATCTTCTTTTATGTTTATTGTTAAAAACAAACATTAATCGTATAGGAACTATATCACTATATCTATTACTCTTAGTTAAACAAACAAACTAAATAAAGCAAAAGAGACAATTAATTCATGAACGAATGAAAGTAATGTAAATAGACCTGCAAAATTAATTCAATAAAGCAAACATTAGGGTTTTGGGTTTACTTATATGAAATTCTAATTGTTAAACAAGATTGATTATCTAGATTGAAATAACAATTAACCTAAACTACCTAATTCTTTCAAAGCACACAAGTACATCTAATTAGGTACCTACCACCTTTTAATGTATAATTCAACCTAATCGAATTCATTGAGCATATTAATCTATTTGGTTATCACCATAGTCTAGGATACTTTCATTCTCTATGCACAAATCATATTTTACCTTTTGCTCCTTCCATATGATGCCTAAGTATAAACTAAACAATTAAGAATATAGAAAATAAATTTAACAATAACTAATCAAATCATATAGTGATAATATAAATATCTTTATAACCTACATCCTGAACCCGAAATAGGGTTTTTAGCTACTAAATATAAAACAAAACTCAAACAATTCAATCTTAACATAAGGGAAATAATTGAAGAAAAGAAATAGAGAAGTTGTCACTAACTCCTCTAATCCTCCTCCAACACCAAGAAAGACTAAAAAATTGTATATAAAAAAATCGATCTCAAGCACCTTCCAAAAGTTCCTTAAGTATTTATATTTAGGATTGCAAAAAAAGAGTCCTAAAATGTTAAAACCTATAAGATAATACATGATTGTAAATTTTGCACGATATCAAAACTGATATCATCCATACACTAATACAAGTTTTGTTCTAAAACTTTTATGCATTAGAAAGTAGAGTGTAACCGATGCTTGATCCTAAGTTATAACTGATGGTAATTTTGTTTGTAACTTTCTTCACAAAAGCAAGATGAGTCTTTCACTAATTAGATTCTCCACTCTAGCTCAGGTCATGTTCTGCTTCTCAATCTCTTTGAATTTTTAAAAGAGAGGTACTTGTCTCTTTGGAAAGTCTAGCTCCTGCTATTCCCTTTTCTACCATCTTTATTTTTTTTTTGACATCTTTGATATTGAATCAACTTCTAATGTCTTCCACAAAGTTATTGTCCTTCTTATTATCTTCTAAATAACTAAAAATCTCCTAAATTGGACAATGATGGAGAAATTTCAACTCAAATCTATGTTTTTTCCTTAAAATCATCACCTATAGAACAATGAACTAAACATAGAAAAAAAATCATCGAATCCATACAAAAACATGTTATAAAAGTGACAAATACTAGGTAATTTAACGTTAATAACGTAAAGAATATATACCTATCACTAAGGACAATTGGGTGATGATGTGGGTTATTTGTTTGGCTTGTAAGATGTTTTGGTATATTTATATGTTAATAAGTTACAGATAAATGATGTATAAGTAGGATAAGATACATATTGGTTGTCTAGTTCATATTTACATATGATTTTATATTTATATGTACATGATAAATTTGATTGTTTATTATTAATTAATGTTTGGATTGAGGTATATGTGTAAGGATATTGCGTTTCTTATATTGTTTTTATATAAGTTTTGATTAATGTTTCAAGGTATACTATATGAGTTGTTACAAGATTTTGAGTGTGCATTATTTGGTAGATGGCTGGAGATGACTAATATTATTTATTTTTATTGCTAATTATGATTTATGAGTATTTGATGCTCTTATATATGTGATGTTTAGTTGTATAGTAATTAGTAATAATTATTTTATTTTATTAATAGGTTATAAAAATATTATATGATACTAGTTACTGGTTAAGGTCTACATAACTATTTTATAGTTATATGGTGATATATACTTCCAATATCAATAGGTTGATTGTTTCACTCCTGTATCTTCCAAAAGGAAAAAGGATCTCTAAGAGCTGTTTCCCAAATCTGAAAGACAATACTTGGGTTCTCCTAATAACTAAAAAGTGTATCATGCCTGAATCTAACTGGTTCGTGGTGGTGGAGGAATTGGATCGAAAAAAAAGAGGGATTTTAGTTGTAAAATATCTAATGAAACTGCCGCTGGAATTGAGATCTAATTCAAAGAGAAAGATATCAAATATTTGGAGTTTCTTTTTGTATATTATATGGACGATCCGATCTGCAAGGACCATGATTGGGAATTGTTTGATCGTCTTTCTCCGAGGAAGGGGTGAAACATAATCAATTTGAATTTGGGACAGTTATTCGAAATCTTATTGAAGACTGGATTTGTTATCTCATGTTTGCTTTTCATGAAAAAATCCCAATTGAAGTGGAGGGGTTCTTCAAACAACAACATAGATAGAACAAAAAAAGAATGAAATAGTTTTTTTTTGTTTTTTGTTCAATCAAAACAAAAAATATCAATTATAATTATGATTCTATAAGGTTGAATAAACTAAAAAATAAAAAATTCCATTGAGAATTTGACATAATTGTTATGCTTAGTGTGTGACTTGTTGGCTTTTTTAAGATTAGTATTAAAAAAAATGGAATGACCTGTACTATGACCTAATATAGATATGGAACTAATAACCAACTCACCGCTTCACATTATCTGGATCTAAAGAAAGAGTCAAAATAGACTATATTGGTCCTATCAATCTATATTAATCATATCAATATAGTAAATGAAGTCCTTTATTAGAAGTTAAATTATTGTGATTCCTTGATAATAACTATGATATCTAATATGGTTACATTAAGATTAGAGCAGGGATGTGCGTGTCTAATAATGGTGTTTAAGGTTTATGTTATCTACTAGTTAGGTTGGATTTGTATATATAATAGATGTAATTAAACAATGTTGTGAACTTGATATTATATTTTATTATTATAATAATTTTTTGGATTCTAAATGTTGTTCCAAATGTTGGATTTTATTGATGTGAGTGTTTAATAATGATGTTTAAGGTTTCATCTACTATTTGGGTTGGATTTGTATATATATTAGATATAATTAAACAATGTTGTGAGCTTAATATGACCTTTCATTATTATAATACTTTTTTTCAATTTTAAATGTTGTTCCAAATGTCACTTGGATTTTATTGCATTAAGTAGGTTTATTCCCTAGGTTTTGATGATAATAAAGCATTGAATTACTAATGAACTTTGATTGATGCACTAGGTATTGAAGTTGCAAATAAAAACTTGAAAGAAGACTTAAAAAAGTATGAATTGGTGAGATATATATAAGCTGTCAAGAGAAGGGTAGATGGATGATAACTATGGAGAAGGAGATGAAGTCTTTATATAAGAACTAGAAATAGAAGCTAATGCAACCTTCTAAATAAAGGATACCTACAGGATATAAGTGGGTATACAAATAAAAGCTAACAATATTAGAAAAAGAACAGCAAAGTTCAAGACACAACTAATAGTAAAAGAATATACATAATAGAAGGAGATTGATATAACACCCCACCTCTCTAGAGCACAAGCCCGAACATCTAGAGGATATTCAAAAGCATACTCTATAAAAGTAGCAAGTTAGAGCAATCATAATCACTTATATGGCATCATACAGATAATACAAATATTCAAAAGATAAACTCCTCATTCCATTTATAAAACATAATTTAAACTGTAGCCTTTCACTACATAATCCATATATACAGTATCAAGAACAAATTAGAGTTTACAACATATTCCACATGAAATGAGGCTAAACAAAAATACTCTGTCTAAACTCCTCAATATCAACTGACTGACATTTGAGTTATTCTTAAGTCCAAAATCGACAATCTAGACTTCTACTAGTTTGCCTTAGGAACTATGTCGTCCTCGTACCTAAAAATCAATATTTTCAATTTTGATGAGTTTTGCGAACTCAGTGAGTGAATTATCCTCAATGTGCTCACTCATATCAAACACAAAGACAATTCACATTTCAATTCACAAACAAATCACATAATCAAATATTGCATATCACGTTACATTTTATCATGCTTTAACAAATATTTGTGTACACCATTTCATATTTCTATTTCAAAATAGTTCAAACAATTCATTTCAGTCATTCATTTAATACATATCAAGTTATATATGCAAATGTACATGTGACTCACTTTCATTATTACTTTGTTGTGACCGAGCGTCTTTTTACTGTCCCGTATCCGTTATAGATGCCGAGCTCATTAATAACCATCCCGTACTCATTGTGGATACTAGGCTCATTAAATACTGAGCCTGTGGCTCTTTATGTGCATTTCTGAGCTTTAATCTCTTTTTCACTAGTCACTCCGGTACAACTCCTTTATCTGATCATGCATATCAATATGATGAAATGCATTAATTCACATATAACACTTTCAATAACTTTCATTCGTTACAGACAGAGTCATTTTTCATATTCATCGGATCTAAGTCTGGCATTTATCATTTTTTTGAGTACATATATTTCTTTCATATTCATATTCAATTAGGAACACTCCCAAATAAATCTCAATTATCAAACTCCTTGGATCATAATTGTCCGGAATTATCTCAATCACATAAATAACAATTCAATAGCAGAAATTTAAATAGAACAAATCAATCCTAGTCAGAAACATCTAGGTTGACTTACAGTACAGTCCAGATAGCTATTACATTGACGAACTGGTAATGTCTGGATGCTGGTGTTTGATTTGCGCTTCTATGATCAAGCAATACACATACCATACACATTACTAAATTGATCAATCATATTAATATCCAATCATGCATATATATATGTGTGTGTGTGTGTGTATGTCATGTACAATGCATGCTCAATTGACTATTCCCAGGTATATATCCTAAATCACAAGTCATGATCATTCAAACATTATAATTTGTATATGTCTAGCTTGCACTTAGGTTTACACTTCAAAGAAACTTGATTATTCTAAATTCATCAATCATACATTGACTAATCATTTTATAGCATTATATGATCATACAATGTCCAATTTTCATTCATTCATATTTAATACACCTTACTCATTCCTTTGGATCACAATTGCATTCCTAAGAACACCTTCATTCCTATATCATTCATAAATTTCCATATTTTATAAACATTGATATCAAACAATCATTTCTTAAGTTATAACCTCAATTAACAACCTAAACATATCAACACTTTATCAACATATTCAACATTAAACTAGGTTCATTTCAAGCCTCAATCAAGTCTAAATGCACCAAAAAAATGTAACTTATCATTAGTTGATTCAATAATCACTTAAAAGACAACATTTCACATCCAATGCCTTTCCCATGCATTTTCCACAATCGTGGAGGACTTCCCACGATCGTGGGATGTGTCATCCGAACAACCTGGCATTTCCCACAATCGTGGGTTATGTTATCCGAAAATTTCCATCCAATTTCTTCCATATTTTTCCAGATTTTTAACCCCTACATACTATATCAAACATACCTTCTTCATAGTTCATCATTTAGACTTCATTTCCTCATCATTTTCACACCAATTCGACCTCAAAATCATTTATGCTTTAACTCATAAACTATTATTGATCATTTACACAAAAACAGAACACAAACATATACATTTCTTCATTAACGTTCTAGCACTCTTTCAACTCCATTATCACTATCAATCTATCCCTAAACTATCATCATATACATTTCTATTAATACAAGCCATGAAGAACAATATTTGACTTACTTGTTTAACTCCAAATCTCTTCACAAATCATCAAGTAACCCTAGCTCCTCCACTTACATGTTCATCACCATTTAAGGTGGAATAGGTTGGGGCTTTGGTATCAAGAAGAAAAGAATAAGGTCTTGGAGTAGCAAAGTGAAAGATGATGGCAACTTAAAATTATGAGTGTGGGATGTGAGTATGGTGAATGAGAGAAGAAAGAAAATGAAGTAGAGAGCTTGTAGCAAAAGTAGAATGAAAGACAAAGAAAAGTTGGTCTTTCAATTTAGTATATCGAGAGTGAGGTATGTGGCAAGTGTTGTGACACTTGTCAGTTGCCACATGTCCTCTTTTTATGATTCCAAATGTCTCCTAATAACTATTCTATTTCTCTCTTAATCTCAATGCCATTTGTCACCCAATTATCACTTAATCTCTAAGCCAATTGTCACTAAATCCTAATGTCACGTGTTAATTATTTCTATTACCACGTGTCACTTATTTCTATTGCCATTTGTTAATTTGTCTTGTCATTTGGCATTTTTTCTAATCCAAAAATACACATTAATTCATAAATCCCCCAATTTTAACAAATAAATTCTAAATCACCAATTATAATCCATCAACCAAATTTCAAGAGATAAAAATTCACAATTCACATTATAACCATTTTAAATCTTTCATACCCTAGAATATGTCAATTAAGTGCATATATGATCTTTACAACTTGTACAATATCAAAATTCAAGTGTGCATGCTAATGATATGCATGTGAATGAAATGCAATTCATGTTTTCTTAATAATATTTCTTATGTATAGTGGTCTAGGATCCTATGCCATAACCCTTAGTATAGAAAACGAGTTATTACAATTGATTCTAACGAGATTTTTTTCTCTAGTAGTTAGATATACTTCCATCAAGATAACGATGAAGTTTATAGCTAATATGGATATGAACTTGATAGTAGATGGATGTGAAAACTTTTCTTTATAATGATTTAAAGGAGTAGATTTACAAGGAGAAGCTTAAAGAGTCTAATGAACCTATAAAGGAGAATTAAGAAATTATAAAAGTCACTCTATAGGTTAAAGAAGTCCCTATGATATTACTATAAAGGGCTTGACTCTTACATTATTTGAATTGGTTATAAAAGATGTGAGCATGATTATTGTGTGTAAGTTAAGAGCCTTGATGATAGTTCTTTTTTTTAGCTATTATAATTGGATGGTATGATGATTACTGCAAAGAGTACACATGATATAAATAAAATAAAGACTTTATTAGAAAATTAATTTGAGATAAATGATTTAGGTACTACTAAGAGAAAAACTAAGAATGGAGATTTTTAAGAATAGTAGCTCTAGAAATTGTGGTTATTTCAATACAGCTACAATAAAAGGGCGTTAGATAGATTTGGAATAAGTAAAGCTAAACTTATAAGTACTCCATCAGAAAACTACTTTAAATTTTACCTAGATTATTACTTGAAAATATATACAAAGTTTGAAAACATATGAAGTCTACTAAAGGATATATTTTTAATCTTACAAGAGTTAGAAATCAATAATTTAGTCTATCATTGCATTGTCTACAACTAAAGTAGAGTACATGGAACTAGTTGAGACTGCTATAAGATAACATTATGGCTTATATGATAGTGAAAGAATTGGGTGATGATCCAAGTAAAGTTTAGTATACTTGACAATTAAAATACTATTTATTTGGCAAATAACTAGGTGTATTATGTAGGACCAAACAGATGGATGTAAGATTTCACAAGATTAAGTAGTTAAATAATCTAATTAGATATTATCAAAAAAGATTCACACCTCGAACAAAGTTGATAACGATGGAGAAGTTTAAGATGGTTTAGAATTGATTAATGTCTTTATACATTAGATATGGTTACAACCCAACCAATTTAAAGTATATTCACTATGATGGAGATTATTTTGTATGATTCACATACACAACCATATAATTTTCTAGAGATTTTGGAAGAACACAGGTATTTCTTAGAACAAGTTGGATGAAAACATGCAAAAATATGAGCAAGTCAGAAGGAACATCTAAATGGTGTTGGGCCCTGTTTTCGGAGCCCAACTATCCAGAATATCATAACACGTGAGCTTATTACCCTGTAGGGTTATTTCCAAGAACCCTTATTAGCCAACAATCCGGAGTCATATAATGCGGGCGTAATCTAATAAAAAACATCTTAACCATTATTAATTCATCATCATGCTTTTATCCCGTAACGCGTCTTACTTATATGTAACCATAATTCCTGTTCAAAATTCATCATCTCTA
This sequence comes from Erythroxylum flavicans, assembly GCA_027576715.1. Classification (NCBI taxonomy): domain Eukaryota; kingdom Viridiplantae; phylum Streptophyta; class Magnoliopsida; order Malpighiales; family Erythroxylaceae; genus Erythroxylum; species Erythroxylum flavicans. The sequence goes on along the minus strand of JANZXP010000007.1, from coordinate 3,405,116 downwards.
ATCGATAGCTTTTTCAAGTATACCTAATTTCAACTCAATCTTATCC
>JANZXP010000007.1:3376734-3394280 GCA_027576715.1 Erythroxylum flavicans | reverse complement strand
ATGATTTATACCTAATCGCAACAAAAATAAAATTAATCCCCAACATATAGTAAGAAGAAAAATCGGGGTCCAACATAGATAACATAGTTAGCAGAGATTTTTGAACCAAGTCTTCTAAACAAATTTTGAAGGATCTAAATAGAACTTTCACTAACTCTTTATCTTGCACGATATACCAAAAAAATCATATGAATTGGAAGACGAGAAGTAGTCATTCAATGTGCATAGTTTTCTGGAAGTATACTGGCCCCTATCGACAGCCTTGATACATAATTTTTTCCAGGTAATCTGGGCCAAGAGAAGCTGATATTGGTAGGTTTCCTTGATTTTAATCAATGTTTATTTGATAGTCTAATATAGAGACTCCATTGGTCTCCTCTCTTGAAAAAAGTATAGCAAAAAGAGCCTTAAACAACATACAAAAGTGTAACTATAAGTATAATTATGTTGCCTTAATAAATAATTATTGTTTCCTTTTTATTAAGGCAACATAATTCATATCGTTAAATAAAGTGGCATTGCGATAGGCATAAGGCAAAAAAAATTTACTAGGCAACAAAATGAATAATGTTGCTTAAAATTTTGACTAAGGCAACAAAACAGTCTCAAACTATAGCAACAATGTTGAATAGATATAACAACAATTTAAATCTTTACAAAATAATGAATTGGAATTTTTAGGCAACAATTTGTAATATAAAAGCAATAATTTATTCTTTTGTTACTAATAATATGTCAATGTAAAAGCAAACTCTGGTCATTAAATATGTTGTATATATATATATATAATGCATGTCTTAATTGCATATATACCATCAAATGTAAACGATTAAAAAACTACATTTATATATAATATATAATCCGTAAGGACTTGTAAAATTCAACCTTTAAAATATTCAAAATACAAAAGCAAAAAATAACTCGCTAAAATATTCACCTACATTATCTTCCTCCATTTCATATGAAATATAAATGAATTAATCTAAATACTAAACAAAACTAATATTTATGGGGACTCCAACCGCCCGATCTATGGCGACAAATAGGCCTCTAGAGATTTCTATGATAGCATCACATAACCAACCAAAAGCTATGTAGTAATACAATTGTTACTCGCCAGGTTCTGTCTCAGCTATTGAATGGACAATTTGATTCAACATCCATTCCAGTTGGCCATTTGCAAAGGATCTCCTTCTACAAGGGTTTTTGCATTGCGACTTAAATCTATAGATATCAAGGATACCAATGGATTTCCACATGCTCGCATCTTGCCCACTTCAAGAGACTTATTAATTTGTTTTATAAGCCACTCAAACAAACTTGCATAAATAAACTTTGTTAATGCATCTCTTCTATCAATTTCCTAAAGCAGGATAATCAAGAACCTTAAAGACCAGAATAAGGACAATCAATAATAGAAGGGTCTATACTAGCAAGGTTAATTAGTTAAGAATTAAGAATTCCTATAGCGGTAATACTTAATTCTTGCATAAATACTCAAGAATTAAGAAACTGCGGCAGTATAAGTTTCTTGGCAATAGTATCCTTTCCAGCTTGGATGTTATAGGTTGACAATGCTAATGATGCAGCGAGTTAGCATAAGATAAACTAAGGTATAACACGTCTAGCCTTAAGAAGATAATGCAATGACTAGAGTCGTATATGTAACATTAGAAAACCTTAATCCAAAAAGGGGAAGAAATCTTGGAATAATTAAGAAAGGAAAAATGCAGTAATTTTTAGAGGCTGCATAGACCCCTTAAATAGCGTCAAAACAGCCCAAAACATGCGTTAATAGAGGCAAATTATGCCTGTAGATAATGAACTTGCCTTCAGTTTGGTATCCTTTGGGCCCCAAAAGGAAAACTGTAGCAAAAGTTATGGCCTCCGAAAGATAGGCTTTCTTTTACGCACGGATTTCTTCTTCCGATGTTATCGGTCCATAAACTCCTCGACTATATGCTCCGCGTCAGTCCTCTCCACATGGGAAAAATTCGTCTCTAAGTTTTTTGGAATGTCAAGATATAAAGGCTCATCAGACGGATAATATGGAGACAAGTGTCTTGGAAATTGCCATACTGCTTGTAAGATCCACCACGTATGCATTATGGTTGATCCGTTATAGAACCTTGTATAGACCATACTTTCGTGGGTGCAACTTGCTGTAGGTCCCAATAGGGAAATGCTCCCTCCATAAGAACATTATTACCTGCTCGCCATCTTCAAAGACCTTCTCTTGGCGATGTTGATCAGCAGCTTGCTTATACTTCTGGTTTGCCTGCTGAAGCTTCTGCTTCACTTTAGCTTGGATGGCCAGCCACTGATTCTCCATATTCTCTACCGCTTTGCTCTTCCCAACAACGTTGGGTAGTGTTGCCAAGTCAAGCACATGTTATGGAGCTTTAATATAGTCAACAAAGAAAGGAGATCATCAGAGGGCAGTGTGCACTGCATTGTTGTAGGCAAACTCGATCTATGCCAGCGCATGATCCCATTGTTTAGGCCTATCCCTGCAGATACTCCATATCAGATTACCCAGTGTCCTATTCACCTCTTCTATCTGCCCATCAGTTTGGGGATGTGTTGTGCTACTGAACTGCAATGATGAGTCAACCATCCTCCATAAAGTCCTCCAAAAATGCCTCAAAAACTTACTATCATGATTAGAAGTGATAGTCTTTGGCACACCATGCAAACAGACAAGTTCTTTGAAAAATAATCTGGCTACTCCACTTACATCAGTAGTCCTCTTGCACGCAATGAAATGCGCCATCTTGGAGAACTTATCAACCACAACAAAAATAGAATCCACACCCCATTATGTACGAGGCAATCCAACTATGAAGTTTATAAATAGATCCTCCTAAATGTTCTCGGAGACTGGCAAAGGTAAGTATAACCCTGTGTTTTCTTTAGACGTTTGGCAAACATAATACTTCTGCACCATATTCTCCACATCTCTGCACATTTTGGGCCAGAACTACCTCTCCTCTATTGTAGCAAACGTCTTATCACACCTAAAATGTCCAGCCAACCCTCCACCATAGATGTCACGAATAAGATTCTCCCTCAAGGAAGATTTTGGGATACATAACTGATTTCCCTTTAAAATAAAACCATCCAACAGATAATAATCATCAACAGTATGACTAGAAACACACTACTGCCAGCTATCTTAGAAGTTGGAAATTATAGGATACAATTCCGTGAGCAGATCAAAACCCACAATCTCCTACTTCAGCATCACTAACATATCAGCCCTCCGACTCAGCTCTTCTGCCACCTTATTCTGAGCTCCAGATTTATGAACAACTTGTAAGGAAATTTCTGGAGAAAATGTGTCCACATTGTAAGCATATCCTTGCTGATCCATTTTTGGCTGCTCAAATATTTCAGAGCATCATGATCAGAATAACTAATGAACTCCTTATCGATCAAATAATGCTCCCAAGTCTTTAAAGCGCGCACTACAATATAAAACTCCTTGTTATAAGAGGTCCACTTGTGCTTCGCATGACTAAGCTTCTCACTGTAGAATGCAACAGGAGGTTTCCTCTGAGACAAAAATCCACCGACTCTAACTCCACTGGCATCGCACTCCACCTCAAACAAATCATCAAAGTTTGACAACGCCAGTGGGGGCAGAACACAACTTCTGTTTTAACAAGTTAAAACTTGCTTCAGCTTCCTCCACCCAAATGGAATTTTCCTTTTTTAGACATTCAGTAATAGGTGCAGCAATAAAACTGAAATCTTTGATAAAGCTTCTGTAAAAAGTTGCCAACCTATGAAAACTCCTTACCTCTGACACTGTTTTTTAGGAAGGCCATTCCTAGATAGCCTTAATCTTTGCCTCATCAACATGAATCCCATCAAAACTTGCCATAAATCCCAGAAATATCTATCTAGGTGTCAGGAAGCTGCACTTCTTCAAATTCACATATAACTTACTTTCATGCAAAACTGTCAATACTTCCCGAAAATGCAACAATTGATCTAACTCCAAATGACTATAAATCGGAATATCATCGAAATAAACTACCATAAACTTCCTAATGAAAGGTTTCAATACTTGATTCATGAGTCGCATAAAGGTACTCAGAGCGTTGGATAGCCCAAATGGCATCACCATCCACTCAAACAACCTCTTCTTGGACTTAAACATCGTTTTCCACTCATCTCTAGGTTTGATCCAAATTTGATGATATCCACTCCTCAGATAAATTTTGGAGAATATCATCGCTCCATATAACATATATAGCATGTCATCCAGCCGCAGAATAGGAAACCAATAGCCAACAGTAATTTTATTAATAGCTTGGCTATCAATACACATCCTCCAACTCTCATCAGTCTTTGGAGTTAGTAAGGCTAGAACTGCAAATGGACTCATGCTCTCCCTAATATGTCCCTTGTGTAGTAACTCCTCAATCTTCTCCTGCAGTACCTCACTCACCTGGGGACTCATCCTGTAATGTGGTAGATTTGGTAAACTTGCCCCCTAAGATGAAATCAATGTGATGCTGGACGTCTCGAATAGGCGGAAGCCCATCAGGGAGGTCTTCTGGGACCACATCACTGAACTTTTCTAATAAGGGTTGGACAGCTTCAGGCACTCTTGATTTTATCTCTTTAAAATTCAAGACCGGTTTTACCATCACTGCGCAAAACTCCCTCACTTCCTGAATTGCTGCTAACATCTCCTGACCAGTCTCGAATATGGTCAATGTCCTACCCTCCACTTTAGAAGCTTTGGGATAGCTCACTTTTCTGAATGGTTTCAGTGAGAACCTATTCCCATCTTTCTCCAACCGAAAAATATTTTCTCGCCCGTCATAAACGGTTGCTGTATCAAATTGCCAAGTTTTACCCAACAACAAGTAAGAAGCATCCATATCCACTATGTCACAATAAATCTCATCAGTATACGAACTAATGGGAAAAAGAACCTTACACCGTTCGGTCACCCGAATTTTATCCGTAGCCTTGGTCCACCCGATGGTATATAGGTTTAGATATCACTCCGTCTGCAAGCCCAACTGCTACACTACATCTAGACTGATGATGTTCTTACAACTGCCACTATCAATGATCACATCAAATAATTGGATTGAGATGGTACACTGCGACGACTCCTCATGTTTCGGGCTTAACATCACCTTTTGGTTGACTAAATTTGTTGCCTCATAATCCTCATCCTCATAATCATCCTCATCACCATCTGAACTGCAACAAATCTCCCCATCATTATCCTCCTTCTTAGCTAGATTTACGTCCCTATGTCGAAATTCATGAAAGAGATGACGACTTCTCTACACTTATAACACTTCTTCCCTCGAGGTTTGACGTAGAGGTTAGGGTCCGCTGCTACCCTTGGTGCCTCCTCTATCTTAATCTTTCCTGCGACCTTATCTTCTCTCCAATTCTAGAATTTATGCTCGATTGACTTCTCCGATATAGGCCTCTCTACTGACTTATCGATCTATCTCTCTCCCTGAGTCCGCAAATTCTAGATACGTCCTATTTGTGAAAAGAACCCGAGATGGCTATCTTCTAGCAAAACTGTTTCTACCCTCATGGCCAAATTTCGTGTTGTCATCATGCCACAGATCACTTGCACCCTAGTGGCCTTGCGAACTATTAGTTTAAGACCGTCTAGGAAACGTGTCACTTGTTGATCCTTCGACTCCCACAAGTTGTTACGCTCTGACAGCCTCAGAAACTCCTTTGTGTACTCTGGAGCAGATCGTGTTCCCTTCCGCAAACTCTGGTATTTCTGAAACAGGACCTTTTTATAGTCGAGTGGAAGGAAATCCTCAGAAATCAACGCTCTCATCCTCAACCACGTTTGGATCTGGGCAAGCCCTTCTCTCTACCTCCTATACAGAAACAACTCCCACCAAGAAAATGCTCCTTCTTTTAGCCAATATGCCTCCAGTCTGACACATTTCCTCGTAGGGATATCCATATATTCGAAAAAAACAATCCGTTTCATTCAACCAATCAAGGACACCATCAACTCCTAGGTACTCGTTGAAGGGTGGAATATCCACCTTAATCTGATAATCTAAGTTCTGGCCATGCTCATTCACATCATCAAAGTAGTCTAGAAACTCCTCCTCTTTGTCATCCACTTCTCTTCCAACGTAGGCATCCAGGAATATGTCTGCCGATAGGGCTGGCTAGGGGGTGAATCCTCCCGATCTCTTACCCGAACATCGTTCCGATCCCTTTTAGTGCCCATACCTAGGTTACGAATTTGAGTAATGATCTCCTCGAGGCATTCCTCTATATGCCATATACAGAAATCTAGCTACTGCTTAATTCGTCGCTCTAGAGCTTGTAATGCCACTCTGTTGTCGGGCGAAGACCCAGTCCCATGATTACTGTCCTTGAGACTGCTACCTCCTAGTTTCGTAAAGTTAGCCATAGAGTATGCAATTCAATCCTGCTCTAATACCACCTGACGCAGCAAGTTAGCGTAAGATAAACCAAGGTAGAATACGTATAGCCTTAGGAAGATAATTTGGACTCGCCCAAAAGAGAGAACTTTGAATTGCATTAGTATTGGATGAATAATACAATGAATAGAGGCATATATATACCCTCAGAAAACCTTAATCTAAAAAGAGAAAGAAATCCTCGAATAATTAGGAAAGGAAAAACAAAGTAATTTTCAGAGGTCGTGTAGACCCTTTAAATAGAGTCAAAATGGCCCGAAAAATGCGGTAACAAATTTTCCTTCAATTTGATATACTGTAGGCCCCAAACGGATAACCTAGCAAAAGTTATGACCTCTAGAAGTTGGGCTTTCTTTTATGCATGGATTTCTTCTTTCGTTCTTCCCAGTCTATAGGCTCCTCGACTATATGCTCCACGTCAGCTAACACAAGGGCCTGGATACTGTATCCCACTGAACTTGCAGCATATGTCATAGCTGCCAAAAAAATAAATGTGAAATCGGATCTAAACAGAAAGAATTCAAAGACAGTAATGCCTAAAGGAAATATAAACGCCAATGACCCTATTATTCATTATAGGTCTACGTGTAGGTATAATCTTTTAACAATTAAAGCTCAACTGAATTCCAACAGACTTTCACGGTCATACTTAATCTCATAACTTCACTACCAAGCAATCCTATCAATGTCAGAAACAAATCTAAAAGTGATTAATTCTTTCATGCAGTATCCTATTAACATAAGGTAGGGGAATAAACATGGTCAACTTCAAATCTAAGTAACTGTAATAATGGATTTTCACCTTTCAAGGAGAGAGAGAAACTGCCACTTTGTCCAACAAGAGTTTGCAAAACGAAGAGTTTATGTCAGGAGTTTATTATGGTGGTAAAGAGGTAAGAGTATCTTCTCATTTACAAGGGATGATGGGTATAAGAAATTACTTATACTTATCCATGGGCCATGGAAATAATCCAAGAAAAAGATCTTTTTTGAATAGATAAGAAGTGGTGGAGAGATTATCTTTCCACTTTATCTTATTCTAGAGTCACGGCTAAATGACACATATTTTTTAGTTCTTTTTCCTAGGACTTCCAATGAAAAAAAAATACAATCACATTTATGGCCAGACAAGAAATAGGATTGCATCAAATATAATTGAGTACTTAAATAGACTCATTCAAAGACATCAATTAGAGAACAAATCCATGGCCTATAATATGAAAATTAACTTCATTAGCCAATACCCGCACATGCTTTTCATTGTCAATTGCTTCAAATGATATGTTTCCAAGCCACAACACTACGACAAGCAGTGCAAATAGCTGTTTTTGATCTTCTTTGCAAATTTTTACATTGTCCAAGGTTCCCTGAAGAAAAATAGAGGTACAACAACCACAACTGGAAGGATGAAATGATTAATTATAGCCCATATGATTAGCTAAATAGTGCTTTCACTACTTCAAAATGTGACGCTAACATCTAATCCAGACGTGTGGTTTAGCACATGATGAACCTAATTATAACAAAAACAATAAATGTAGTACCATATTAAGACTTTAGGAAACTTGATTAAGTCACAAGACATGATGAGATTTAATACCTTTATGATGTCTTTCCAATTTTTACCAAACTCTGGCCATATACTTGTAACATTTTCATCCTACCAAACACGAAAAAGAAAGAACTCATACTTTCGATGTAGCACCTCACTCTCATCAGACATTTGTGCCTATACGTCAATCAGACATTCTAGCAAATGCCTGTGGAAACAGTGCGCTAGAGCAATCACATCACTTATCTCATGGCAACATAAATTAAAACATAAATATCACGATATCTAAAACCCAATTCCTCATTTTCATTTCATAAAACTGAATATACATTGTAGCATTATATACATCATCCTTATATATAATATCAAAGACCTATTAGGGTCTACAGCTCTATTTACAAAATATGCTACATGCTACATAAATGAGGAACTATATAAAATTCTATCTAAATCCACCAGTCTTAGTTGACCGACTTTTGAGCCATTTCTTCTATCCAAAAGCAGTACTAGATTTCTTCTAAGTTGTCTTAGAAGCTAAGTTCGCTCTCTCATACTTAAAAAGTCAACATTGAAATTTTGATGAGTTTTGCAAACTTTGTGAGCTATCCATCATCGATGGCTCACTCATAACATATAACACATACAATTCATGTTTCAAGTTCACAAACAATTCATGTCATCATATAATACAGATCTTTCACCAATTATCAAATAGCATCACATATCACCTTAATCACTTATTTCGTATTTCTCATTTAAAACAATTCAAACAACACATTTCAGTTATTTGAATATACATGTCAAATGCATATGCAATGCTCATGAGACTCACATTCAATGATTACGTTATTGAGACCGATTGCCTTTTTCATTGTCCTGTAGCTATTGTGGATACCAGGCTCATTAATTACTGTCCTTTATCCGTTGGAGATACAAGGCTCATTATACATAGTGAGCCAGAGGCTCTTACCACATTCCGAGCTTTAAGCTCTTTTTCACTGACTTCTTCTGTCACAACTGCCTTTATCTTAGCATGAATTCATGTAATGAAATGAATCATATGTATTCAATAATTCACTTGTGCTCAATTTTACACATGCATATTCAAATTTGTCATTATACCTTGGTTTGGAATTTAACAAATATGTTGAGTATCACTTATTTAGTCATATTCACATACAATGAGCACTTCTAATATAATATTCAAGCATCAAACGCTTCGGACATTCAATGTCGGGAATCAACACATTCACATCATATAATAATTCAATACAAAATTTAAAATAAAACAATAAATCAATGTGAGACCATTTAGGTTACTCACAATTTGCTCTAGATAGCTTATTGATTCGATGTCCCGGCAATGTCTAGATGTTGTAGCTCTAATTGCTCTTCTATATCATACAACACATACATATTTATACATTACTAATTTGCACAATCACATTAATACTCATTCATACAAATATGTATATGTGTTATGTATAATGCATGCTCAATGATATTTCATTAATACTCATCTCATAATCATTTACCATCATCATTCAATCATTCTTTAATACCTAATAAACTTTACTCACTTTAATCACCTAATTCATCATCACTAGGTTCATTTAAGATCTCATTCAAGCCTAAATACATTATAAGGGAGTACCTTAACATTAGCTTGTTCAAACAACACTCAAAAGACAACCCTTTTTCTCCATATGTCTGCCTATGATCGTGGTGTCCCTCCCACAATCGTGACAAAAACTCATGGGAATGGCCACGATCGTGGGAGTTTTTCCACAATTATGACAGAACCATATTCTTGCTAGGCCATGATTGTGACATAACTATATTCTTACCAGGCCACGATCGTGGGGTAAGGGCCACGATCGTGCCCCTGTAATTTCTTCCTCCATTTATACAAATTCAACACATATACTGACAATAATTTCACTCCAAAATTTCCATTATTAGCATCCATTTATGCAACTTCATTACATGCTACTTCAACCACCAAATTAGTTGCATTAAATTCCATAAAACTTAACTCATTTGATTCATCATTTCCAACTTAATCTCATCATACATAAAATCCTAACTCTTTCCATAATATATCTCATTCATAAAGCATCAAACAATTCATTTTCATAATTCATCCTTTAGGATTTATAACCTCTTTATTTCTAACTCAATCACCCATTTAAAACATTCATAAAACAAGTCATACAAGGTCATTAATCATAACCACAAAAATAGGATATCAGACATGTTCATTTGTTCATCAATGTTTCAATACCCATTCAACTCCTTTATCATCTTCACCGTTCCTCAAAACTACTATCCTAGTAATACCTTTTTTATATCTGAGTTTCGCATTTATTATACCTTAAATTCTCAATTTATTTCCTCACAGAATGGGCTATAACTAATGGGTTCCATAACCTCAAAATAAAAACACATCATATGCATTTAATCAACAATTTCACCACACTCTTCACATACATGAAAATGAAATATAAAAATGTCCATTTATTCATCAACATTATTAATCATTTTTCCACATCATTTACAATATAAGTCTATCTCAAATGATCATTATAAATATTTTCATTTAAACAACCCATGAATATCATTAATGTACTAAAACATAACATATTTTTACACCCACGTTACAGCATATATATTTCTCCATGATCATGATTATCAATCTCAAATCATTTATCATATTTGATTCATTTACAACTACCCATGAAGATCAAAGTATAACTTACTTAAGAAAACTCCAAGCTCTTCAAAATCACTAAGAAACACCCTAACTCTTTAAGCTACACAATCATCATCATTCAAAGGTGATAGGGTTAGGTTTTTAGTGACAAATGAAAAAGACAACAAAATGGAAGTAAATGATAGATGAAACATTGATGAAGGTTGGTGAAACAAAATTGTGGAGAAGAAGAAATGAAGAAGATGAAGAAGAGAAGCATTTAGTGGAAATGAAAGACAACAAAAATGGTCTTTCAAATGAAGAGTGAATATCGTGGGTGAGGGATGAGTGGTGAGTGGTGGTGACACTTGTCACTGCCACTTGTTACCTCCCTATAGTTCCTTTGGCCCTAATAACTAGTTTATTTGTCTCCAATTTCTAATCCAATTGTCTCCAAATTTTCTATAACATTTGCCATTAAATCCTAATGTCATTTGTCAATAATTTTCACTGTAATTTGATACTTATTTCTACTACCACTTATCAATTATCCTGCCACTTGGCATTTTTCCTACTCCAAAAATACTCAAAATCTTAGAAATTTTCCAAATTTCACCAAAAATTCTAAATCAATATTTATACTTAGCAAATCAATTTTCAAGACATTTAATCCACAATTCACAATATAATCACATTTTAAATCAATTATGATAAACTATACCCAATAAATGTCAATTGAGTGCATGTACAGTCATTGTAATATTTGAAATTATCAAATTCACGTGTACGTATGCTAAATGATGCATGAGCATGAAATGCATATCCTAGTTTCTCAATATTATCTCTCATATTCAGTACTCTAGGGTTCTAACCCTTAACATGGGGAAAACGAAATGTTACAATTCTCCCCTCCTAAAGAAATTTCGTCCTCAAAATTCTTAACTGATTGTTTGAATAGGTAGGGATATTGTCTTCTCATGTGCTCCTCTGTTTCTCATATAGCTTCTTCACTTAAATGATTCTTCCAAAGGGCCTTCACCAATGGAATTTCTCGATTTCTCAATTGTCTCATCTGATATCCCATTATCTTGATCGGCTCTTCAATATAACTCAGATTACTATCAACTTCAATCTCTTGAGTTGGTATCATATGCATTGGATCAGACCAATATCTCCTGAGCATACTCACATGGAACACATCATGTATTTGAGACATCTCAACCGGTAAGGCTAACTTGTAAGCCAATGGTCCAATCCTATCCAGAATCTCATAATGACCAATATATCTAGGGCCGAGCTTACCCTTTTTACCGAACCTCAGCACTCTTCGCCAAGGCGATACTCTCATAAACACCTTGTCTCCTACACTATATTCCATATCCCTCCAATGCTGATCCATATAACTCTTCTGTCTATCTTGAGCTGCTTTAATTCTACTTCAGATTAGTTTCACTTTTTCCACAGTATCTTGTAACAGTTTTGGGCCTTCTACCATTCTTAGACCCTCTTCATCCCAATACAAAGGTGAACGATATTTTTTTCCATACAATGCCTCATACGGTGCCATTCCGATACTACTGTGATAATGTTTGTTGTAAGCAAATTCAACCAAGGCTATATATTGATCCCATACTCCTTAAAACTCCAATACACTTGCTCTGAGCATATCCTCAACAGTCTTAATTGTCCTCTCACTCTGTCCATTTGTTTGAGGATGAAATGTAGTATTGAAGTTTAACTTCGTACCCATAGCTGACTGTAAACTCTTCCAAAATCTCAAAGTAAATCTGGGATCCCTATCTGATACAATGGATTCTGAAACCCTATGTAGTCTAACTGTCTCATTCATATACCTCAGGGCTAACTGGTTTAGTAAGTTATTCTCTCTCACTGGTAAGAAATGGGCCAACTTTATCAATCAGTCCACCATGACCCATATAGCATCATTTTGCCTTGAAGTCTTTGGTAATCCCATAATGAAATCCATTGTGATTTGTTCCCATTTTCACTCCGAAATAGGCAACGAATGTAGCTTCCCAACCGAAACTTGATGCTCAGCCTTAATCTGCTGGCAAGTTAAACACTTAGCAACATATTCTGCCACTTGCTTCTTCATCCTTGGTCACCAGAAATGCTGCTTATACATTTTGATGATACCAGGATGCATAGCATAAGCTGCTACATGAGCTTCTTCTAAAATCTCTTTCCTCAGCTCATCCACATCAAATATACACAACTTCTGCTTTAACCACAATGTCTCATCTCTCAATTCAAATTCAGAATTTGGATTCATTTTCAACTTCTCAATAGGCTTCAACATTTCAGGATCTTTACTTTGAACTTTTCTGATTCTGTCATGCAACATTGGTCTCAACCTTAATGTGGCTATCAATGCCTCATTCTACTCTAGGTTCAACTCGACATTCAAGACTCTCAATTGAACTAAGCTCAGTAACCTTGATCTTTCATTCGAGGTACACACGAATGCATCGGATAAAGCCATTGGTGGAGTCCTAGTATAGGAAGGTTATCCCATAGCATTTGAGACTTGAAAATTCAACGGTGGTGCATTGCCTTGAGACAATGCGAGTGTATTTGTTGGGAACCAAGTTCGTTGTTCGGATAGACAATGTTACTAACACATTTTTCATTACCTAAAATAAGTTGTTTGCGAAGCAAGGTCGGTGGCAAGAGTTCCTTGCTGAATATGACTTCGCGTGGGAGCATAAATCGGGAAGGCATAAAAATGTGGCGAATGCCTTTCAAAAGGAGGTGTTCGTGGCCCTATATGCCATTACAAGGGTAGAGTCTAACCTGTTGGAGCAAATCAAAGTTTTGGCTCCATTGGACAATACGTACTGTAAGTTGATCTCAAAAGTTAAGGAAGATGTCATACGTAGGTTTTGGCTCGATGATGATAGGTTGTTGATGACTAAGTGCACGTGCTGAGTTTCGATAGCTTGCAGAAACAACTATTAAAGGAGATGCATAACTCATAGTCGGCTGGTTACCTCGAAGTTCAGAGGATGATGGCGCTTCTAGCTCGTTCCTACTGTTGGCCGAAGATGGAGAATGACATTGAGGTGTATGTCAAGATGTGCCTTGTGTGTCAGTTGGATAAAACGGAGAGGAAGAAGGAAGCTGGTTTGCTATAACCCTTATCCATTCCCAAAATACCGTGGATGTCAGTTTTGATGGACTTCATAAGAGGGTTTCCAAAGGTGGACAACATGGCGACAATCATGGTGAATGTAGAATATTTCTCCAACTATGGAATCTTTGTTCCAATACCAGCATCGTGTTCCTAGGATATTGTAGCGAAGTTGTTCTATAAGAACATGATGAAATACTTCGGAGCCCCTGTAGGCATTGTGAGTGACCGAGATGCCAGATTTACTGGCCGATTCTGGACATCCCCTTTCAATATTATGGGTTGTGATTTGAAGTTTTCAAAGGAAAATCACCTACCGAAAAATGGCCAAACGGAGAGGATTAATAGTCTGTTGGACGACTTAAAGCATTACGTAAGTGCAATTCAATGTAACTGGTTAAGTTTGATTGATACTACACAATTTTGCTATAACTTGCACAGATCTTTTACGGAGGAGAAAAGTCCCTTTAAGATAGTCTTGGGACAATAACCTTTTACTCCACTCGAGATTGCAAAACAAAGGACAGGTGGCAAGTGTCCTGTGGCATACAAGTTCGCGATGGAGAAGTAAGAGTTGTTAGATGAGGCAAGGGATAGTCTTTGAAAGGCTTCTCGACAAATGAAGAAGCAAGCTGACTTACAGAGGAGACCATTAGAGTTCAATGTGGGAGATAAGGTACTATTGAAACACACCCCACAAATTTAGAAGAAGATCTCAAGTAAGCAAATGTATCGTGGATTGGTGCTAAAGTATGATGGACCATTTGAAGTGCTGATTAAAGTGGAGAATGTGGCATACAAGTTGAAGTTGCCCAAGAGACCAAAGATACACCCTACTTTTCATGTTATTTTTCTCAAACCTTACCATGAGGATAAATCTAATCCAAATAGGAGTCAAATGAAGAGAGCTACACCAGTTGTAAGAAAACAATTCGAGGGTTAAGTAGAGAAGATCTTAGATCACTGAATAATGGGTCAGTACAAGGAGAATTGACGGACAGAGTTCTTAATCAAGTGGAAGGGAAAGTCGATCAAGGAAGCTACATGGGAGAAAGATATGACCTTGTGACAGTTTGAGGATCAGGTGAACGATTACCTTCAGACTAGTTCGACAAGGGTGTTGAATTCATTTGGTGGGGGTCGTTTGTTAGCCCCTTAGCATATGAAGGCACTTCACAACTAGCTGGAGACAGACCTTAGTGAAAGGTTAGCTGGATCATGCGTATAGCAGTGACATGCGAAAGCGTCAAGGTGACTTAGCACGTTAGATTAAGCATAGTGCGAGTTTTAGTAGAGTCTTAGACTATGTACGATCTAATATGGCTAAGGCTAAGTTCTTTATGGACTAAGGACTTAGTAGGTGCTCAAATGGATAGATTATAGCTAATGGACTTGACATGGGTAAGCATTGGATCAGATCAGTGTGCTATGACTGGCTTTAGCTTAGATGACTCATCATCAACGGATAGAGATCGTGGGGATCTTGGATGAAGTGGTGGATAAGATCACAGAGGATAAACATCATCACTAAAGGATAAAGACCATGCTGGAGGATCATCTATAGATAGTGGACATCTTCATAGATAGGGATAAATCATGTGTAATCTTTTATCTTGTTAGTTCAGATGTAGATAGACCTTATTAGATAGAGTCCTATTTAGATAGGGATGTAATCTTATAGGATAACGATGTAATCTAATAGGATAAGACGTGATCACAGGTAGTAAAGTTATGTTAGGATTTTAACTTGTTTCCCAAGTCTTGATGCCTATATATAGCTCATTTGAGTCTTGCCCCTCACACAGAGTTGAGAGAGCATTCTTTTGTATACTTTGAGAGAAGTTATAAAGGTTGGCATTTTGTTGTATCTCTTTCTTGCGTTATTGTTGCCTTTGAATATTCTATTGCTTCCATAGTTTCTTGCGAGTGTGAGAGTTAAACATTATGAGGGTTGTGAGGTGTTCAAAAATAGGGTTGTTGGTCGACAATCATGTGGGGAAGGCTAAGTCTGCTTAAACGGATCTAAGTAAGTTGTCATGCAAAGGAGTAGGCGTGACTTGTGGATAAGTTTGGTACTTAAGAAGACCTTTGTAACACTAGCGATGACAAAAGTCCTGACCGAAGCCAGAGGACTGGTACTCTTGCTCACTTCCGACATAGTTTGAATCGAATTCTCGATCCTCTGATAAAGTGATCAAGATCCCAAAGCGAAAACACTAGTTGAAGCGACAATGAAACCAACGAAGATGGTAACTGACTATTTGATCTAACTTTTCCTTAAAGAAGGTAACTTTGCAAAGCTTTCTATTTGTTTGTTTTTTTCTAATTATTATTTGTTTAGAAGGCCACCAAATGAAACAACAATTATTCCTGATGAAAACGTTGCCTATAATAACCTGTATTATTAATTTTGTTGTGAGATTTTTGAAAAAAAGAGAGATTATTTATTTTATTGAATTAATTAATAAAATATTGTTTATAGTTTACTCAAAAAAGAATCCTCCAATAAATAGGATTTATCATTTCAAATTGATTAATAATCAATTGTTGGGTAGAAGACATGTAAGGAATTAAAAAAACTGGATCGAGTAAAAATTCAAGAGTTCATATGATTTGATTTTGTTCAATTCCTTTTGTCGGAGGTCGGAGTTTGCTTCTGGTGGTAAATCACATAGTTTTGAATTTAAATACTAAGACTAAGGGGCTGTTTAGTTTCACTTTTGTTTTGTGGTTGTGGTTGTGGTTTTTAGTTTTCATTTTCTGTTTTTTAATTAAAAAAAGCAAAAGCATGTTTGATTGAGATTTATAATATAAAAACTAAAATAAAAAATCTATTTGGTTGAGATTTGTAATAAAAACTGAAAATAAAAACATATTTGGTTTTATCCTCTTATTTTTATTTTTGTCATTATACTTTTATATTAATAACTTTTAACAAAATATATTATGTTTTTAAATTAATTAATTCTAATTATAGTATTATCTCCATATAGGAATATTTTTATCTACATATAGAACAACATATTCCACTCCTTATAAGATAGTTTGATCTACATATAAAACAACATAAAGATTAAAGTGTCTTTATGAACGAACATTAAGGTGGAACCATCCACCAGACTTAAGAATATTTTCCTTTATTACATAAAAATCTTCCAAAATTTTTAAGTAATTTCCTTCTAATTTTATCCGTACAATCATGTGTTGAGAAAAGATTAATAAAATATTGTTTTTTGTACAATTTGGTACTTTTTATTCTATTTTCTAGTATTTGCTTCAAGGCATCACAAGACCAAAAGACAAAAGCAAGCCAAAAAGTATTTGAGAAAGAAAGGAAAAGGAAAAAAAAAAGCTCAGCTTTTAATGTTTCCGTTCCTACTATAATCTCTAAGAGGACTAAGGCTTAGTTTGGGGGAGCGGTGGCGGTTGATAACCTGCTGAAATCAACTTACTGAAATGATAAGTACTTATTTTCAATAAGTACTTATGTGTTTGGAATTACTGTTTTAGTAACTGCTGAAACGTGAAAATAGATGTTTATCAAGTACAATTGCGGTAGCTGAAAAGAGATAAAATGACTAAAAGACCCATTGATTTAATAAACTATTAATTGTTATATAAATAATTAAAAAATATATTATTAGTTATATAAATTTAAAATTATAAATAATAAAATATTAAATTAAAATA
>JANZXP010000007.1:3359417-3370779 GCA_027576715.1 Erythroxylum flavicans | reverse complement strand
TTTAATACAAACATTTAATCTATAAAATTTTATGAACAAATTTTTACATAATCATGTACCTTTGGCCGAATTTCAACCAAAATTATTTTCAAATAATTTCTTTTTCATTTTTTTACTTCATTAGCATCCAAATCAAGCTATGAACATAATAAAACATTAAAATAACATTTTGGATCATATCTTACTGAAAACCCTAGCCATGGCTGAAATTTCATTTAATCATTTCCATAGTTTTTTCTTCCATTCTTTAATCGTTAAACTAACTTTCTAATGTTATTCATTAATCTTAAATCATCAAATGGCAAAACAAAACAATTTAGGCAGTGGATCTTACCTTTGATCAAGTTTGACCAAGGTTCCACACACTAGGTTTAGTGATTTTCTTCTCCTAATCACTTCCAATGCAATAAAACCTTGATATCACATCATAAGGGTGTAATTCACACAACAAAACCAAATCTCAACTATAACATAACAAATCCAATTTTTCAACAATACTAGTAAGCTTATCAACTCATTTTTTTCTTCCTCCTCACTTGGATGGATATAAGATCTTGTTGGATACTTGATTGGAGGTAGAAGGGTATGAAAAACTACTTGGATCACTTCTCTATGGCCTAGTCGAAGCTTTCTCTTCTCTTTTTTCTTTTCTTTTCTTTTTTCTCTCTTCCTTCTTTTTCGTCATCTTGGTCGAAGCATTCCTTAATTGCTCTTCATTTCTTCTTTTGTTTTCGCTCTCACAGTTTCACCAAAATGAAGCAACATATGTGTTAATTCATTCTTTTTGTACTCTTTAATGCTTTACACATCACTTTTTTATTGATTTTCTCTAATGACTCGTCACACACATGTCAATTCTCTCATTGGTCATCCTTGATGACTCATCAAACACATGTCAATTTTTTCATTGATCATTAAATGTGACTCATTAATCTATTCACATCATTTTATACAAAAAGACCAAATTGCCACTAATATTTTTACTATTATTAATTTTCTTATTATTATTATAATGTGTATATATATATATATATTTATATTTATATTATTCTTTCTAGTTATTATTTTTTACTTTATTTCATTATTTCTTTTATCTATTGTTATTTGTATTTATTTATTATTATTATTACTTTTTAATATTTTTCTCTCAACCATTTTATTATATATTTTTATTTATTTTATTATCATTTTTAATTAGTATTTTCATTACTATTATTTATTTTTATTTGATTTTACATTTATTTATTTATTTATCCTTTTCTTAATGTGGGCCATTTGGAAATAATCTCTCTACTAGTTTGGGGTAAGGCTAAGTACTAATAGACCTCCTTAAACTCCCACATCAGTAGGATTTCTATTAGGTGTTGTTGTTGTTATTGTAATTACAATAAGATTCATAATCATTCAATTTAATGAATAATTTAAAATCACATTTCATTAATTCTTTTGCAAAGAATTTAGTCATATAAAATAATTAAAATACACTCGCAATTTGCTAGTTTTCTTTTCACTACTTCGAAATCCTTCAGTTGGCTTCATTTTTTGATTCGAAAACCTAATACAAATACATTCATCTCCTTAACATATTTTTCAACCAAATATATCACAAATCATTTCAACTTCATTACTTTCCACATACACTCCATATACTAATTTTTGTTTCCAAATAATAACATAATAGTTCATTTAATAATTCCAATGACACACGTATACTTAATGACCATCTTTAATCACATTCATGTGGTCGTTACATTATTACCATACTTTTATACCAAAAATGCCCTTAATGCTAAACTTAACATATTTTACATTAAACTTTTTCAATTCAATTCCATTTGATTTCTAACACTTAAAACTAATTCAAATTCACTTCCATAACATTTTAATACAAACATTTAATCTATAAAATTTTATGAACAAATTTTTACATAATCATGTACCTTTGGCCGAATTTCAACGAAAATTAATTTCAAATCAATTCTTTTTTATTTTTTTTACTTCATTAGCATCAAAATCAAGCTATGAACACCATAAAACATTAAAAATAACATTTTTTATCATATCACACTGAAAACTTGCCATGGTCGAAATTTCATTTAATCATTTCCATAGTTTTTCTTCCATTCTTTCATCATTAAACTAGTAAGCTTATCAACTCATTTTCTTCTTCCTCCTCACTTGGATGGATACAAGATCTTGTTGGATACTTGATTGGAGGTATAAGAGCATGAAAAACTACTTAGATTACTTCTCCATGGCCTAGTCGAAGCTCTCTCTTCTCCTTTTTCTTTTCTTTTCTTTTCTTTCTCTCTTCCTTCTTTTTTTCCTCCTTGGGCAAAGCCCTCCTTGATTGTTCTTCATTTATTCTTTTGTTTTCTCTCTCACGGTTTCACCACAATGAAGCAACATATGTCTTAATTCATTCTTTTTATACTCTTTAATGCTTTACACATGTCACTTTCCTATTGATTATCTCTAATGACTCTTCACACACATGTCAATTCTCTCATGGATCATCCTTAATGACTCATCAAATACGTGTCATTTGATCATTAAGTGTGACTTATTAATCCATTCACACCATTTTATACGAAAAGACCAAATTGCCCTTTAAATTTTAAAAATATTTCATATCTTATCATCAAATTGACCATGAAATACTCTAATTAAGGTCAATACTTATTGATTGAATGCTTTTAAAAATTTCAATGGGTTTAAAATCATCAATACCTATTATTTTCCAAGAAGGGCATTTTAGTCCAATAATTTTAGATTACCCGAATTCTATTCAAACAACCTTCGTTTTGACTTGTTTTAATTCCTAGGGACTCCAATCATAATTCTAGAGCTTTTTATCGTATTTTGAAATTGTTCAGTAACTTTTTCGATTGTCTGGAAAATTTTTCGAATTAAATCCAAAAATCGTTGAATATCACCGAATGAAATCATTCAGATTTCATTCAAAAGTTTCACCTAAATCTCCAAAACACATTTCGAGGCTTTTAAAACTCGTTCGGACTCATTCTGTAGCTTTTTGGAGTTTTTGGAAATTTTCTTAAAAATTTTCGGTCGAGTCTAGAACCATCTCCGGTATATCTGTGATCCCCGTTATAATCTCAATAGTATATTTAAAAATTTATATTGCTCTAGTATACCATAAATAGAGCATATTCTAAAAATGCGTGTATAACACATTACACAGTATAATAATCAAACTAGTATATTACACAAATAACATGTATTCCGCTCTTAATGTCAACTAGAATTTGAATTGTGTAGAAAAATCAGTGATGATTCAAATATATATATCCAATTCGTCCGAAACGATTCGCATTAACTGCTTTCTCACTAAACAGTGAATATGTACATATATGTCTCTTTAGATGTTAGCAATCCAGAAGTCTGAGATAGTAATAGATAGCGAGGCTTATGTATAATACAATAAGCATCGATTTAATGTCCTAAGAAACAATAGAACAACGAAAAGAGTGATGCAGTTATTCAGCAAACTTTACCTTCCGCTATGATCTATCTAAAGTCACAGGCTTGAGATGGATCAATGGCTGCTTGGTCAACTACTGTTCTTAGTTCATCCCAGTTTCCATTTGCAAAGAAATCATCTGAATTTGAGTTCCAAAAGCTTTGGTACATCAGAACCGGTGTGCATGGGGATTGAGTACATATTACGGATTCAAACCGAGGATTGGTCATCAGAGACGAGTTTGTTTCATGAACGTGGACGTCAATGACAGGTTTGCTTTCATTTTCTAGATGAACAGACGAGTCCCCAAAACACAGATACTTCTCGCTGTTATCAGATTCAAAGCTGCATGTTTTTGAACTTGAATCAGTAGAGTTTTGTTTGGTTGCTGCAGGTTCTTTCCAATCTGTTGGCATGTACTTCTTGTAAGACGGGATTCGTTTGAAAATTCGACAAAGGGTCCAAACTTCCTGCAAAATAATGAAAAGAAGAGCCATGCAATTAACGGGGTCAGAGACTTCTATGACAACACTATTGTCCATTTCTTAACTACGTACTGGAATTAAAGAGCTAAGAACTTCCAAATTCCAATTTCTTTACAAAGACCAAATTACAGAGGCCGTTATCTAAAGATTTCAAAGGTAGTTAGTGTTCCACGAATCAATAATTGCAGTCGCCTACTCAATGCAGGAAAGGTCAAGTCAATGTCGATGGTCAATATATTTGACTTTAGTTCACCGAAAGAACACCGAATTGAAGACAAATTGACAAGAAAGTAGCATTACTCATTTTATAGGCTATCTGCAGATAAAATTAGAAAAAATTTCATATTATTGGTATGGCATCCACAGTTTTCATTTACTTCCTTTGTTCCAATCCTGATTCTACTTTACTGAATTGCACAAACATACGGTTAAGACATATATATATATACATGCCTAAGCACTTCGGTCATTAACAATACTTTTATCCTATTTGATTAGACTTTTCTCATTTTATATGTCCACTTGAGCATCCTTTTTGCAGGCTTTCAACCTAGCTTACTTAATTATATTCATTGGCCAACTTTATGAAATTCAATACTGAAGTTATAAAATTCCAATGTAATGAATATCGCTATCAGTTTATTATTTTTTCCCATTACATTTAGAACCTTAAACTTAACTATCAAATACAGTATGTCTTTGCTTAGATACTCAGCGGACTTGAGAATTTTAACTATGAATTTAAACAAAAGCTTGTGAAGATAGAGAGAGAAAGGATCTTACAGCTTCTGGAGCAGAAGTAGTAACAGAAGACTTCGGATTGAAGATGGGCTGGTTAGCTGTATCTTGGACGTCATTGTTGGGTGGAAGACGAAACTCATGCATCATCCAATCAGTTTTTGTGCCTTTTCCAGCACTTCCACGGTAGTAAACCAACGATTTCTTGAGGCCAATACATCCATGGGGTTCTTTTGCTGCGTATATTGGCTTGTCAATGCCTGTGGCTTTCCAAAATCCTGATCCTGTTACTCTATTTGGTCTTATGCTGTTCCTGTACTTCCTTCCTCTTATGCTGAAAAAGTACCACTCCTTTTCTCCCATTGTACTTGCTTCTTAATTTTATTTTCATAATCAAAGCAAAACAAAGGTGCAGAGTTAGAGTTGGAATCTACGAAAGCATTCGGACGTATATGTAATATGCACGGAAGCTAAAAGAAGTGTGTAAAAGAGGAATTTTCAGAGTCCAAGGTTTTTGTTTACTTGTACTAGGTGCTACAGTATTGAAAGGTAAACGATTTCATCAAAATGATGAATGTAGTTAGATAGGCGGTGATATGCAGGTAATTACATTTGGCATTTATTATCTACTTAAACACAACATGTTGTAGTGAATCGTGTCATATTCAAGTTTTCATCAGCAAGACCAAAAAAAAATCTTCAAGTTACTGAAGAAAAAATGTTTTGATTGCAGTATTTCTGGACAAGCCACAACGAATGGACGATCTGCTCAAATTAAGATGTAGGGTTTAATCTACAAGTCTCACCATCCTTCTTAATAATTAGAACAGGAGTAAGCTCTTACATGCATAAACTTATGCTGATATGCTCACAAGTCATTTCACGAAGTTAAGATCTTATGCGATATTTTTTGCTTCATATATATATATATAACACTAAGCAAAACTATAAATCTGAATTCGTGTCCTTATCGGTGGCAAAAGCAGATTGAATTTCAGATGTTACACACAACCTCACGTACAGATATGTTCTTAGTTCCTATGTTTCATAAATGACATAAACCTAGTCACGTTCTTTTATGTATATGCATTCACGTATCTTTTTCTTAATTTGAATAAAAAACATAGACGTAAGTACATTATTGCAGAAACACTACCAAGTTACATTAAATTCTGTAAAACGATAAGACCCATCGATCAGCATCAAAGCAAAACGATCCCATGATCTTGGACAGCTTTTCTCTGGAAAGTTACTATTCAGGCCTTGCAATGATGTATATGAACTAGCACAGAACTTACTTGGAAGATCCCAAGGGTCGTATTTGTAGATATCGATCTGTTTGATGAGCTCGATACTGATAGGTTTCTTCTCAACCTTCCGACGCAGGTAGAACCCGACAAGCTCTTCATCTGTGGGATGAAACCGAAATCCTGGAAGCATCATTTCTTCCTCATTATTACTACTTTTATCTGTTGATGAACCAGTACTACTCATCTTTGGCTTCTCCATGTCACAGTCTCTCTCTTATATAAATTGAAGGAGCTCTACTTTGGAGTGGAAGTTTCTATATATATATATATATATATATATATATAGTGTTTGATTACTTGTCGTAATTGAGCGTTGTTTTGGTCAAGGCAAGACTTTGACTAAGTGGGTGTAAGACCGAGTCGTGGATGAATTCTGTTCTTTGTAATTATGACTTAATGCAGATAATTATGATTTGAAGTGTGAATAGAAAAGCTGAAAGGGTGTCTGTCGTACAGGTGTGCTAAACCAATAAATGAAGGCTGACGTCAGTTTTGCTCAGAACGTTGTTTAGACATGCACTTAAAATTAAGTAAAATCAATATTGTCGCATTCAACTTAACCCAAATGTTCATTTATCATTTCTAAGGGCCTTCCACCACTGACCAGTGTTCAAAATCCTTCCTTTTTTTTTTTTGTCATTCCCTTTTATGTTTAAGAACTGTGGTCCAAGATGAAAGATTTTCAATAAGTTTGAGATGCATGCTCTAGAAAAAACAAAGTTTCCAAGCATACCAACGCAACTTATAATACTGTACAGAGCAGTCTTCTAGAGCTAAAAGTAAAAGATTTGTGAAGGACTTTTAAGGAAAGAGTTACACAAACGTCAAGAATTTGTGCTGTCCAAAACCTGAGACATATGCTTTGAACTAATCCTCAAGTACGCCAGTTAAAAAGTTGGCCGATAGAAAGAAGGATAGTGCGCATATCAAATGTTTCCTATGTAGGAAAAAAAAAAAGTCAGAATGAGAGAAGCATCGGCTTTGACTAATCTGGCATTTTGATTAGGAGGATATTCAAAGCAGAAGCTTTCAAAAGCCACCGATGACGATTTACATAGACTCTAAACCTGCCCTAACCCTACCCTCGCAGAACATACATTTTGACCAATTTTTATGAAAATCCCTCAAGAATAGGATGCCATCATAATCATAAATGAGATCGCCGTCCATTGTAGAAAATTTCTCAATTCAAGAGATTTATAATCTTTTTTTTTATTATGTTTCTTTTCTATCAAAGGTTTGAAACTATGCTCCTTCACTGATTTCTTGTTGATTCCACCATTATTTAAATTTGGATTCTAACAGCCAATAATTCAGAAGAATGAATTAATGCTTATTTATTTATTTTTGTAATTTGTAGATATAGGCAAAAGTAAAACAAATCGTCATTACTCACTTAAATACAACTATTATGTAAAAGAATGTAAGCATAATATATATGATTAGATTTCTAATTGTTTTCACTCAATATATAATTTCACGTGACTAATCCTTTTGGGAAGTTATCGAGTATGAATTAGAATCACACCTTTCATGTCATTTACGTGTTGTGAATCTTTTATTGGCTATAAATTTCATTAACCAAAATTTAATAATGATTATATTTGCTTAGTTTATGAGGCTAAGTTTCAAGGATTCACATTCCAAACTCGTATATCCACTCTTTTCCCCAACGTTAGGTGGTGATTACCCAAATTATTACATGTAAGAATTTCATTTTTTCAGCACGGTGTACGAACAAGGGCAACAAAAGTCAACATACTAGTGTTCTAGTAACTACAACACTATTGAAGAGTCGTGCATACATGTTGCCCATGTACGCTGCGACTTTTTAAGCCGTCGCCTTGAAATTTGATGGCGAGAAGGAGCCAGCCAATGGGGTACGATAATCTATGCTTCAAATGGAATCAAGTTCCTTTCACATTTACTGCCCCTTCTCCACCCAATATTAGTTTGGTAAATCTCCTTATGATGTTAGGCGTTGGATCTATCGATTTTGGTTAAGAAGAAAGCTACTCATTTTTAATAAACTAAAGTCTTTTTATGTACTGCAGGTATTTGAATTACAAATAGTACGATAATGAAACATTTTATGGACTATTTTAAAATAATCGTGACAAATTATAAATATTTATGAATAGAGTCTATCGTATTTTTTTATAATTTTCTTTTTTCCACTAATTTTTAATCAGTTTCATTCGAAAATAATATTGACAATATTTTAATTAAAATAATAAATCGGAGTATTTCATTTTCAAATTTATCAATATTTTAAATTAGTATTACCGTGTTTAATTATCTTTAAAATAATGTCTTGCGTAATACCGATTTAGATACTATTGTTTTCAGCTTGATGAATTTATGTATTCAGTCAATTAAGAAAATAATAAGTAGGTTGTAAAACAACAAAGAAGCATATACATTCTACATCTGTAATGTATTGATGACGGCTTATCGATCTAAAAGTCCAAATTCCTTTCATACTCACGTCTTATAATGGTGTCACTTGGCATTCACTTTCCTTTCAGGTCGGCAAATATTGGAATTTTCGTTTTTAAATTTTATCTAACCACACTTTTTGTCTTCTATTCACTCATTATTGTTTAAAGTCTTCAGCAAGTTCCTTATAATTTTAAAAGTAAACGATATCTCATTTTCGTTGATTTTTACTAAAATTTGCCAAAAGAACAATTCGATAATAATAATAATAATAATAATAATAATAATAATAATAATAATAATAATAATAATAATAATAAATGATCAATAAGAGAAATGAAAATGGTCCCCTTTCTTTGGAACCTTTTCCTTTCTTCTAGAATATAAGGAGAAAGGTCACCTTTGTCACGATTGGTGGATTTAAATATCTTTTTCAAAATATGGATGTCATAATGTCATGATGCAACTTATATAGTATACATAAATATATTTATATTAATATTACATACGAATATGATAAGAAAAATATATTTAATATAATCTTTAGATCTTTATTAAAAATGCATTTGACAATTGTTTTTATTTTCTATCAAATAAACCTACAACAAAAATTTAAGGTATTATATAATACGTAGTTCAAAAAATATACATACTATATATCATTCTGACTAAAGGGTATCTCTAATAATAATGAAAAAAATGAATTATAAGGTGATACTTGAAAATTTAGTACAAGTTACAATAATTGAATTGAATCTCTTTTTCATTTGATAAAGGCTAAAATTTATGGAATAAGAACTAGTCCAAGTACATAATTGAGACCAAATTAAGGCTTGTATTCCCACAACAATTGACTATAGTAAAGCAGAACGTAGGACCTATTAATCAACCCTTTCAACCCACGAGTCCTGTCCTGTCGCAAACACCCAGTTAAGGCGTAGGCCCAGAAGAGGGACAAACAGCGAGAGATCAATGACACGAAAGTAACTTTGTCCGTTGAAGTCAGGAAAACGGGAAAAAGAAATTTGATATAAACGCAAGGGACATAATATTTAAAAAGTCCAAGCTGCTTTGATAAGACAAACAAAAGTCAAGTCTCGTACCCAAAAACACATAAGTCAAAGTCCTTTTGAGACACCTCAAAGCTTCTAGCAGCCGATGGTCCCGAGGTGCAATTTTACCCCAAAAATAGACTTAACATCGCAACTTAATTAAGATTGTTGATTGATGTTGCCAAAATTGCCACAATTCAAGTCTAGTGATCTGAAAGTCCAAAAGTTACTCAAAAATACCAAAAAAATTTCAGACTGCATCGGACGGTTGAGAACAGTATCAAGACTTTTTAATGTATATTGTTAAATCTCGAATCAGCAATCGGTGCAAATTTAACTCGAGGGAGATGCTGAATTGCTGAAATGTATTATCTGTTCATTTGTTAAGCGATAATTAGAAATTAATTCAATAAAGTCTACTATTGATAAACTTTGATAATAACACTTTTTCTTTTTGCAAATTCCTTTCCACTCCTTTTTAGGTAATAAAAGTGTTTAAAATGTCTGTAATTATTACAAAATAGCATTCTATATTGTATGCTTTATGTGAATCACAACCATTTATGGGTGTCTAAGTTTAATAAAGGAGTGAAGGGAGGTGAATTATATTGAATTTACTTTTTTCTTGTCGAAATAAAAATAATGATTGTTCTTGTTTATCTTATGCCCTTACGTGTTGGATTAATTGAGATCCTAATTCCTAGTTTTAACGATAATAAGGTTGCATTTGGTTGTATACTTTACTCGATTTGGAAGGAAAAAACATGCAAGTTTAAGTTTTGGCTTCATAATTATAAGAATAGCAGATAAGGCTATGCTTGGCTAAACGTAAAGTTTTTAATAGAATAGAATGATTTATAATGGAATGAAATGTAAATGAATATAACATTAGAAGATTATTATTTGGGAGGGAAAGAAGGGTTCATAATGTAATATAGTGAAATGTTTTTTAGAAGAAGGGTTTATAATGTAATACAATAAAAAACTGTTTATCATTTTACATTCCATCTTAAACTCCTCAAATCGGAGATAACTTATTTTTACTGTTTAGGATGAAATAAGATGTAATGTGAAACTCTATCCTTTTATCCTTTTCCATTTCATTCCATTATAAATTTTCCTCCTAAATGATGGAATTATATTTTATTCTATTTTATTTCATTAATAACTACCCAACCAAACATAACATAAAAGTATGCAGGAGAGAGATGCTCTAATCTTTCACTATTTTACTCGTTTATGCTTCCATAATTTCTAAAATTTTACCCAAAATCTATTGCATTTGTGATTGTTAGGAGTATGGAATTTCTCTTGCTGGATTCTTAGTTAGGTTCCTTTTTTAAAAGGGAAAGGAGCCAGATGCTCACCAATGACACCCACTCCTTTTTGACTCTAGTAAAACCTTTCATACTTTGCCTTCCTTAAGCCATTCCTTCTTCACTCTTGCTCCAAATTTTCCTCTTCCCTCATTCCCCATAAATTAGTCCTTTTCTAGGGAGTCCCTGGTTCATATTATTAGTAGAGCTAATAACCCATAAATGCATGTTACCTAAAACCCCTTTAAAAAGCCAAAGATTAAGAAGACATAAAGCCAGAGTAGTTGGGAACTCTCCCTTATTAGACAAACTCAAGTTTTTCCCTTCCACCTCTTCAAATCTGTAACATCCCGTTTCCATACAAGGGGTTGAATTATAGAAATGGGTACACGAGAGATCAATCGGAGAAATTAGGAAAACACATCTCATGCTAATGCATTTGTGAACAGTGATTTTTGCACATAAAAAATGTCTGTACATGCATTCATGACATTTTTCCGGTATAATTGTGAATAAATGGGAATTTTGAAAAATAGGCTTT
>JANZXP010000007.1:3346972-3359317 GCA_027576715.1 Erythroxylum flavicans | reverse complement strand
AATATTACAGTTTGTAATAATTTTGAGAAACTGGAAATGATTGTATTGTTGTAATTTGAAATGGGCCCAATTGGCTAGTAAAAATTTATGTTGATTTCATTGTGTTGTATCAAATGGTTATAAAACAAAGTGGAACGTTTTGGTTACTAATTTTCTATACTTTATGTTGTGTTTTAAAAAAAATTATTATACCGACTTTTAATTGTTTAGTGATGTGGCAAACCACTCTCGCGGGGTATGAATTCGGATATCACCATCGATATCAGGTTCGGATCCAGCGGGAGTGGGGTGTTACAAAATCTCTCAAGAATGAAGATTGTTGTCCCACCTTTGGAAATTCTACAGTATGGAGCTTCAAGGTCCTCTCCCACACTCGTTGGCTTCTTTCCAGGAAAAAGACTTACTTTTCTTGTGGTAGAAAAAAGGACACTCTCAAACTGGTCAAAAATGGGTCACAAGGGTCCTCATAAATGAGAAAGCCTTATATTTTTTTCAATTTTCTTACACCCATTATATTCAAAGAATCATTGAAATGGGCCCATAGTATATATAAGGGAAACCTCTTCTTCTAATCAAATAGAGGCCTAATACAAACCTTAAAACACTTATCAATATGAATCAAATTTTATAACTTGCCACTTAAATACATGACAACTATCAAACTTATCTATTCAGTGAGTTTAATAGGAAGACCCCTCTATCTTGATGGGAACATTGTCACAATAAGAAGAATATGTTTGGCTAAAATATGTATAGAGATTAATACAAACGCAACCCTCCCTGACATTGTAAAAATGATAACGCTAAATGACTCAGGTGAAGTATTAGAAGATGATGTTGAAATAAGTTATCAACAAAAACATGAAGCTCCAAGAAATTGTAAGGAATTAAGGGATAAAGTTAAAAGATTGATCCTAGGTTTAGTAGAGGAGTTTCTTGAGGACCCTAATGGGAATGGTTTAGGATTAACTACTTAGAAGAAGGATAAAGCATCTAGAAATGAGCTTGCTTGCTCTAAGATTAACAAAGATTCTAATCCTAATTACTCCAACCTCAGTAACATTGAAGGCCTTGCTTATCCTAAAATTGGTAAGGTGGGTAGTCCATTATAAATACCTAAACTATCATTTTTTTGAAGTCACGAATGGACCAGGTAAGAATAACCAGCAAAACTCTTCTAACATAAAGAACTAGGAGAGCTCTTTAAGAGAAATATATTGCTATATAAAGAACTAGGAGAGCTCTTCTAGGAATTAGGTTGTTATAACTAACAAATTGATCAAGATTTGACTATGAAAGGAGAAAAAAACTCATAATAAAAGTTTGAGGAAAGGAATCAATCTTCCAAATTTATGAAAATATTCACTCTGATTGACGTTATCATTAACAAGTAAATATGTTTATCCAAATCAAAGCTCCTTAAGCTTGGAGAAGAAATTTAGAAGAAAAGCTAAAAAGAAGGGGCACTAACCTCTCTGTCCCTCTCCATGATTCTAGCATAGAATGTTAGGGACATAAATTGCCATAAGAAATAATGGATAATCTATGATTGCCTGAATTCAAAATCATTTTGCATTATAGGTTTACTAGAAATCAAAATCAGATCCAACAGGATCAATACATGCATATGGGCATCAGGGAAAGAATGGGAACTCATCTCAAACTACCAATTATGTTTGAATAACTTAATAAATTGTTGGTTTCTATCTAAAAAAAGTAAGAATCTTGAATCAAACTTCTATTCATTAATGCTTCCACTTAAAGATTTGCTTGAACGGTGAATGTTTTGCCTTATCTTTTATTTATGTTGTTAGCCATAACTTTCAAAGGAAGTTTTTATGGGATTATTTGAATTCCTCAGGCATGCCTTAAAAAGTAATGGGTGACTTTAATTGTATCATATTCTCCTTAGAAGTTGAAAGAGGGAGGCTTATTAATAGGTAAACAAATGAAGACTTCCAAAACTATATAAACATATCTAGAATCAGTAACCTTAAATCTAATGAAGTCTGCTTCATATGGAGCAATAAACAAGAATGATCCTAGCTAATAAAGAAGAAGCTTGATCATGCCTTTGTCAATCTTCTCCAGTTCATAAATTTAACTGATAGTTTAACTTAATTTCATCCTCCACTCTATTCAGGCCATTCCTACGTAGAAGTGGAAACTATGACTAAGATCCCTAAACCCTATATTCCTTTCAAATTCAATAGTCTTCTCATTAAAGTAGAAGGATTTAAGGATGTAGTATAGAAGGTCATAAGTCTAGATGGATATCACTTTTAAATATATGAAAAAAGTTACAAGAAGTTAAGGCTGAATTGTAGAAACTTTTCTTCATAAAAATTAAGAACATTGATGAAGCTATTGCAAAGATAAGAGAAGCTCTTAACCACATTAAATATTTATTGAATATTTTCTTAAAGGATATTGAGCTTAGGGAAAGGGAAGGAAGAGCTCTAGATAATCACTCATCAGTACTAAAGAACCATCACTCAATATCTTTTTAACCTCATTGCTATAATGGAAATATAAAAAGGATCAACTCCCTTGTCAACAATGATGAAGTCTCCATTGTAAGCCATAAAGATCTCAAAGTGATGATATATAATTGTTACCAAAATTAGGTAGGTTCTACTAACATATCATATTCTTGCTTACAGGAGCTAAAATATTTTATCATAGATTGTCATTCTCTCTCTCAAAAGGAATTCTTGATAAAACCTTTTAGTCTTATAAAGGTGAAGATGACATTTTTCAATATGAACTTTGATAAATCCTCAGTACCAAACAGATTGAATACCAACTTCTATCAGAATACTTAGCATATTAAAGGGGATATGATTAATAAGTTAACTCTAAAATTCTTTAGCAGTGGTAAAATCATGAAGGAGATAAATAGAACCTTTGTAACAATCATTCTCAAGAGGCCTAATATAAGCTCACTAAATGAATATAGGCCAATTTCATGTTGTAACATTTTATAAAAAATTATCTCTAAAATCTTAGCATCACAACTCAAAAAAGTTCTTAAGAACTTTATAAGTTCATGTAAAGGTGCCTTTGTTTATGGGATAAGCATAGTATATTACCTTCTTTTGGCTAGTAAAATAAAAAAAAAGATGTAAAGTTGATCTATAAAACTTGACCTTAACAAGGCCATTAACTTTTAGGTTGGGGATTCATCATTAACACACTAAGAGCCTTTGGTTTCCTAATCACTTTATTCAACAAATTGGGGAATTAATCTATACACCAACATTTGATATAATTGTCAATAGGGAACCTACACCTTTCTTTGCTAGAGCAAAAGTTTTAGGATAAAGAGATACATTATTCCCTTATCTTTTCATAGTTTGTATAGAAGTATTATCCATATTGCTTTCTTCAAGAATTAAGTAAAGGCAAGAATTTAAATACCATTGTAGATATAAAAAGCTAAAGTTATTCAATATTGCTTTTTTTAATGACCTCTTATTGTTATGTTAAGCAAACTCAATTTCTATCCAAATCCTTATGGACATTAACAATGTCCTACTTCAACTCCATCTTGTTTCTAACTATAAACAAAAGGAAAAGCTCCTTATATATTTTAGTTGACTCCATAGACTAAGCCAATTTAATCTCATAAAATTTAAGGATTTGATTAGATGACATCTCTTTTAAATACCTTTGCATTCTTATCTCAGATAAGAGGATTAACTAACCATATTGTTTACCTCCTTTTGACTCCATTAAAGGAAGAATCAACCACTAAAATAATAGAACACTCTGATATTTAGGAAGACTTCAACTTATACAAGTTATCTTTAAAAATCTACACATTTACTAGTCTTGTCATCTTTATATACCCTATAAGCTAAGAAAGGATAGTAAGAGGGTGTTGAAGAACTTCCTCTGGACAAGAACCTCTACAAAGCACTTAGGAGTTAAAGTGTGATGGTTAGAAGTTTGGACTTCTACTAAGAAGGGAGAATTGGGCATCAATTATATAAAAATGACCAATAAGCTGCTCCTAATAAAAATATTATGGATATTGTTTAACTACTCTCAATCTATCTAGGTCAAATAAATTCACACATACATAATAAGCAATATATCTAGAGGATCGAAACTATGCCTTCAAAATCTTAGACACTAAACTAAATCCTTAGTCTAGGAGATTTATTAAATAAGGAAATCAAAATCATTTTTCAATATATTTTCTATTTGAAAAAACGAAATGTAGGTTATTTGGGAAGACTTAATAGGAGATGCAAAGCTTAATAAGAAGTAACCTAGGATGGATAAAAGGGTTGATCATGGCTAGAGGCAAAGATCTTAAGTTGTCCTTTTGTCTCATCTTCAATTTCAACCTCTAAAAGATCCATATTGTTTAGGGCTTTAACCAATTTTAGAAAGATTACAAAGGAATATATATAACTAAGTTTGTTTTCAATAGTGTCCTAAACCCTTCTCAACTCAAGATTCTCATTATGTTCATAATCATGTAACTTTTAAATAGTAAAGGATTATCATTCCATATGTTTTGATAATCTGTAATCCCTAGTATTCACTTAATCATATCTTGTTCTAAAGAATTAAACATTTCTTATATTACTTTCCTTTTAAAATATATTATTTAATTTCTAATTAAAAAGTATGGTACTTATGTTTTCATATCTAGTGATATTAGTATGTTAATTTGTTAAAGATTTAAGTAAAAATGAAAGATCAAGTTTAATGAAAAAGAAAAATGACCAAAGAATCTAATAACCAATGAAGGTTATCAAATACAATTTAAAATAGCTTCAAGGCAATTCAAGTCAAGTAGAAAAAGAGTAAGAAAAGATAAAGTCATTCCGTGTATAATGTAGTAGTATATTTGTTATCATTTTCTAAATGTACTTAACAGAACTAAGATAAAAAACAATATAAAAAATAAGGTTGATGAAAGGATCCAACCTAGAGTTCCCCTTCCAGAACACGAGTGGAGCCCTCTCGACGACCCCACGTAGCCCTTCAATTAGTATCTAACTCAACCGAAGGGTTCCTGTAAAGCTAAGTCGTTCAACTGTTAAAAACCTTTTATATTTTAAAAGTTAAAAACGTGGAAAATAGTGGGAAATATTTTTAAAATCATTTTGTTAAAAATTTCAAACATGACGACTACATTTTGACATTCCCAAAATTTTCAAAAACGCTGTAAAATTTCAAAACACTTATATATTCACACCAGTTTCTCAACTACAAATTTTGGACTTCAAGTCCACTCACAAGCAACCCCAAACAAATAATTCTCAACAACAACTACAATAAACTTTAAAAAGCTAAAACATATTCATGCATTTCATTTAAAAGCCTTTATAAACATCCATTCTTCACAAAAATGTACATATCAAAATGACAAAAGCACAACAGCACCTGATGATATAACTAATCTTGTGGTGGAGTCTCAATTATTGCAGCACCTGTACGTATACCTGGGGTGGTTTGTTTAAAAACATAAAAATAACATTGAGCTAAACAGGCTCAGTGAGTGTTAATCAATTTAAGAAAAAAGTTGAACTTTTCATAACAACATAACAACAATATTTCCTTACAATCATAAAATTCATGGTAAAGCATTTGCATAACAATTTATTCGTGCATCATCAAATCTGGTAATAACATAACATTTTGTAAAACAAAATTTCAATTTTTCTGAAATACTATTCCAAAATGTTTTTCGACCTTAAACTCGTAATTTACAAGTTTCCATTTTCCTTTTTTCCTTAAACAATAAACTATGGTGGCAATAAGTTTTCTGAAAACCTTTATACTAAAAATAAACCAATCACTAGAATTGGTACTAAATGGTTCCTCTTAAATCACTTTTAAAAATAAATAGTGGCAGCATTATTATTACATGACATTTCTTGCTCAGCATAGCCCACCACCAGTTTCTTTACCATATGGTACACTAGGCCTGAAGTCACGGAGCTGGTTCTGCTTTGCTTACCCGCGACCAGTTAACCACTAGTTACAGAGCTTGTTCTACATTGGTTAACGGTAATAGGTTAATCGTTATAGACCGGTAGTTTAGAGCTGGTTAATTTTTAAAAAAATTTCCGCTATTTTCTATGCTTTTAACTTTTAAAATATAAAAGGTTTTTAACAGTTGAATGGTTTGACTTTACAGGAACCCTTCAGTTGAGTTAGATATCGATTGGAGGCATACTGTGAGATCACCGGGAGGGCTCCACTTGAGTTCTGGAAGGGGAACTCCAGGTTGGGTCCTTTTAGGTGGTATCATAGCCTGTTTTGAAATAACATTGTCTTTATATGTGATTTGATTTCATAATGTGATTTTGCATAGTTTTTGTGAATCGGGCAACCTATAAAGTTTTTTTATTTTTCATGGATTTGATTTTAAAACAAAACTTTCTAGTGTTATATAGTTTATCTTTGAATTCACAACATTATGCATTGATGAAACTTTAGGGATCCCAAAACCACACCAGAGGCTCCAACGCTTGAAGTACCTTCAACTCGGGAGGTCGAGCATAGGGATGGTTTAGTAATTTTTTAATGAATATATCAACCCCGTTCAGAATAGTTAAGATTGGAAAAACTGTCGGTGGAATTTTGTTTTTACCTTGAGTGAACAATACAGATACGAGCAACAGTAATGCACCAGCTATGGGAGGCACTAGTAGTGTCAGGACGTTTGATCGAGTGTATTTGTAAGTTAGACGCAAAACTGTTTAATAGGTGTAGAGACCTTGAAAGTGCGTTAATTTGGTTGGATCAAGATAAGAATAATAAATTTAAATGGTTTAATGACAGAAGGATGAGACGATGAATATCATCTAGTGAGAGGTTAGTTAGATCACCTACAGTGTCTAGAGACTCCCGAAACACTAGGAGCTCAGTACCAAGGTGCAGCTAATGTAGAAGGAAACCACCCACATAGGTTGGGGTAATTGCAGTAACCCAAAAGGATGTTTAGGACACATTCATGTGATAGGTATGATTACAGTTTCGATAGTGATGACTATATTTTAGATTAACCCTAAAATTATGCATTCGTATGTGCTAAAAGATTGTGTTAGCTAGATTAATGTGAAGTTGGAGCTTTTAAAGTGCCATTTGATAATGACTGCTTTCACTAAAGTTACGCTAGTAACATAGAACGTTCATAGAGGTAGATTCATAGTAATTCAAATTAGAAGCTCTCTAATTAGTTAATCTTATTAGATATCCATGACTATGAAGTCACACTAGGAAGGGAATTGATAATAGTGCATTCTATTGATGTGGATTGCTTCTAAAGGAAGTTATGATTGGTACAAATGGGAAGTTAGATATAGTATTCAATAGGAAATGTAGATTGCCCCCATCTCTTAGCATATTAGCCATAATAGCTAGAAAAGTACTAAAAATTTAGTATACAAGTTATTTAGTTCTATGACTGGATAATTACAAAAGTTTATTGGTTTAT
Source organism: Erythroxylum flavicans (assembly GCA_027576715.1). Taxonomy (NCBI): domain Eukaryota; kingdom Viridiplantae; phylum Streptophyta; class Magnoliopsida; order Malpighiales; family Erythroxylaceae; genus Erythroxylum; species Erythroxylum flavicans. Next base: position 3,351,855 of record JANZXP010000007.1, on the reverse strand, counting down.
TTCTCAATTTTTATACTGGAAAAGTAATTTATGAATATATCTAGAGGATGAAATTGCTTATTACAATTGAATTAGTTGAGGATTAATTATTGATACGAGTAATTCGCGACCGACTTTTCATATGTTTAAATGTTATGACCTTACGGTGTGATTTATTAGAATAAATATCAATTTTAGCATAAAAATTTTGTGTTTAAGTCAATTCTATTTTTGAATGTGACATGATTTGTGGATTCATACAAAGTAATGTTATAGATGACATTATGATGGAATTTTTAATCAAGACTGATGATTAAACAATATTTTTGTGAGCAATGATCAGTTTGATGTAAGCTTTCAATTGTGTGTATATTTTTATATCAATTCTAAGTATTGAACATTCATTATTTTAAGTTTATTTTGATGTAAGTCAATTGTTTTATTTCTTGAAAATCAGATGAGTGAAAATGGTGGTAAGATTTTCAAGGAAATGTTAGTGATAAGTTTTTATCCGTAATGGAGAATTGTCTCACTAGAATTTAAAGCTATTATTTTACATACAATTATAATTGATAATTGGGAGAATGATAAGAATTATGTATGCAACCTTTTAACAAGTTTGAAATGGAGATTTTAGATAATTAAAAATTTTTAGTAACTAATGAAGTCCTAAATTAAGAATGTTTTGCGGTGTTAGAAATGGACAATTAAAAATATTATTATTCATCATCAGATAGTAAAATTTGAACTCTGAGGAAATTGAATGTTTTTTAATGTGAATAGGACATTATGTTAGCATCTTATGATATGATCTTAAATTGATTTGCTTCCAAAAAATATGATGGGAAATGACAAAGGTAAAATAAATAGTTCACTAGTGGTTATGGATTTGAGATTTGAAAACTAAGGAGTCCATGTGAGGCATAAGAAATACAAGAAAAATATTATCGAGTTTTGTTTATAATTAGAGACAATAAGAAAGGGAATGTTTATTATTCAGAAGTATACGAGAACAATTTTTTTGTGAGAACCGTAATCAAAACTTTCATTGGTAGTAATCTAAGTAAATATGAATCTTGATAGTGTTAAATGGATGGTTTGATGTATGGTTAAGTTAGTAAAGTTATGAATAAACTGATTGCTAGTGAGAAAGTGAAAGCAATGATTTAGCAAAAAGAGTTTCATGTGAAGATAAGCTACAAATTTTGAGGGCATTTTATCGAGAGGTAACGTTAGGTTGATATTAGGTAATGAATTGTGTGTTCTAGACATGGTTGAACTTAAGAAAGAAATTCCAAATTAAGTTACTCTCCAGCGTATGCTATGCATTTGAGGATCACAATGAGGCAGTATGCCTTGAAAGTGCTTTATGATCGAAAAGGTGTGAAAAGGGTGATAGCAAAGTATATGTTCAAATGCTTGCTAAATCAACAAGTCAAGGATGACAGCCAAAGAAGCAAAAAAAAAAAATTACTCAGCCATTCCCTATTCGAGACTAGAAATGGAAGTGTATTACGAAGGATTTGATGATAGCAATTTCATGAAATCTAAGCAAATAATATATGAGAGATAAAGGATCAAATTATAAAATCTGCCCATTCCCTAACTATCCAAAGTAAGTATCCTCTTTATAGATTAATCTATAAGTGATTGGAAGTATATAGTTGCATAGAGTGTTGGTATATGAGGATGAGATAAATGAAAGAAATTTGGTTGGACTAAACTAGTTTAGATAACCACAAATAAGATCAAAAGTGCAAGGTCAATGTGATAGTACCTAAAATCGATAGCAGAGCTAAGTGTGGAAATGGAGGAACAATTTTGAGTTTAAAGAAAAAATGAAGAAAGTTTTGTGTTATCATTATGAAAAGGAATAGTTTGTTTTAGACAATGTGACAAGTTAAGCCTACAATATGTTGGCCCTTATGACGTGATTGGTAGAGTGGAAGCTCGAAGAGTGGATGTGAAGTCAATATTTGTATTTTTGAGATGACTATGCTTGTTTAAAATTTCGAGGATGAAATTTCTATAAGGAAGAGAAAATTTGTAATATCTTAGTTCGATTATTGTACTGTGTATAGTGTTGCACATGCATTTTATATATTATGTTTTATTTATGATGTAATAGAGTAATTTAAGCGTTTAAATGTATTATTGAGGTTATAATGGATATCATGGATAAACCAAAGATGGTTGTGGACTCGACTAGAAATTTCTCGAAAATTTTTTGAAAACTCCAAAAAACTACGAAATGAGTCCGAACAAGCTTTAAAAGCTCGAAAATGTGCTTTGGAGATTTAAGTGACACTTTTAGATGAAATCCGAATGATTTTGATGACATTCAGTGATTTCCAAATTCAATCCGAAAATTCTTCTGAGCAACCAAAAAGTTACTGAACAATTTTGAAATATGATGAAGAGCTCTAGAATTAGGTTTGGAGTCCATAGGAACTGAAACAGGTCAAAACGGAGGTTGTTTGAATAAAATTCGGGTAATCCAAAATTATTGGACTAAAATGCCCCTTTTTGAAAATAATAGGTACTAATGATTTTAAACCCATTCAAAATTTTTAAAAGCATCCAATCAACAAGTATTGACCCTAATTAGAGTATTTCACAGTCAATTTGATGATAACATGGTTGTGGAATAATTTTGGGATTTAATTCGGTTAGTTGGTGAATTAAATGCATTAAAGGGCAATTTGATCTTTTTGTACTAATTAAGGACAATTTGGTCTTTTTACATGATATTAGTGGATTGATGAGTCATTAGAGATGACCAATGAGAAAATGACATGTGTGTGATGAGTCATTAGTGATGACAAATAGGAAGGTGACATGTGTAATCTATTAAATGAGTATAAAAAACAAAACTTAAGACATTTTGCTTCATTTTATGAGTGGCATTAAAGAGACCAAAAACTAAAAGAAAATAAGAGAGAAGAAAGGGTGGGTTTTGGCCATTAATGAGAGAAAGGAAAGAAGAGAGGAAAAAAAAGAGACAAGAGAAAAGAGAAGAGAGAACTACAACTAAGCCATGGAGAAGTGATCCAAGGCATTTTTTATGCTCTTCCACGTCCAATCAAGCTTCTAACAAGATTTCATAGCCATCCAAGAGAAGAGGAAGAAGAAAATGATTAGGTATGCTTACTATTTTTGTTGAAAAATTAGATTTGTTGGGTTATAGGTTAAATTTGGTTTTGATGGTGTAAATTACACCCTTTTAATGAGATATCAAGGTTTTATTGTGTAAAGTGTTTTATTTTGTTATTTAATGATTTAAGATTAATGAATGGCAATAGCAAGTTAGTTTAATGATGAAAGAATGAAAGAAAAATCATGGAAATGATTGGATGAGTTTTTGGCCATGATTAGGTTTTTTAATGTATTATGATCCAGAATTTTATTTTGACGTTTTATGATGTTTATAGCATGATTTTGATGCTAATCAATTAAAGAAATGAAAAAGAATTGGTTTGAAATTGGTTTTGATTGAAATTTGGTTAAGGGTGCATGATTTTTGTAAAAAATTGCTAATTAAATTTTATAGCTTAAATGTGTGTATTAAAATGTCATGGAAGTGGATTTGGATTGGTTTTAAGTGTTAAAAATCAAATGTAATTGAATTGAAAAAGTTTAATGTTAAATATGTTAAGTTTAGGCTTAAAGGCTTTTTTGGTATAAAAGTATGATTATGATATAACGACCATGTGAATGTGGTTAAGGATGATCATTAAGTGTATTAAATAAAGTGATATGTTATTATTTGGAGGAAAATTAGTAAATGGAGTGTATATGGAAAGTAATGAAGTTGGCATGGTTTATGGTATATTTGATTGGAAAATGTTTTTAAAAGTTTAATGTATTCGTATTTAGTTTTTAGATAAAAAAACCAAACTAACTATAGGATATTAAAGTGGTGAAAAGGAAACTAGCAAGTTTTGAGTGTATTTATTTATTTTATACGGCTAAATTTTTTACAAAAGAATTGATGACAAGTGAGTGTATTTAATTTTTTTGATTGAGCCCAAGTTTATTATCTAAATTGGCAACACTTTCGTGGCCTTTACTATACTTTTTGACTCCTAATTCTTGATTTTGTGCTTAAATTAATCCTTGAGTGTGCACTTTTATTTTATGCAATTTGATAGTATAAATTGTCACAATTGGTATTAATTGCATTTCTTAATTTTTCTAAGAACAATTGATACTACAAATTGCTATTTTTGATTGTAGGATCCGTAAGGAGAAGGGAGTCAACGTGCTGAATTGAAGTCAACAGGAGATCATAGCCTTCGGGAAAAGTTCGCCGCGGCGAAGAACGAAGATTAATTCTTTCGCCGCGGTGAAGGAGCCAACGAAGAACAAATCCTTTCGGGAAAAGTTCGCCACGACAAAAGTCATTTGTCGCTGCGGCGAAACGTCGAAAACCTGAACATATTTGGGAAAAATCTCTCACTGTTCCGACCCGACCCACGACTCAACATTTAAAAACATGCCAAATTAGGTTATGCAGGGAGATTTTATAGATATTCATACTTCATCTCTCACTCTCGACCTTCATCCATCACCCATTTTTCACTTCTCATCATCGCTCTCTACTGCTACCATGGACGCTGTCGGTGTATCTACAGTTGTGAGTGCTCCTGGAGAGATGCTTGGCTAAGAACCATTTCCTCTTGAAGATGTAGCGATGGTTTGAGTTCAATGGGCTTCAAAAGGGAGTAGTTTGTTCATATCTTTCTACACTGTTATGAACTCTTGAGTTAGGATTTATGCTTTATAGTTAGACTTTTCTTGATTAGAGTTTAATTAAGAGTTGAACACTGTATTGTGTTATGGATTTGTTTATGTAGAACTTGGATGCTCAATATATGAAGTTTCATATATGTCTTTTTGGTGAT
>JANZXP010000007.1:3335988-3346872 GCA_027576715.1 Erythroxylum flavicans | reverse complement strand
ATATGAGTTCCTCTTGCTCTCTTATCTGTGAATTTGGATGTTGCATGATGAACAAGTTTGAAATAACATAGTTAGGTTTATTCCACTATTTTTTAAAATTAAAATGAAGCAAGGAGAAGATAGAATCTTTATTTCACAAAGAAGATAGGTTTTTAACCGTTAGAATCTTTATTTCACAAAGAAGATAGGTTTTTAACCATCTAAAAAGAAATAACATTCTTAATTGAAAAGTGATCGACACTTTTATGAATGTGGAAGTTATAGTTGGTTGATAATACTGAGAAAGCAAACGTGAACTATTTTTATAGCTTACTTAGAGGTATAATCTATTTGACCCACACTCATCCTAATATAATCTTTGTTGTTAGTCATTGTGAGATTTATACATAGCCCTACGAAGCATCATTTTTGAGCAGCTAAGGTCTTATGTTATATTGCCAGAACTACAACTTTTGGGCTATGCTACTACCTCGATTTCAAGAAAACAATCAATTGTTGAAATGTCATTATTGGAACCAGAGTATGTTTAAGCAACATCTTTAGCATGTCAAGCATTATGGCTAAGAAAACTATTTGATGATCTTCATCAAGAGAAAAATGGGACTATTAAAAATTTTCGTGATAATTTACCAGCAATAGCAATGGCCAAAAATCCAGTATAACATAGAAGAGCAAAACACATAGATACACAACATTACTTCATGTGCGAGCTTGTCACAAATGGGTTGATCAAGTTAAAGTAATATAACACTGAAGAATAAGTTGTAGATGTTATTACCATATTTTAGTTCTTTTTCTCTTTTTTTTTTCATTCAATCATTTCAAGAAACAAGGCTAAGACATATCTTATGCTTACTTGTATATAATGTTCAATTTACGGACCATGAAATTAGAGATATTCAAAAGGTCCATTGCTTTTTTCTTTCTCTTGTTCTTGCTCTCAAATGCTTCCAGATCTAGCTCACCTTATAAATTGTGACACACTTGTTTGGCCGAAATTTTTTTATAGAACCAGGGAAGCACTCAATATGCGATTGACATCATATGGAATAGGATACATACTGGGTAATGGAAACAACCACACTACATATAATAAGATAAAGCAAGCAAACGTCTGACTCAAATTCTGGTGGAACCTTTAGACTACCAACCGAAGGGTACTAGTCTTATATAAAACCATTATTGCAAACCAGCAGACTAAAATTCTGGTGGAATGTAGAGCTCGAGGACCTTCTTCCATGATGGCCTGTTGCTAATATCATCCCACCAAGCGCTAACGTGCTTCCTATCCCTAATCAAATACTCCTTCTGCATTGGTCCAACCAAATACTGAGTGAAGGGAAGGTGGCTAAGGTCCGCCAGGCTAAAGAAACCACCAGCTAAGTACTTGCTCTTCGACAGCCTATCTTCGTACACGTCGAACACCTTCCCAAGCTTCTCTTCGCTCTCTTTGATTAACTTTTCATCTCGTTGAAGGCCCAACAGAGAAGAAAATAATATCTGAATTGTCAAGTTATAGACATGGGGGTGATAGTTATGTGCCTCAACTTCCAGCCATTGTTCTACTAGGCCCCTTTCTTCTATAGTCTTTCCAAGCAGATCTGTCCCTTGAGACTTGTACTTCTCTGCATAGTACCTTATGATTGCTCGGGATTCTACATGCCCATTACAATTACGTACAGAGTTTTGATAAGTATAATCAACACAATGATTTAGCAAAAGGGATTTGAGTTAGATGCGAGACTTCTACCGTATAAAGTAAAGTCGCCATCTTGAATTACCGGAAGAGACCCAAAAGGCTGCAATATCGATATAATGAATATATTTGGTGGTAGCAAGTAATCTTGGAGAAAGTTAAATAACCCTGAACCTTGTCTATGACTATGAGAACTCAAACACAGTGAAAACAACGAAGATTTCAATGTTCTAAAGCAAAGAATGAAAAAAAAAAAAAAAACCTGTAGCTTTAGAAACTCAGGGCTTCTATGCTCGCCTTTCAGGAGATCAACTGGTACCGTCTCGAACTCAATACCTTTCTCAATAAGGCACACAATCACTCTCTTTGGAGAAGCATAGGCTGGACCATATACCTTCACCACCATTTTTCTTGGCTCAAAGTTCTTTCTCAATACCAAAGTCTTGATAAATGATGTTGAGGATGAGGCCTTATTATTCTTTATATAATCTGCCTCTCAAGTCTCATCTTATGCCAGATTACGCAATTCGATTGGTAGGCTAAAATTTTGTAAGTGGCAAACCAGAATCTGTTTGTTGTGAAAAGTTGACTAAAAATGACCAATACTCAACCACTCATCTCTAAGCTGTAACCATTAACCACTGCAGATGACATTCTAATTGATTCAAATTTTCATTTCAGAGTAGTCATCATTTTCAATATCGCAAGTTTAAACCTCCTCTCAAATAAAGTCATAAGCAATTTCAAAAATTCTAATATGCATATATGAAACATTGCTGCTTGATGATGATTTTTGGTGACTTTAAGTTTGTACCTGTATACAGGTAAGAAACAAGTAGATGAGTATGTTGACGAGAAATTCAAAGTCTAGGCTGCAAAGCAGCTAATTCAACGTTTATTTAGATGTCAAGAAAAAAATCCATCTTTGCTCTATTGTGTTTTGACCCGGCTGCGCGTCCTTGCAAGTAATAGTCCTGAAGGTGATGATTGTCAATTTATTAGGTGTAATAGACCCAAAGGTGATAATGTTAGGTAACCTATCGGTCCCCCCCTGATTAGATTCTAGAAACCGAATACTGTTGGGATTGGACAACTCTTCTTCCATTATCTCTTCTAAATTCTAATATAAAAAATATACTGATGAGATTTAAAGAAGCAAAATACGAATTGAATAATTAAAACAGAAGATTAGCTCCAACGTTAGTTCGAACTTAGTTGAGATATCTATTGTTTGGCACTTGCACGCATGATATATTTTTAACTAATCTAAAATAATTTAAAAATGCCAAATTATGCATTATAATCTATCCATACATTATATATGGTGAAATTTAAAATAAGGCTAAAATGATATATTTTTTTTAAGGAATAAGTCATCAATTAAAACAAGTAAAGAGGTACGTTCAATATTTTTATATAATTTTTTTATTGTTGTTCTGTAATAACATACACCACTTTTCTTGGTAAAACATATTTATATTACAAGGAAGAAAATGTGTACCTACAAAAATAATACTATTATGAACTAACAATTTTCATTCTTCCTTTACAGCATAAAATAGCAAGTGACAAATTGATGGAAGGAGGGAAGCAAAAGAATTATCAGAAATTGAAGTCAGGCTATGAATGGAAAGCATTTTATGAAGAACCTTTTGAGAAGAATAAGACTCCATTTATGTATTTACAATGTGATAAATGGCTGCAGAGTATTGAAAGGTGGGGAATTAATTAGCTTAATCTTCAATCTTAGTTTTTGGTTTTGACTTGAAAGCTCATGTATGACGTTTTGGACCTCTTTGCAAATCCTTATTGATGTCCTTTGAAGTTTAACGCAATTATTTTTATTCTTAAAAAAAATTTAATCTTCTTTTAAAATTTTTTAAATGCGATAAGAAAATTAAATAATTATTTTCAACATTCTTAAATTAATTTATGCAGCATCACAAGTCATAATTTGTTATAATTAATAGAGAACGCTACAAAAATCACCTTAAATTTTAATTTTAATTGAATCATAATATATGTTATCTTTATAAATGTTGCCAATCATGTCTTGTAGAAAATTCCTCTCTCATAATAGTTCTCTTTAAATTTTATTAAAAGCTTCAACATTACCCATAATTCAGAAGGAAGCAATGCAGACTTTAAACATTTAAGTGCTAATTTCAAATTTTGCAAGATTCAATTATGTATTGATTAATCTTACATATGATAGAAATCATTTCACAAGGAACAAAGAACAATATGGGTAGTTAGTGATTCAAAGAAAGTTATATAAAGCCTTAATTATCTCCTTATTAATGTCTGAATTTCATCTAAGTACAACACTTTGGTTAACAACCTTTCTTCAAATCATTCTCTTATTAAAATTCACAATTTAGCAAATCACAAGGTCAAGAATTTACCCTTCAATTTCAACAGTTACTTAATCATTCTAAAGGAATAGGAGAAAGCAGTAGTAAAGGGAATATCTTTCAATGTTCATAGATTTGAATCTTTTAAATGTGTAGGAAAATTGTAAACAGTGAAAGAACTTAAGGAACTAAATAAAAAGCACTTTAACAATACAAGCTTAGCTATTCAAACTTTCAAAAAAACACTCCACAAGGTCTAAAAGAAGCTCTATTTGAAAATAACTTACGAGGCTCTTAAGCTCAAAGAAAACTCATGCTCTAGAGGTTGACAATTCTCTGTCAAGGTAGAAATTAAAAATCCATTAGTTAAGACATGATAAGAGAAACATATACTATTTTTATAATGGAATCTTACACAGAAGAACTCACAAAAAATCTCTTCCGAATTGACCAATATGGTCAAACCATCTAGAATCAAGAAGTCAAGAAATTTGCTTTAAATTACTTTTAAGACACATTAGGTACACCTAACAATGTTTGCTTATCTGTTTAGGGTTTTAAAAGAATTCATCTAGGATTTAATCTTTAAAGAACATAATTGATCCCAACAATCCCTTTAATAGAGCAAATGTTAAAAAAGATTTATTCAATTTTAACCCTCATAAAGCTTTTATACTTGACTAAATGCATTCTTTTTTTAAAAAACTTGAAATTTGGCAGATGATCAAATCACAAACTCAATTATGTAAGACTTCAATGGTGAAACAATGTTAAGGGAAATCAATAAAACCCTAATATCTGATCTCTAATGTGTCTAACCTTATTTTTTTTCAAGAATTTAGACTAATGTCTTATTGCATCACATTATACAAGATCATCTTAAAAAATTTCTTATACCTTAAAGTTGAAATCAGTTTTGAAAACTATAATAAGTTCAAGGAGAATTTTTATGGAATAGATCAATAAGTGACAACACTGGTATTAAAAAGTTACAATAAGAAATCTTTTAATAAAAATTGTTTCATAAAAAATAGATTTTAATAATGCGTGACTGAGTGAGCTAGAGTTTCCATATATATTGTAAGTTATACACTAATTGAAGTTTTTACTTTTTACATTTCCTCATCACATGTTTCACCTTCCTTCTTTCTATTGATATTGTTTAGGGATAACATTTTATTTGTTTCACCAGTAAAAGTAAGGGCTATATGTTGTAAGGACCTAATGCTTATATATTTAATATTGTTAGGTTAAAGTTTCAAGAGGGAGTGAATAATAAAAGAAATTTAATTTCTCCACTATTCATCTTTTTTTTTCTCTTCCTACATTTGGTATAAGAGCCAGGTTGTCGTGATGTATGGGAAAGAAAGACATTGAGAGCGAGAAAAAAAGAGAGCACACAAAAGAGCGAGAGAGTGTGCAGCAACAGAAAAATAGAAAAGGAAAGTGAAATGGAAACTAACAACATTATCTTGAGTGCTCCTAATGTTCCCATTTTCAATGAAACCAATTATTAGTTATGGTCTATGAAAATTTGGATGTTATTTAGGTTACAGGAGTTGTGGGATTTAGTGGAAAACTATTTTGGTGAGCTTGCAAATCTAGATTAAGCTACTTGATTAACAACAGCCCAGAGAAATGAATTGAAAGAGAAGCAAAAGAAAGATACAGAAGCCTTATTTTTCATCCAAAAAAGGACGGATGACACTTTATTTCCACATGTGACGGGAGCAATAACATCAAAAGAGGCATAGGATTTGCTTCAAGAACACTATTAAGGGTCAAGCAAAATTGTTACCATGAAATTGCAATCTTTACATCGCGATTTTGAGACTTTGCCAATGAAGCCCACAAATTTAGTGCAAGATTTCTGTCAAAATCTTTGCTCTTGTGAATCAAATTTGGTTTTTTGGAGAGGATTTTTCATAATAAAACATTGATGATAAGGTTTTAAAAAGCCTTCCCCCTAAATATGATCATATTGGTGCCACTATACAGGAATCTAAGGATTTATCTAATTAGTCATTTGTAGAACTAATAGGGTCTCTTAAGTCTCATTAAGTTCAATTGAATAAATCAACTAGGACATCTCTAGAGCAAGCTTTTCAAACTAAGCTTGATGGGAAGTACTCCAATGCTTTAAGAAGCAGAGAAAGGATCTGATCGTAATCAAGGACGTGTGCGAGGACAAGAGATTCAAATAATGGTAAAGGTCATAGTTGATCATATGGCCAAAAAAAATCTAGGGTAATGTTAACTCCCTATCTGTATGTTTTCATTATGGTAAAACTAATCATGTTGAGGAAAAACACTGGGACAAAAAAAAATCAGATCATGAAAAATGCAATTCAATGTTATAATTGGAAAAATATGGCCATATAATAAAAAATTATAAAGTTAAAGATTAAGAGAACTTTCACAAAGAGAAAGCTAATTGTTGAGAGAATTTATTTGTTGCTTGTTTAGTTGCTAATGTTGCTATGTATTTAGAAGTTTGGTATTTAGATAGTAGTTGTAGTAATCACACGACAAGAAACAAAAATTATTTTGTGGAGATTAATGATTCAATGACATCAAGAGTGACATTAGGAAACAATAGGTAGGATCAAGTGAGTGGTGTCAACATAGTGTTTGCAATTTGCAAAACTAGTACGAAATACATCCACAATGTTATATATATTCCTAGCTTAGTTAATAATCTTCTGAGTTTAGATCAGTTAATAAAGAAAGGTTACTATGTTGCCTTTGACAATGATGAGTGTTTGACTTATGGTAAAAAGAGCAGGTATCTAGTGCATTTAATAAAAATGTCTAAAAATAAAATGTTTCCTCTCATGTCTTCACAATTGGATCTTAACGTCTTTATAGCCTCAAGTGATGGTTAAGTGCTCTAGCATAAAAGGTTTGTTTATCTCAATTTTGATGTATTGTAAAAGTTACATAACTAGAATATGATGATGGGATTTTTAGTAGTGCAAATCAATAATTTTGAGACATGTGAGCCTCGCATTTTTAGGAAACAACATCGTGACAAATTTACAATAAATAAGTCTTAGAGGGCAACAAAACATTTTATGCTTATTAATAAGGATATTTATCACTGGATGCAGACACCATCATTAAAAGGATGTAAGTATTTCCTAATCTATGTGGATGATTTTCCAAGAATGAGATGGGCATATTTTTTGGAAAAAAAAGGAGAAGTTCTTGAATGCTTTAAGAAATTCAAAGCAGTTGTAGAAAAGGAGTCTAAAAATTCTATCATTAATTTATAAACTAATAGTGAGGGTGAATTTACATCCGAAGAATTTGACTCATTTTGTAACCAATTTGGGATTTAAAGGCAGCTAATGCTAAGATATACACCACAACAAAATGGTTTAGTGGAGTAGAAGAATGGAACAATCATTGAAGCAATTAAAAGTATATTGAATGATAAGCACCTTCCATCCTATTTTTGGGCTAAAAGGGTGGCTATAACATTTTATGTTCTCAATCAGTTGCCAACACGAGCTGTTAAAGGGAAAACTTTTTATGAATCTTGGTCTAGTAGGAGGTCAAATGCAAGTCACTTGAGGATTCTTGGATCCATTTCATTTGCTCATAGTCTAACAAAATTCAGAAGGAAACTTAATGAGAAAAGCACCAAGTCTGTGTTTATCAGCTATAGAAAGTAAACAAAAGGCTATTGGTTCTTTAATCCCGTCACCAAAAAATCAGTCACTACTCAAGATGTAACTTTCAATAAAGACGAGGGTTAGGACTGGGAAAAAGAACATGCAGTGCAAGATGCCAAAGATATCATAGCTTCCGATTTGGATTTTACTAGTTCGAATTCTAGCTTAGGTGCTTCCAACTCTAATCCACCTACTCCTTTCTTAATTGATTATGCTTTAAGACTCTCTTCTAAGAAAGGTACGAATTTTATCTGATATTTATGCTTCCACTAATTTTTCTTGCTTTTCCATGAAACCTAATTGTTATGAAGATACAACTAATAAAGAAGAATGGGTTAGAGTAATGATAGAAGAGTTGGCAGTTATTAAAAAGAACCAGACATGGAGTTTGTAAGATTCGTCTAATGGGAAAGATGTTATTGGTCTCGAATGGATTTTCAAATCCAAATACAATCTAGATGGTACATTAAAAAATGAGCAAATCATGTTTTGTGGTGAAGGGCTATGCTCAAGTTCCAGGTATTGATTTTCCAAAACTTTCCCTCCCATTACATGTTTAGATATAATGACATTAATACTTGCAGTGGCTGCTCATCATAGCTAGCCTGTTTTTCAATTAAACGTAAAATTAGCATTCTTAATAGATATTTGGGTGAAGATGTGTATGTTAAACAAATTAAAGGATTTGAAGTAAAAGGGTCCAAACATAAGGTGTATAAACTACATAAAGCACTCTATAGGCTTAAATAAGAATCACAAACTTGGTATAGCAAAATTGACTCTTATTTTTCTATAAATAAAATTTTGAGGAGTGCTACCAAACCCACTTGGTATGTTAAAAGTTATAGAAAAGATTTTTTGGTGGTTTATTTGTAGGTGGATGACATAATTTGTACTAGAAACTCTTTTGGGTTAATGAAAACTTTCAAAGAGTCTATGATGTAAACTTTTGATATGACTAATTTGGGATTACTATATTATTTTTAGGCTTAGAAGTTACATAAGATGCAGGTGGAATCTCTCTTTGTCCAAAAACCATGTTACAGATCTTTTAAGTAGGTTTGGTATGTTGAATCGTGAGGCTGTCAAGACTCCCCTTAATGTTAGTGATAAATTGTCTGTTGGTAATGGAGTTGAGAAGGCAAATGAGAAGTATTTCAAAAGATTGGTACGTGGCTTGATGTATCTCACTCACACTCAGCTAAATCTCATGTTTCCTACAAGCCTTATTTCATACTTTGTGCACAATCCAAGTAAACATCACCTCGAAGTTGTATAGCTATTTGTCACCTTCTATAAGGTTGGAGAAACATATATTAATATAAGAAGGGACAGTCCATTTATGAATTTATTATTTCTTTCTACATTCTCTCTCTTCGCCCTCATTCCAACTTTTCTGTTATAACAACCCTATTGTATACAACAAAATTATGTTTCTGTAAATTTTTGTAACAAACTGGTATTATAGCAGTCGGCCTTGAACAATCATGACAGAAAGGACAAAAACTGTTAAGCTATGAAGGATTGAAGAGAATATGAAGACTTTATTAGAAAACCAAGCTAGGAATGAAAAATTTTTGATTAAAAACCAAAATAACACTGAAAGACATGAAAGAGAACTTTAGGAACTTAAAGGTATGTTCCACCAATTTATGAAGACCATGACCGAAGTCACAGAACGAAGCTCTCCAAGGAAGGAATCAGTAACGAAGTCAACAGAAGCTCTTTAAAGGAAGGAGGTGTATACTAAACCCAAGATTTAGTAAAATAAAGTTTCTTATGTTTAAAGGTAATAAAGTGAGGAGTTGGATACACAAGAGCGAGTAGTTCCTTTTGTTGGACCACACACCAATAAAGAAGAAGGTAAAAATTACGACTATTTACTTGAAGTGAGAAGCCCAAAAGTGGTACCAGTTTGTTAGTCGATGATGAACCATAGGGGAACCTTGGAGCTAGAAGCAACTAAAGGACTCCATTTAACAAAGATTTGATACAAAGGTGTTTGAAGATCTAGTGGGGGGACTTCAAAAAGCTTTGACAAAAACATTAAGGGTAATAATATTATGCAAAGTTTGATTGATATTCCAACAAGTTGACATCGCTAAAGGAATATCTCATGGGATTTTTCTTAAAGGGATTAAATCCAAAACTAGAGGTTTTTGTTAAGCTCCTCAAACTTTGGATGTTACAACACGTATACTCACTTGCTAGGGAATAGTAAGCATTTCTAACCATCAAGAAAATGATAGCTTCTATAAGGAGAGGCAGCCTAATGGTGACCCCGACAGTGGGAGGTAACCATCCCATCACTAAAAGTGGAGCCCTTATAACCTTAGGTTCTAAGGCATCATTGGAAAAGGGCTACTGGGATTGTAAGGAACTTTAGCAAGGAGTATAATAACCAAACATATCAGCCCACCCAAAACCACCAACAATAAGGAATTAGATGAATGAAGAGCTAAAGGACTTCGCTTCTAGTGTGATGAAAGGTATTTCCCTGGCCACCATTGTAGAAAGAAGGAACTCCAGTTTCACGTGATTGAAGGTGACGAAGAGATAGGAGAAGGAATCTTGGAAAAAGAAGGAAATCTTAGAGAAGATGGGGTTCCTAATATTTCTTTCCAAGCAATTATTAGAGGCATGGACGAGGAATATAAACAAATGCGAGTGATAGACTATCACTTCAAAGGCCCTTACAAATATTGATAGATCATGGGAACTTTGTGAACAAAGTAATAGCCAAAAGAAGTGTTGATAAGGTAGAAAGAATTCCAGAGGTTCACATTATAGTAGGAGGGGTTCTACCCATAAATTACTGAAGCAAATATCGATGATTTTTGTGGTGCATGCAAGGAATGTCATTCACAACCGATGCACTTGTGATTTTGTTAGGGAGTTATGACGTACTACTTGGGGTGCAATGGATAGCCACACTTATTGATGTCCTTTGTAACTTTATAATAAGGACTATGAAATTTACATGGGAAGGAAGGAGGGTTACCCTGTCAGGTAATGAGAAATAAGAGGCCAAACTTGTATTAAGAAAAAGATTAGAGAAATGATTTAAGGAATGCATGTCGGTGTAGGAAAATCCCGGTGTGCCCATCACATGGACACGGTGCGGAAAACAAAAATTTTTGTCCCGGGACCTTCCCGA
>JANZXP010000007.1:3290769-3303341 GCA_027576715.1 Erythroxylum flavicans | reverse complement strand
AATAAAATAAATTTATTAAATAAAATATTTCACCTTACTTAAATACTATTGACAAAAACTTCCTTCTATTAATTAAGTAAGGGTATAATGGAAAATACTAAAATATCATGAAGTTATTATTAGAAAGTAAAATTTCTACTGCATAAGTAGTTTCCTACCGCAGCCCCCTTTCTGCTTATTTATTTCTGCGTTGACACCGCATTTTTGCTCAACCTGCGGTTGTCGGCCGCAAATCTAAACGTGTGGCTGCGTTTGAAAACTGCAATGGATAAGTACTTATCTCCACCACACTGTAGATCCAAATGCAGCCTTAATCAGGTGTAATTAGTGAAATGTTTTCTTTTGTTGCCCACGAGGTCTCTTAGGTAGGTTCTAACTATAAGAAAGTACCTTTACGCCATTCACATTCAGGTTAATCCCTGCTCGAACTGGATAGGTCCCTTGTAGGAGGCAAAGTTTTGGCCTAGTGAAATGTTGTAATTTCAAAATAAAACCTATTTGGTTACATAAAGAGAATAATTCAGCAACCTTATGCACTGGAATCTAGAGGAGGAGGAGTTGTTTTATCACAAGTATTTTGTCAAATGATGAACATTAGAAATTGTCCTTTTCAAAATCTTAATTAGCGTTGAAATTTACAAACATGCGTACATGTCAATAAAAATTATTCAAATTTCTCCATTTGAACTTTGAAAATAGAAGTGGGAATCTTCAACCTTATTCATCATCCAACATATGAAGTTGGCGTATGAACTTCATGGTAATAAATGTTCCACACGTACAATTGTCATTGTTTTAGAGCATATTGTTTCTCAACATTACCAGTGATTATGCTTTATTAAAAGGTGAAGTCATCGTTGGCAATGATTTAATGAATTTCAAAGATATTCAACATGATGTCTTCACTGCATTTTACAATGCAATGCGGTGTAGATGTCGAAGAAACCTTGAGATAAGGTAACATAATCCTTTTTATCAAGTGTATACGATTTCATTCTTCCATGATGTCAAGTAAAAAAGAACGGTTCATTTTATTTCTGAAAATAAAGTAATGATGTGGACAGGAAAAGAGAGTTGGAAGTAGAAGATATAGTCCACACATGTGCAGTACCTGGTATGGCATTGGCAGATGAGGAAGGGATGAATGGACCAAGACTGGATGTCGCTACCGTGAGTGTAAGTTTGGTTTAATTAAACTTTATAGGGAAAAAAGGGTTTTATCTTAGTTGTGTAGATGCAGAATGAACCTCTTTCTCTATTTTTAACTTATTTCCATAAAGATAAATAAAAGACGTTAAACTTTTGGTTCTTGTTTACTTAGAAAGAGTATCTGAAGGGGGAAGGGGATTTGTCTTTGTGGACCTGTATCTTTCAGTATTTCTGCTTTCCTTTGGTAACAAAGTGTAAAAAGATGATGTGTATATCTTTTTATCATCACTCTTATCATCAACCTTAGCGATATAAAGTGGAACTTGGATTACATGTCATGAAAGAAATAAAGGCTATTGGTTAGTGGTGAGCTTGTAGCCAACCCCAAACAGTACACAAAGGGAAAGAGAGAGCAAAAACACTGGACCACTCAAACTTCCACGCATCTTGGCCTTCCACTATCCTCTTCCCCAACTCACTCGCAGGGGATCATTGTATTAGAGGCTGCAAAGTTAAAACATTATCTTTTCTTTTTCTTGTAATTTGTTCTTTTTCAGATGGCGGGTGTTCTTCTTTGGGTGATTTGTCCCAAAGAGAATGCCATTGGAGCTACTTTGCTCAGCTTGATACCGAAAAGTAGGAAACAACTGGGAAGGTCCAAACTTTGTTCATCAAGACTGAAAGTCTCTTCCGCGGTCTCTGCCTTTTCAAGTGCTGTGGCAAACCCATCAAGATCTTCAGAGGAGAGGGTTTATGAAGTTGTGTTAAAGCAAGCTGCTTTAGTAAAAGAACAGAAACGAGAGAGTCGGGTGGATGTGGATAAAGATGTTGATGATAAAGAAGGAATGACCGACTGGAATCTGTTAAAAGAGGCCTATGATAGGTGTGGTGAGGTCTGTGCCGAGTATGCAAAGACTTTTTACTTGGGTATATGCACTTTTGTCCCCTCTCTCTTCGTCTTGGTTTAGTCCCTGCAACCAGCATACTTGTTCTTAAATTCTTTTATTCTCATCTTTTCGAACATAAAAAAGTTTCATTATGTTTGCAGCAACCAACAATCTGATTACGTTAAACTTTTTCAAAAGGTTGCCTTTGCACATGGGCGTCGGGTCAAATCCCGCTACTTAATCTCCTTTAATTAATTGTTACGTCCATACGCTTTTCATTTAATTAATCTAAACTCTTTCTTGGGGTTAACGATCCCTCTGATGTTTCAAAACCTGGAATATGGGGTTGAATTATCAGACGGTTCAACTATAGTATATACCTTTCCAACATCTACTTGTGAGTTGAAGATTGAGATTCTCTTGTATCTTCAGCTATGTGGTTAATTTATTTATATCTCTTCATATTGGGACATGATTCTGTTGTTACACGAAGAAAAACCTTGGACCTGGTGATGGAAAACGAACTGTTTCGCAAGTGCCTTGTTCCAACTTATGACACATTGCACGATTTTCGTTTTTCTCAACACTAATAATCTTTGCCAGGTGCCTATCCCGATATCTATTGTTTACCAGTAATTTTCAATTCCAGGGACTTTGCTTATGACTCCAGAGAGGAGAAGAGCTGTTTGGGCTATTTATGGTATGTGTATTTCAGGATTCATTGAATTTGCAGTGCCGCATTAATAATGTGCAGATTCCTTCTTTTTTTCTTTTCCCTGGATTACCGTAACTGTTGCAAACCATGAAACGTAAAACTATTAATTATATCCTACCTTTGATAGTTCTCATTCATTCTGATATGTTGCTTTTTGCTTGTGACTTGACGCTTGAGCCATATTTTTGCAAGAGAAGTTTGGCCTTTCGAATTGTTAGTTCATGGGCTTCAAGATTGCTGACTCTTTTGATTTTGTCCCAAAGTATGGTGCAGGAGGACTGATGAGCTTGTAGATGGTCCCAATGCTTCTCATATTACTCCTAAAGCCCTTGATAGGTGGGATAAGAGGTTGAATGACCTTTTCGAAGGTCGCCCATATGATATGTATGATGCTGCTCTATCAGATACAGTCTCAAAGTACCCTGTTGATATACAGGTATAACAATAACTATAGATTCTACCAGATTTTTTGTGTTTGAGCTAACTAGGTTTTCTTAATATTGTCTACCGAGAAGCCCTTCAAGGACATGATCGAAGGAATGAGAATGGACTTGAAGAAATCAAGATATAAGAACTTTGACGAGCTTTACCTTTACTGTTACTATGTTGCCGGGACAGTGGGGCTGATGAGTGTTCCTGTAATGGGGATATCACCCGAATCTAAGGCTACAACAGAGAGTGTTTACAATGCTGCATTAGCCCTTGGAATAGCTAACCAACTCACCAACATACTCCGAGACGTTGGAGAAGAGTAAGCTTCTTGCTCAAACTCTAGTTTCTTCAGAGATAATATGTGCCAGCGTCTGGTATAATTGATTGTTTGTTAAACATTTGTCTTGGTAATCTCTTGGTAATAAGTAGTTGAATTTACGAGTATCAGATTACTGAAAGCTTAAGGAACTAATCAAATGTGTGTATTTGAGTTCATTAAACGATGGGAGGATGAATACTAGAATAATGAGACTATTTGGTTGATGTTTATCAGTGCTGGAAGGGGAAGGGTATATCTTCCACAGGATGAGCTTGCACAAGCTGGTCTTTCAGATGATGACATACTTAACGGGAAAGTGACGGACAAATGGCGGAGTTTCATGAAGGGACAAATAAAGCGTGCAAGAATGTTCTTTGATGCAGCTGAGAAGGGTGTTGGAGAGCTGAATGCTGCCAGCCGATGGCCAGTATGGGCATCTCTGCTACTATACAAGCAGATCCTAGATGCCATTGAAGCAAACGATTACGATAATTTTACAAAACGAGCGTATGTTGGGAAAGCTAAAAAATTACTCTCACTCCCTGTTGCCTATGGCAGAGCCATGCTTGGACCTTCAAAATCAGCCCAGTTGGCAAAGACTTCAATTTGATTCCCGTGCCTTCAAAACTCCGGTAGTCTGTAAATTCCCTTCTCATTGATATTAATAGCTTTGAATTAGTCTTTGTAGAAGACGAAAAAAGAGAATTTCTGTACTATGTTTACGTTACACGAAACGATACATCTTTTGACATAGAAACAGAATCAGACAAATGCATGGAACTAACTTACAACTACAATAACAAAAATACCAAGTCTAATGATAGTACGACATAAGAATAAACCAAGCATAATTTACAAGGGAACAACATTCTTGGTTGGTTAACTTATATGTGCTAATGTAATCTTATCAAAATTGACAATCACGTCTAAGGATAAACTCAATCATTATTATAAATTATACACAAGGATAATTGCAAATCATCGTTGTCGGGGTTATGTCAATGCTGAGAGTAGTACTTTACTTTAATCACCCAACAGTCACATCTGGGCAAACTTCAACGATCAAAGCCCATTTCCAAACCAATAGTGGACTTGTTAAAATGTAAAAAAGAACTACTTTTTAAATACCAGTCAAATAGAAAAGAAGTATTCACACGATACCCAGAATGGTCATTATCTCAAGGAAGTAGAAAACGAGGAGATAATCACAAAATGCAAACTAAGATAGAAGAGTGAATAGTGTAACAGTGAATACCTTTAGGTAAGACGATAGACCTATCAAACTAAAATACCGCTAAATTTGAAACGGCAGGCAAAGTTAACAGTAACGAGAGGAGAAGTTCCAACAGGAACATTATTTTATTGGAAAATTGAATCGGACCCAATTATGGTAAGATAAATACGAAACATTTTTGTTTAATTTTTTAAAAAATAAATTCACTTAAAATTTCAGAACATAATTAATACGGTAAAAATAATAAAAGATAAATCATAATTTGTCCTTACTTATGAACTTTGATCTTTTTCTTATCGTTATCCTAAAATTGTTTTTAAAATTGACTCAATTTAAAACTACCATAATCACACAAGTGTACAGTCTCAAACGATATAGGTAAGAAGTATTAGCTTTTTTAGAGTTTATGCCTATTTATAATAAATTTTTAGCAATTTAATTAAAATTAAAGTTTAATTTCATTTAAGCTTTAATTAAAATACAATTAATTTTAATTAAATATCAATTGGGCACAAATAATATTTTAAAATACAATTAATTCTAGTTAAATACTAATTGGGCACAAATAAGAATCAATATCTCATATTGGTCCTTATTTGGTAAATATTTCATAATTAAACTTAAAGTTTCTCAAACTTTACAATCAAGTCTAACTTGATTAAAACACTTTTTATCTTTTCAACGAATTATTTTTATGTGACCTATTAAGTTCATAAATATGTTTGCAATTATAAATTATAACCTTAAATCATATTTAGGATTAGATAAATTAAGCTTCTTTAATTTATCTTTAATTCTTTAATTAAATAATTTATATTCATAGATCAAGATTAAAGTCTAACAACGCATCATGACCATCTAAATATTTAGGAATGCCAAGGTGGTTTGACTAACTTATTCGTATATGATTTTCTTTTTGTATAATTCAGTCATTTTATCATACAATATTTCAATTAGACATAGAGTATAGAATTAATATGTACTTTATTTGAGTCTAATCTTATTAGTTCTCCATCATTAGTAATTAAATCAATTAATGACTTTTGTAACTATTGATAAAGTTTCATTCCACCTTGACCAAAGATTTCTCAAATCAATACTAATAGAGAATAATAGAACATTCTTCCTAATCACTTTATGGTGATGAATTGTAACACCTCATTCTCAACTGACATATGCACGTGTGTCTATCGGATACACGTGTACATGCCTGTCAAAAATGACATGTTAACTATCTCACCTTCACTGTACATAACATGACATCATACACTAAACCATCAATACGTTTTCTAAACCCAAAATGTTTCACATTATATCAAAACCATAATTTACATTGTTTCATATAGTACAATATCAACCATGTTTATACAAAATTGTCCTATGAACATAAACAACTCAGTACACACCGAATACTATAAACTCTAAAGAAACAACTATGTCCTCAATCCCAGCTGACCGACCTTTGAACCAAATCTGGCTGTAACAGTTGCACAAAATATGCTTCTACAGAGTCTTAGAAGCTAGGTCATCACACTCTCGAACTTGAAAAGCAACGGTGCAATTTTGATGAGTTTTGCGAACTCAGCAGAGTAATCATCCTCGATAGTTTACTAATGTCATAAAACAAGATCAATTATAATATGTAATCATACAGTTCAAATCCACTTGACAAGTATCAAATACTATTACAGAAAAATCATTTCTTAGTTAAACGGTTCAATCATATAACGAAATTCATACAGCTTTGCAAATCATTCAGTAGATTCAAGTTATATGTGGGTGCGATATGTATGAGACTCACATTCATTTTTATATTGTTGTGACTGTGTGCTTTTACAGTATCCCGAATTATCGGGCTCAGTCAGTCAGTTTGTGATTCAATGATCACAATGAGCCACAGGCTCGAACCACATATGCGGGAGCTTAAAGCTCTTATCAGTAACAATATCAGTAGCAACACCAGTCACAACTCCTTTATATTACATTCATCGGAATGAAGTGCATGCCACAATTTACTCGTCAAATTCAAGCACTTTCATTTGCATATAATATAACAGTCTATCAGTCTCAGTATCAATTATAGTAGCAGTGGTCATCAGACTAGGTCCAGCATTCAACTTTTCAGTTGAGAATTAGAAAATCATTTAGGCAGACGTATTCACATTCGATCAGCACTTCCAATATCATTCTTATGCATCAAAACGCTTCGGACAGATATTGTCCGGAATCTAGTAGACAATCAGCACAATTCAGTACAGTTCAATAAGATAGCAATACAGTTCAGTAATGTACAAAACAATAAGGTGAGACCATCTTAGGTTACTCACAAATCGCTCTAGAAAGCTATTGCCTTGAAGTTCCGGCAATGTCTGGATGATGACGCGCAATGTGCTCCTCTACAACATATAATACACACATATCAAATTTTGCACAATTATGAATTCATTTATGCATATTCATGTATATTGAATACATACAATACATATTCATGACAATTCTGAGTTCCTTAACATTATTCTTGTCACAAAACTCATTCATATCTCAATACACAATTAATCAATTCAGATTTGTCTAAACATACTTTCAGGTCCACTTTGCATGATTATTATCATTATGAAATTGAAGTAATTTGATAACACTTTCTTCTAGAGAAGATTGTTCTCCCATGTCTTAAGTTTCTAATGATACCAAGATTATCCAATTTGATTCAGTATTCTATGAGTTATTCTCAAAAACCACAGACTGTGTACATTTGGAATTTTGGCGAGAGCATGATCATGCAGTCAAGTTGTACAACCCATATCTCTTAATTACAATATCTAAAAATTACAAACTTTATACCAATTTAAATCTAAGAGAATAAGCTACAACCTTTGTGAAGACACCTCAGTCTAATTCGGCCTCCATCAATATAGTTTATTTAATAACTACAGGACATGATTTCTATCCCTGATAGTGCTATAGCCAAAGCCAAGATTCAATTTCATGCCAATTTTGAAAGTCTTAGAGACAGAATTAAAATTTTGCTTCTTTAATAAATTGTAGATATAAATCGTAAGTTTAATTTGAATCAAGAATCAACTCATTTGGAAATCTACATATCAAGATATAATCAAAATACCGAAGTATGTTCAATGAAAATTCTCCAGTTCGTAACATTCCAGAACATTTCCTCACTTTCATCCTATCAATCTTTTTCATATCAATTCAGATGACTCTAAATTTTTATGGAGAGGAAAAACAATGTCTTAAGAGTCTATTGGTTCACGCTTCAAGTCATTTTGAGGTCAGGAGACAAAGTTATAACAAAATGAGTGAAAGATGTTCAAAACAGTCTTTCTATAGTGACCTTTAGTGCAACTTTCCCAACTTTTACACTATCTAACTCATACATATATCATCTATACTACTCCCTTTTAAGCTCAACAACACACAACAAATCAAAATCCAAGATTCAAACTTAAACATAAAAAAAACGTATATCATTCATGCAAATTACAACTTTTCTGCACTTTCTTTCTTCCATCTTCATGAATTCTTACACTTCATTTAAATCATTTCTGTATCATAACCTCATCAAATCCTCATTCCTTAGCATTGAACTCATTGAAATTCAGTTCTATAAACACTCAATAGATGCACGTATGCCAACAGTAAAAACAGAGTATATCTATAAAGCAACTTGCATGAAGTATCTACACTCTTCCTAAGTACGGTTTTTGTGATTGTTCAAGCTCAAAGTTCACTTCAACTCCATCTTATAACATAACAATCATCAAATATACAGAAGCCACACCTGCAGTACACCCAAAGTTTTACTCATGTTTCATTTTAGATCTTTTCCCTTAACTCACAATCAACTCAAATGCAAGATCAAAACCTGAAATTATACACGGCTATTCATTTTTTTCTGCATTTGTTTTTCCATTAACACAATCACTTCTTTTAACTCATGTTATCACTATCACCGAATTGCTTCATACACAACACATGCATGTATTCATTTCTAAACCGTAAAACATCATTAACCTCATTAACAAAACCCAGAAACTTAAACTTCACTTACTTTGTTTTCAGAAAAATCACCAGCAGTGAGAGTGAAGGTCAAGGTTTGGTGAAGAACAAAGCAAAACCGAAGAACAAACAAGGAGCTATAAAATTTTGCCTTTCACAACTCATGATTACTTGCTTTAATATCCCAATGACATATGGCCCCATTGCATGTGAGCTATTTGTCATCCATATAGAAGTGCTACATGTCAAAACACCGTTGGTCTATTTTTTTCCTAGTCCAAAATCCAAAATACCACAAATTTTAGAAAATTCACCAAAAATTCAGAAATAATACTAATAGTCTCCAAATAAAATTTTAATGCAAATAAGTCACAATGCACATGTTAATCAATCAATCATACCCGAAAAATGTCATGCATTAATGAATGCATATATAATTATTTTAATGTATCAAAAATAAATATTCACATGTGTGTGAATATACTATGATGCATGAGTATGAAATGCACTTCTAATTTTTCACTGTACTCTCAATTTACTATTTTGAGGTCTAGTCCCGAACATAGGATGTCACATAAATCTTTCATCTTTACTATAATAACTGAATAAGAGAGACAAGAAAAACAATTCTATTGCAAAAATACTCTTTTCTCGTTAGGTTGATAAAGCATATAAGATGTAGTCAACAAAGACCAAGTGGAGCTTTAAGATTAGCCAAACTTGATTCGAGCTGAAAAAGAAGTCTTGGCGAAGCAAAGAAGAAAAATCATAGTGCCACCACGTGTAACGCGTAGAGCAGGCTTCATTACGCACCCAGGATCGGACGTGAAAGGATTAAAAATGAAGATAATGCGGAATACCTGATTTGGTTCCATCTAATCTTTATGAGCCTTTTTTAGCTGCCAAACGAGCTCGAATCTCCTTGGGACCTGCATAGAGAATGTTCACCGGCTTGAGATCTAGGCCTTTCTGTAGTTTCCTTAATACACGAGCGCTCTTAACGGGTCAGAGCTCTGAATGCTCGTGAATTACTTAAGTAACCACAGGAGACCTCCCTTATATATATATAAGTTTCCATATCGGGCTTCCCCATCACAAGGCCGATACGGTCCAGGTTTACACTGAAAGGGACCCATTTTCTATCCGGACTTCGACCCATTAATGTAGATCATTTATTGGGTCACTTTATTATCTTTATTTGGATCAAATTACGTAACCTAACCAGTAATTAATTTGAAAACTAAATTACAATTAATGACTGTCCACTTAATGGGAAAATTGACAAAATTGCCCTTAGGGGCAAAAATGTCCAACATATACCACCATCCGTTAAGGTTCAGATGAAGAAATGTTCAAGAAAATAGCTAATGAAGTCACATCAAAGAAGGTGTTAGCAACTCCCCTAAATTCGGTGATGGGAGTTGACAAGGTAAAAGCTGTAAGTTTAAAGTCTATGAGCGAAGTTTGAGATACTCTTAATGAAGGGTGCTTCACAAGAGTTGTGGGGGTGGTGAATTCAATGAAAAGGCTTGGTGAAACTATGTAAAAAGTTCATGTTGTGGAGAAGGTCCTCTGATGTCTCAACTTGAAATTTAATTTTGTGGTATTGAGTATTGAATAATTCAAAGATGTGAGAAATATGTCTGCATATAAGTTAAATGGATCTTTACTAGCTTATGAAGAAAGGATGAATCACGACAAGAAGAACAAGTCTTACTAGCAAAGTTATCCTTAAAGTCCAAAAACAATTACATGGAGCAAAGTGGAAAAAAAAAATACTTTGCATATGAAAATAGAAGCAGACGAGGTCATGGACAAGACGAGGTCAAGGAAGAGGAAGAGATGAACAAGACTCTTCCAGTGAAAATCCTCCTCAAAATTTTCAACATGGTCAAGGAAGAAGAAGCAGAAGAGGCAATTTTGATACAAAATATAAGAAAAACAATAACAACGGCTAAGTTGAATGCTATTTGTATGGCAAGCATGACCATTATTTTTAGAAGTGTTTTTTCAAGAACAAAGATAAAGCAAAATTTGAAGAAGCTAAAGAAAATGCAGCAGAAGAAACCTTTACTACTTACAGTATAAACGATGAACCAAAAGGCAACTTGATAAATGCAACCAGCAATCGCATGACAAGTGATATAACCAAAAGGAAAATCCCTTTTCTTCACTATTAGAATTAAAATCAAACTTTATTAATAAGTTCGGTACATATATTGAGAAAGTTCAATAGCTGGAAGCACTAGTTAGAAAGAAAATGCAGAGACAATGGGACTTTTCACAACACGCGTCCCGTTAACTTCATGCCAGCTTAAAAATCCATAATTTCCAAAATAATTGTGACTTTTCGTTATAGTAATATTATTTCCAACTCCCAAGTTAATAGTCACTGTTAGGTTAAATTCAGCTTTGCTATATTTCCCTTGAAAGGTGATTGTTGATGGTTGCACAATAGCTTCCATGCCCTTAGGAGCTTCCACCTGTGCCTGGTAAGCAGAGACAGAATCTACCACACTAGTTAACACCCTCTTGAACCTATAAGAGATGTTGCTAGTGTTAACCAAGATGACAATGAAAGAAGGATAGTTTAGATCCAGAGTGGCATGTTCACAAGTGAAATTGGAGATGCCTGCAGCTTGTTGAATCTGTCGGCTTGTATAGTTCAAAGCGCATAAGTAATTGATGTAGTCCACTACCCCAATATCATATACTAAGCCCGGGTCCATGGCCTTGTTGGGATTTACATGTCCTGATCCGAAGTCAAGAGGGCTGCCAGCGGATTCAGTGACGACATCAGTGATTCGGCCATTAGCGTTATCGGTAGCATCTGCCGTTGTCATCATTGCCGACCTGATCATTGCTGGACTCCAATCGCGATGTACAGATTTGAGAAGTGCAGCTATACCAGCTATGTGAGGGCATGCCATTGATGTACCAGAAGGAATAGCATAGTCGGTAACCAAATATTCACCTTGACTATCGGGAACAATGCCTCTGTTAGGAACCCATGCAGCCAAAATGTGACGGCCGGGAGCCAATATGTCAGGTTTTAGTATCCATGGAGAAACCACGCTAGGTCCTCTTGATGAAAAATGTGCCACTTGTGGAGCAGGTTTGGTACCTACTGTTGTTTTCCCAAACTTGATCGTAACTGTAGTATTGGTATTATTGATCAAGTATCTCTTCACCAGCTCTCCATTTTCTGGGGTCACAACCACGAATGGCCTTCCGAACTGTTCAGGCATGAGCAACTTGCCTGTTTTTGAACTCAAGATCGCCCCGATAGCTCCAGCTCTGAACACTTCTGTTCTTTGTTTCTTTGTTGTTACATGGTCATCGTAGTCACAGAACACGTACTTGTCTTCGACGTCTTCTGGGTCTAAGGAGTATGGAGTACATATCTCCTTGGATCGATTTCCATCTCCGTAGTACACAGGAACCTTGGAAACAAGCAAGTCCTCAGGATAGATTGAACTTCCAATGAAAGATACGTTCCCTTCATCAACCGTCACAGTAGCTGTAAAATCTCTATCAATCGTACCAGCACCAACTGATGTGATCCAAGGAGCTGTGTTTCGAACAGTGTACGGTAGGCCATCATTTCCGGCTGCACACACGACAAATATACCCTTATTCAGAGCTGCAAAAGCTCCTACGGCTATCGGATTCTCATCGTACTGTGTCTCATCGAACAAGATGGACAATGATAACACATCGACTCTGGTGTGGTCGAGCCGGTCGCGTTGGGCCCGAGCCCATTCGTAATGATCCACAGGCCGACCAGTCCAATCTTCAAAGACCAATCTGATACTTATTGGC
>JANZXP010000007.1:3276083-3290669 GCA_027576715.1 Erythroxylum flavicans | reverse complement strand
CAGAGGAATCCCATTGATAAGGACATTGAATGATGCTGTGGCAATGCATTGATAGATCCATTGAATGAAAACATTAAGGAAACCAAATGCTTATAGCATGTTTTTTTTACTTCATGTGAATCTATTGAAAAAAGGGTATTTTACTAATTAAAAATGTGATTATATATTTTTGAACCTCCTTAGATTCTACACATTAGTCAAACTTTAACTAAATGATGTCGTATTGTTGTCGTCATCTTGAAGCACTATGACTAATCCTCTTACACGTCAACTTATATGTGATAATAAAATGACAAAATTTCAATACTTTAAAAATAAAATTTAAAAACTTAAAAAGCCTTACCTTGCTCGATTTCCATCATCTGCCCAACAATCGCTTTCCCCTCATCTATCTACCCGGAGCTTGCAAGCCCGCTTATCAAAGGCTTAGCAGTGGTTTAGATTAGATTAGGCACCAACCCTTTTTTTCTATACTCCTATTATACAACCCCCTAAACAACTTTGTGGCTTCCTCCAACTCCCTTTGACTATAAAACCCACAAATCAAACTCGTATGAGAAATTGGGGATGCTTTTGAGAGAGGGGTCTAAAACGGCACAGAAAACCCCGATGACAACGCCGTTGATGAGCATACGTATGATTTTTTATTGCATTTGTAATTAATTTGTCTTTAATTATATATTAGCAGGTCAGGCCAGCATTCCTAGTTAAACGACAAGAAAACTCGAGTTTTGATTGTGGAATTGGTTAGCGTGAGTTGAACGTCTCGTTGGGTCTTTTCCCCGTTTTGTAGTTCTACCTCTGTGCTTCCAACGTCCACCTTGACAACATCTTCTTCTTTCTTTTTATTCTATTCCATTATTATTAATCCTGATAAAGGAATAACAGTAAATAATAAATCCATCCATATCATATGATACAAACCCCATATGTCCGGAACATTACCGATATCTGTTTTTCCCATATATTGATCGTCATCCATCTTCGTCTTTTCAGTTTCTGTCTCCAATCGTTTCTTGTGATTGTAATTATAACACAAGCAACATGCTAGAATAGAAGAATCGTGTCCCTGAGATTTTCTCGGGCGCTTCGGGTACAATTTCTCGTTCACGTCTTCTTCTTTTTCCCTATTAAAGTTTCTCTCTTTCTTGGTTTTCATCAACCCCAAAGCCATTGGATAGATTATAGCTGTTTTGTTCTGTTTTCTCTTTTTCCTCCGTTTTTAATGATGATATTAACAACTGAAGAAAGGCGGAAACAGAGATAGAGCATAGATAACTATGGTTTATGATTGATAATCATGATGCAATGAGGTTAAACAGTTTCCATGCTTTTGAAAGTTTGGATTCGTTGGACGCTCTTTATCTTTCGTTGACATATGGGGAAAATTTTCAGTTGGTTTACTCAACGTATTGTGTAGTTGTGAGGAAACTGCTTCTCTCTCTAATCTTAGTCAGTGTCACCTGAGTTGTTTGTTTAAAATCTCTTTTGATTGCTGTCTGGCTCATTTTTCAACCTTGCTAGTCTCTGTTTTGTTTACTGAACAGGTGAAAAAACTCTACGGAAACAGGCAAATCGACTGCCTACTTGTTATAGTTATTGACGCAGGGTAAAGCTTGAAAATTGGATACAACAATAAAGGGCCATGGAGATAAAAACTTACCAGTATCAGGCTGGAGTACTGTTAAAGGAATATTTACTAGCTGATCCCATTATTCCATACACTTCTATAATTGTTGGTATTTTTGCTTGCAAGATGGTATGTTCTGATTATTTTATCCCTATCCTGATCCCTTGTCCTATAATTCCATGGTTTGTCTTATTTTCCCATACTTCTCAGGTCTATGATCTTACTCAGCTTTTCAGTGTTGTTTATTTCAAGAGCTATACAAATCTCTCGCAAATGCAGCGTATTGAATGGAATAACCGGTATTAAGCTTTTTCAATCGATATATTAAATCTACCCCTTTTTCTGTAGCATCCGTTTAACTATTATCGATCACTCATGCAGGGCTATATCCACTGTTCATGCCCTTTTCATCACAATTGTGTCATTGTACTTGGTATTCTGCTCTGATCTCTTTTCTGATGAACATTTTGTGGGCCTTATTACATTTCGAAGTTCTTCCATGTCTACATTTGCATTGGGGGTAAGTCTACTTAGAATGTCTTAAATTTTCTTATATTCAATTGTCCCTATCCCATTCCCATTTTCCCCTCCCTCAATCTCCTCTTCTTCTTGGTTGGTGTGCTGTGACTTCAAAATCCAGATCTTCATAGTGTTTGTGTGTCTGATATGTCTTTGATGTCAAGGGTTTTTGGCATCAGTACGTTTAAGTTTAAATAACATTAGGAAAATTTATTTATTTTTTATTCTTACCTATGTTTTGTAGCTACATGCCCCATATTTTTCTTTCCTTTGTTTGTTTGATGAATTTGAAATTTGTAAGAAAGAAGAAACTAATGGTCATCTTTCTTGAGTTCCAACTCGGTAGTTTAGTTAGGCTTTAAGGTTCTCACTATAGTTATATAATTTTCTCTTTATATTTAGATGATATGGCTTATCTTTTTGCAATACTCTTAGCCTCAGATCAGCAGACAAATGGTACTGATTTGTTGACAGCAAATATAGACAAAGTAAGGCAATTGTTAATGCTTCTTTAGGTGAAGACAATGGTTTGGTCACAACAATTAGTTATAATGGGTTTCTTCTAAACCTCTTTACACATTACGTGGTTAGAGAGTAACCTCCTATATGGCATTTGGTTTTTTGAGCTACTTTTCATTGAGGAGTGAGAATACAGTGTAACGTTGAAAGTAAAGATAGAAGCTTCACCTTCTTGTTTGGATGTAGGTAGGTCACAGTTACGAACTTCTTTCAATGGCATTGCACTTGAATGAGCAAAAAGTTTACATGTGAAAAATTGGTAATTAGCATATGGAAAAACTTGGGAGAAGGAATTAGTTGAGATTGCTTGTAAGACAATTGTGCAAATGGTTCTCTTTGATCAATAAAACCGAAAAGTTCAAGGGATACATAACCAAGCAGTTACTTTCATATATGTAACCTAAAAATAGAATGAACTTGTCCAATTTTGGTGAGTTAAATAAATAGATAAATGAGAGTTAAATAAATAGATAAATGAAGTCTTCTCTCGAATGTGAGACAATTCTCTTTGACTCAGTATCATTCAACAAAATCAAAACATCTTGGTATTTTAGTTCCTGAAATGTAAAGTAAACTGAGTAGAAAAGATTGTTAGAGTAATATAACATATTAATATTGTTAGAGTAATATAACATATTAATTCTTGGGCATCCCCCAATGGCTTAACTTGTACTTTGACTGGATTCTTGACATGGTGTTGGTGTCTTTTGTTATCAAAGGTCTCGAGTTCAAGTTTTGATACCCTCACTTTTGGTAGTTTCGTACTCTTTTGTGTTAATCACATTTCATATGATGTTGGATTGAATGGTTTCCTAATAAAGATTAACCTTTGAACACATGGCAATGGAAATTCAACTAGTAATTTGTATTGCTTATGTGATTTTTGTAAGGGCTTGGAGAAATAAGGAAGCCAGACAAGCAATAAAAGCAAGATAGTTAATCTGAAAGTCAAAGTATCTAGTGCACAAGGCTTCCCGCTTTGCGGGGGTCTGGGGAGGTTATAATGTACGCAACCTTTATTTTGTATTTTCACAAAGAGACTGTTTCTGTGACTTGAACCTATGACCTTATAGTCACCTTCATTAAGATAGTTAATTTGCATTCGTAAAAATATGTGTTTTTTAGAGTTAAAGTATAACTAGTGAGTGAGCAAGCCTAGTCACTAATCACGGGGAAGTACCATATCAAGTAAGCCAATTGTTGGAACTGGTGAATTTAGGATGGATGTGATGCTTAGCATATGAAGACCAATAATTTGAGATGTGACATTGTTCTGACATAAATTTAGGAAGTTACGAAGGTGATAAAAAACGTTGCAACTCAACTATATAATATCAGAACATGTGCATTAGGCAGGACATTCACCATAATAGGGAAAGAGCATATCAAGTAAGCAAATCTGTGAGTACTAGAATTATGATGGTGGTGGTGCTAGGAACTGGGAACGATTGATATGCGCTGAAACAATACTGAGTGGTGTTTCATTTGTTTAGAGTTTTTGATTCTTGGTAGTTATTGCTACTGTGTTTCCTTTTACATCCACACCTATGGACCCTACATTCTTTTTCGTTTTGGCTTCATTGATGTCATATTAGATATTCATCGAGAATGACATGGATGCTCTCTCCATATGCAGGGCACAATGTTCACTAAGTAGTCGTGCATGTTTTCTGCACTACATGTTCAAGTGAATTTTTTGTATGATATTCTCATGTTTGTAAGACTATGCACACAGAGAACTGATCATTTATGCTGAAGCAATTCGATGTTGTGCCATGCTTTGTATCTGTTTCTGGAACTATTATGAAGTCCGTAATAGCTAGATTTCACATCTATTTATATTTTTAGATAACGCATTCGTATATTCTTTGTTATTGTTTCCCACCCACAAAGTTTCTCAGCTTACTCTTATGTCATTTTGACAGGTTTCTGTTGGTTACTTCATTGCTGATCTTGGGATGATCATTTGGTTTTATCCTGCTTTAGGAGGGATGGAATTTGTAAGTATATTTTGCTTGTCTAAAAGTCATTAGATCTTTGGCTAATAGAAGGTCCTTTCCAATTTTCAGTTCATTTCATTTAGGCATATTTTGTTAATTAAAATGATACATCAACTATAAAATTGTGTTGTCTAATATTTTGTTAATTAAAATGATACATCAATTATAAAATTGTGTTGTCTAACTGCTGCATTTTTCGTTGATATTTTTATTGTTTCTTCTAGTTTTCTTTTTCTGATTGTTAATGCTGAAAATATTATGTAATTTCTTTTACACATTCTAGAAACCTATTCCAAGTAAGGAAAATGAAAATCTGAAGTTATTACCCCAACTAATGGACCATTTGTTCCTGGCCACAAGGGCATCCATTTCTTCATGCTTGGTATCCATTTCTTGTTTTCATGTTTACATTTCATAATTCAACTATAACCTTCTCCTTATTCTCATCTTTCTTTCTACTTTGGCATCAGTTAAGTTCTGTCTTCTCTTTGCCCATGCTTAAAGTCCATTTTGAGTTCATATGAGTACTGGCCAAATGCACCAAAAAGTTTAAGCCAGATCGATGTTTCGTGAAAGCATTTTAATTCAGATGATACGCAATAACCAAAAATGATCAAATACTTGAAAGATCATGCCTAGAGATAAAAACAAAGAAACTTCCATCTAAGTGCTGTAACATATGCAGATCTCTGTAATCAATTTGATTCCAAGTGTGTAATTGTCCAAAATATCCATGTCAAATGTTCATAGTCCAGTCCGTCAATCACCCGTGGCATCACAACCGTGATGTTTCCTGTTCCATTTATAAGTAGTTTCACTTATTTTACCACTGAAATTTTCCTTTGCAAATACTATTTAAGATTTTTTACGTGTAAAATGTAATAGTCAACAAGCAGGTTTTGGAGCCACCCCCTTCCTTCTTTTAATACCTTTTTCCTTGACATCAGGTTTCCCCAAATAATGTCAGGTTATTTAAATTGAAACTGAGAATCTAATGCTAATATGGTTTACTCAGGTGATTCATCATCTTCTTTCCATGGTCTCTGTTGCGTATGCAATGCTGACTGGGGAGGGGCAACTCTACACTTTCATGGTTCTTATATCTGAGACAACAACCCCTGGGATCAATTTAAGATGGTAAATTATTTGACTGCTTGATCCTAATTCTTGGAATTTATCACTTGTATTTAATTACTTTTCTCAAGTACGTGAAGGTACCTTGACACAGCTGGAATGAAGAGGTCTAAAGCATATCTGATAAATGGGGTTGTAATATTCCTTGCTTGGCTGGTATGTGGTCAGAAATATGTAGATATTCGTAAAGCAGTTCAAATTTCCTGGTTTTTTTTCACGTGCATGCTGAGGGAGCTCAAGTCTATGTGCAGGTTTCAAGGATAATCTTGTTCATTTACCTGTTTTACCACGTGCACTTACATTTTCATCAGGTAACCGTCGAATGTGTAAAATTGGCTTCTCCTTTATCCTGTTTCTTTTGTTTCATAGAAGAAAGTGTTAAATGCAAAACTGGGACGGAAATCTACTCCCATAGATCATCAGTTTTAAAGTTATCGAACTTAGTTGTATCTCATCTTTCATCACAAGATTTATAATTATTTGTCGTCAACAACTACTAATTAAAAAGTAATGATAACAAGTTCTTAAGGAAATCTTTTGTTACTATAGATATGAACAGTGTAGAATATCAACCAACTGGGATATCAATGTGGAAAACGTAGAAGAAAGAAAAGAGACGAGGAAAA
Source organism: Erythroxylum flavicans (assembly GCA_027576715.1). Classification (NCBI taxonomy): domain Eukaryota; kingdom Viridiplantae; phylum Streptophyta; class Magnoliopsida; order Malpighiales; family Erythroxylaceae; genus Erythroxylum; species Erythroxylum flavicans. The sequence continues at coordinate 3,284,241 of JANZXP010000007.1, read as the reverse complement.
GAGCGAGCTCTGGCTTGTGTTCTTTTGTCATCCTAGCAAAGTAAACAAGCAAGCTAACAGTTAATATGTACTCCAGTTTTACCAAGTTTATCGTCATCCTGTACTACTCAACGATATTAATAAAATGCCAAAGAAGGTTATGGTGACTTATGAATATGATTTCAACTTGTTCTTGTTGCATTAAGGTTGAATTGGTATATTGCTATTTTTGGATAACAGGTGAAGCAAATGCGGAGCTTAGGGGTGTTCTTAACAACAGTGGTTCCAGTACTTCTGTCTGTCATGAACCTGATATGGTTTGGAAAGATTATCAGGGGACTCAAGAAGACATTAGCAAAGAGACACTGAAATGGTATGCTCTGGAGGAAGATTTGGCAATGATGAGATAACTTGTGTACCAAGTTTGGCATCATACTCTGTGTATTCTATCTCTAATTCTCCAATCACACTTGTAAATGGCGTTTTTTTATACTATTTAAAGCGGGAGAAAATGTCTTTTTGGAAATTGATGTGCCTCTTGAACTCATTTATCACAGGCAAACACGAATTAGAGGGGACTAAAAGGTGAGGTTTTCGACTCACCCCTTCCCTCTGGAGTTGTTTCACTTTGGAGGCCAATACAAATTTTCACCATTTATTTTCCTATTTTAAGCATTTTATAGACTCATTAACCTACAAATTTATCTTCCAAGGCTGGGGCTAGCTCTACGTGTCACGTTCTTCTTTAGAATCTCATGCTTCGACTATGAAGTTATTACATGGGTATAATACGATAGAGACAGTAGTCCTTTGGCAGTTTGTAACTTGCAATAACGTAATGCAAGTTGATATATGTTGGTATTAGAACGAAGCAGATACTAGCATCTCCAATTGTAATTCATTATCTGTGATAGTTAAATATGAATATCAAATATGCTGCGCAATTAATCATGCACTCTTTTTTTGTTTTTGGTGTGTGTTGCTAGTAATAATACGGGTAAAAGAAGTAAAACTAGTTTTAGTCATTCCAAAAAATATGAATATCTTATATATATTGTGCTAGAATATTTTGTGGTATTAGAAAAATTCACTAGAATTTTTCGTTAAGTTTTCAAGTTTTACTTCTTTTTTCAACTGTGGGAATAATTATGCACCCTAATTGGATTGTAGTTCCACTATTTTTAAAAAATATTTTTATTAATTTAAATTAGTAAATTTTATTTTGATATTAGCACGTCTAAAAAGATCTTCAGTTAAATTTACGTCAAATTAGTAATCGTGATAGGTATTCTTTCTAGAAATTAAAGAATATATTATATTTCTAAAAGAAATCTTTTTAAATTAAAGAATATATTATGTTTTTAAAAGAAGAAATTATATTTTAGAAATGTTCTTGCGACATGATGTCAAAGAAATTTGACAACATACAAATGGATTCTATAAATTATGATGAACTAGTATAAAGGCATGGGAGGACCAATATGTATGTAGGGAGTTGAGGATTGAAGTGAACAATTGCAACTTGACTATAAAAGAAAGGCTTCAATTGTAGCAGATGCAGATTCTTTTCTAGATCTTCTCTAAAAGAGGAGAACAATCTTTAAATGAGATTCGTTTATTGGTGATTGGCAAACCAAGTTAGGAAAATGGGGTATCCTTGAGTTAGAGACTTATTATAGAGGACAACCATCTGGATAGGTGTTTGGCTCCTACAGACACAACCAAATGAATTTTTTCTTTGTTAATAGTTATAGGGCTAACATTAATGTACTCACTAATATATTCTCAACACTTAAGAAAAGAAGCAAATCATCATCAAATGAGAGGCTGAAAAGTTTCAATTTCTTAAATTTAGTGTGAAACTTGAAAGTTGTTATCAAGTTGAATGTTATGATCAATCAACTTAGTAAGGGTCCCCATACAAGAGATGAGGACATATTAAATCCTTTTTCTTAGTCTTTTGCCTCCTCTGAATAAATTAGTTGGCTCTCTATTAACCAAAATGCAGTAAAAGGTAGTAAAGATACATTGGTTGATCTAAGTGAAAGAATTTTGGAAACTTGAATGCATGTGCAATATACAATTTGAGTTTATTGAATTAAAGGCATTATAGAAATCTACCTTGATAGCATAATTATTAAAAGAGGTTTTCCTATTATAACATTTAAATAATTCCTTAGCTTGCCTTAGATGAATGCATTCTTTAACTCATTTATAAAAGGCCTTAGAATGATCACGAGTGTGGAAGTAAGAAGTTTGGCAATGATCTTATAAAGATTGTTGCAACAGGAGATGAGCCTGAAATTTTTAAGGGAGTAAGGGTTGGGAATTTTGAGGATAAGGATTATATAGGTTTTATTGCTCTCTATTAACAATTTCCCTTTCTCAAATAATTCTGAGATTACATCACTTACTAATTCTTCGATAAGATGCCAAGATTTTTGAAAGAAATGAGCATTTAAACCATTTAGACTAAGAAACTTACCAAAATTGAGTTTAAAAATAGTTCTCTCTATATCATCTACATTGAAAGGTTTGCAACAAGTTTATGAATTCTCACTTAGGTGGTCTATAGTAGAGGATTTTAGTAATAGTATTGATGAAGATCTATTGGCTTAAGAACTAAGAGTGCTCAGGAAATAGTCATAAGCTTTGTGCTTAATCTCATCTTAAGATTAAGCCAAATTACCATTCTATTTGTGTAAGGAAGTAATCCTATTAATGTTTCTTCTGGAAGTGATACTTTTATGGATGAATTTGGAATTTTTGTCCACATTTCTTAAGTTATTTGATTCTGGATTTTTGTCTAAGCAAGGAGTTATGCACCTTTAAAGCTGTTGTGTAGTCAAACAAAGTTATTAATTATCCTTAGGATTCAGATAAATCTCTTCTTATACCTGCTTTAGATTAATTTTAGTAGTATTTATAGACATTTATATATTGTAAAACGTTCTCTTGGTTAGCAATTTGAGCTCCTGTTTCCCCATTTAGAGTTTCTTCATATAAATAAAGGCGTTATGATCTTGAAAGGATAATAATAATCCCCTAAAGATGGCTTCTTCAAACTCCTCTACCTTAACTAGGTAGTTATTGAAGTGAAATACTGCTTTTTTAGGCTGACTGTAGGAGAGATTTTAAAGAAGGATAAGGCAGTGACATGAGAACAAAGGGGTACAAAAAATAGTTTTACTCACTAGAAATTTTGTTAACCAATCCTTGTTGGCTAAGGATCTATCAAGTTTCTTCCTTATATACCAACTACCACATTGTTTATTGCTCAAGTAAAGAAGTTTCCCTCAAACATTAAGATTGTAACTTTAATATGATTCACATAATCCTTGAAGTCCTCACTAAAATTTCTTAGACTTATATTTGTTTTGGGTATAAGCCTATTTTATGAATGTTAGATTGACAAAAACCACTAAATTTGGGCTTTGGAAGTGTTAACTACCTTTATAGATCAAAAAGAACAAAGTTTGGGTAGATTTGAGGCAGACTAACGATTAAAAGCTATTTTTAGAGGACACACCCATGTTAAAGGTGTGTTTAATCATTTAAGCTTTTTTAATCATGTGCAAGTTAAAAGGTGACACTTAGAGATTATACATGCCCGTGTGGAGTCAAACACGACTATATAATTCACTATAATTATGTATCTCTAATATATTGAGTTTTAAAGCTTAAAGGTTAGACAAAGTCACTGTACACAGTCATGTGGTTGATTGTATGCAGTATAAAATCTTAATCTTTTGAGATTTAAGGATAACTTTGAGAGAATGAAGTTGCATGAGATAGAAACACTTAAAAAAAGAGTTTTAAAGTTTAAATAGCATTCATCAACTATAGTTTGACTAAAATTTGATATATATATATATATATATATATATATATAATTATGTCAATTTTTACTCAGCCCTAGAATTGTTTTTTAGAGAACTCAAGAGAGAGAGCTAGAAAAACTATCTATAGCTATCTTGTGAGGTATTTTTGAGTTAGAGTTTGAAATATTTATCATTTGTATCTTATTATTTGGTTTAGTATATTTTATTATCGGTTTCTCCCATGGTCTTTTACCTCTACACTAGAGGATTTTTCATGTTAAAATCTTATTTTTGTTGTCTTTCTATTGTCTTTATCGTTTGAGTAGTTTGTTATTGGATGAGTGAACTTGAAGACTTTATGAGCTTTATTGCTTAGAGCCCTAAAAAATGGTATTAGAGACTTAGTTATGGAGAGTGGCAATAACTCTATGATGAAGTTGATGTCAAACAACTACTTGATATGGAGAGTTATAATGGAAGTTTGATAAATGATTATGTATTATATTTATATACCCATATTTATTTGTTTTACTTTTTATTTAATAGTTTTATAGTATTTTGGTACTTAATTCATTTCAAATGTGTTTATAAGTGATAATTGCCTTCATAAATCAAAAGGAGAAGAATTCGAATGAAATCGTGGCATGGAACAAAGATTTAAGGCAAATGAGGACTTACACAACTATATACAGTGACTGTGTAAGTCTCTGTAAATGTGTAAAGATTTGAAAGAGTATTGTTTTTGGTTATGTGAAGTTACACGCCCATATATGTGGATATACATAGCTGTGTATGTTGCCTATGTAAGTCTCTATGCTCGTGTAAAATCACAAATTTAGCTATTTTTGGATATACATAGTCATATACACATTCGGATATGTTAACCGTATATATCTCAACGACCCAAGCTTTTACCATAAAAGGACGTGATCGGAGCCAAATAAGAAGGAGGCGAGCTTTTAAGTAATTTTGAGTAGTAAGAAACATTAAGAGTCGACAGTTTTGAGCAAGGGATCAGGAAAACACAAAGATAATGTCACAAGATCCGATAGAGAGCTTCATTCAATCCAAATTGCAAAAAGATCCATTAGAAAAAAAGGAAGATTTAGAATTATGATTTCTTTGTTTTATAGTTACTCTTCTTAATATTTGTTATTGATTTTGTTTTTTATGGATAGGAACTAAGTTTTTTAGTGCCTAGGTGTGATGAACCCTAAGTTATAACAACAATATGATTTGATCTGTTATTTAATGCAATTTTATTAATTGATTTATTAAGATTCAATTTTGCGTTATATTCTTGAACTAATATATTCGGGATATTATTCCATGATTTGATTTCATATAAATAGATTGAGAAATCCTTTTGTGAGAATAGATTTACCATAATTGGAAGGATTTGTACGCAAACTTAGAGATAGGTCAACATAAATCCTCTGGATTAAGGTCAAATCTAATAATGAAATTGACAAATCGATAATGCAAACTTAAGGGTTTTAATGAGAAAGAGATTTCATTTAATCAACTGAGAATTACTAGGACTTACAATCCTCATATAATTAACCCGTACTTGACAGTACTAGTTATAGCTATACCGTACACTTGTGATAAAAATGATAAATCTTTATAAGCATATATCACATACTAACAAATCAATCAAAGATCTCGATCGCAAGGATCTTTATTATCCAATCAATGTTGAAAAAAGTGTAAACAACAATGTCTTGTCTAAATTGGAGAAGATGACAAATATATAGTGGGAGAAGATGAAGCAGAAGACCCTGCGAATATTAGATAGTGTATTGATATTAGTATGTTTAACCACTTATCCTAAGAGATGGATCCTTTCGAGTTATAGAAGAAATTGGAAGGTCTCTATGAGAGGAAAATCACTCATAACAAAGCCTCCTTGATTAAAAGGCTTATGAATCTTAAGTTGAAGGCTAGAAAATCAATGTCGGAGTAGATCAACAATTTTTAGCACATCATCAACAAGTTTACTATGTTGAAGATTGTTCTCGATGATGAACTATAAGCTTTGTTCCTATTAAGTTTCTTGTCAGATGGTTGGGAAACTTTGTTATGATTATTGGTAACTCCACTCCTAATGGTATGCTTTCTTTGGATGTGATCAAAGAGAACATATTCAATGAAGAGATTAGGAGGAAGGAAATTGGTGTAAAAAATGTACAAGCTCTTTTGATAGAAAACAAAGGAAGAAGTAAGAGTAGAGGTCCTAAAGGACAAGGCAAGTTGAAGATCAAGTCCAAACTGAAAGATGGAAAGAAGACCATAATCTATCTCTACTGCACCAAACTTAGTCATATAAAGAAGTTCTACTATATGGGGAAAAACAAACCAGAACAAGCAAGATAACTAGAACGATAGAGATGATAACAACATTGTATTAATGACATTAAGCACAGATGATGAAGTGTCATTTATTTATGTGACCAGTGAGTGTCTCCATATTAGTCACTTAGATTTCAAGTGGTTTGTCAATATAGGAGCATCCTACCATTAGATTTTGAAGATGGAGTACTTCATTAACTATAGAAGTGGTGATTTTGGAAGTGTAAAGATGGGCAATCAGAGCTTCGCCAATGTCGTCGGTATAGGTAACATTCAAGTCCAAACTGATATTGGATGCTTATTGACCTTAAGAGGTGTACAACATATTTCCAACTTGTGCTACAATTTGTAGTCTATTAATGTGCTTGACTAAGAGGGATATTGACATACTTTTAAAGATGAAAAGTGGAAACTATCTAAAAGAGCATTAATAGTTGCTCATAGTGGATTGTGTTGCACTCTATACAAGATACACTCGAAGGTATACATGCTATTAAGGAGAATAATTCTCTAGATTTACGAAATTGGATATTGGGACACATTAGTGAGAAAGGGATCAAGTTAGTAACTAGCTAGGAAATCACTTATCCTTACAAATAATATTGTTTTCTTAACCCATATGATCATTGCGTGGTCAAAAAACAACATAGGAAGACTAAGTTGGAGTTGGTGTCAGATTGGTGCACTCTGAGATGTATGGTCCCATAGAGGAAGAGTCCTTGGAAGATAAAAAGTATTTTGTTACATTTATTGATGATGCTATATGTAATACGAAGGTCTTCATAATGAAAATAAAAGCCAGGTGTATAAGACCTTTCAGAAATTTCATGCCACGGTGGAAGTAGAGATGAAGAGAAAGTTGAAACGTCTATAAACCAACAATAGTGGAGACCATATCTCTAAAAAATTAAAGAATATTATGCAAGACATGACATAAGACATAAGAATATAGAACTTGGTATCCTACAATACAATGGTGTTGTCGAGAGGATGAACAGAACAATTATTAAGAAGGTTCGGTGTATGTTGTAAATGTCAAGACTATCGAAGTCCTTTTGGGGTGAGGTAGTCTAACCTATTGTATAAGTGATCAATAAAACTCCTTCTATCCCTTTGGATCTTAATATTCCTAAGAGAGTATAAAAGAGGAAGGATACAACTTATATGCATCTAAGGGTGTTAGGATGTAAGGCTTTTAAGCACTTGCCAAGGAGTACGTACTGAAAACTAGATTCGAAGACTAATCCTTATGTTTTCATTATATATGGTGACGAGGAGTTTGGCTATAGATGCTACAACTCAAAAAACTAGAAGGTTATTATAAGCAGGGATGTAATCTTCTACGAGCATAAGATGTATGCAGGTTGCATAAAAAAGGACAATACTACTTCTAGCAATTTGTTATTCAGTACTGTAAATTCTACTCCTATTCCTACTTCTGTTGATCAACCTACGAGTGAATAAGGCAAATATGAGCTAGTATAAGATGATAACGATCAAGGGAAATCTAATGGTAATGGGTCACATGAGACATATCTTGTGGATGATGTAGAAAGGTCCGTAAGCATCATAAGTAGAAGGAGCAACCCACTCAAGTGTTAGGAGGTGTCCAAATTCAAAGGTCAACTTGAGGGAAGAAGCCTTTGATAAGATACTATAGTTCGAAATATTTCCTAGTCACTACTAAAAGGAGCCGTAGAATTTCCAGAAGGTGTAGTCACTTGAAGACAAAGACTTTTGGCTCAAGTCAATAAAAGAGGAGATGTGTTCTTTGAAGAAGAACACAAATAAAAATGGTGTTGACATTTTAACTAAAGTGGTTCCTAGAAGTAAGTTTGAACTTTATAGATAGTTCGTTAGGATGATGTTCAAATGATTAATGGGGTGATTGATTTCTCCTTCAAAATGGGTTAGAGGGGGATATTATTATGGGTCTAACCTTATTTTATGGATCTTAGCATATGAAAACCACCAAATTTAGGCTCCAAAAGTGTTAGCTATCTTTA
>JANZXP010000007.1:3237684-3252956 GCA_027576715.1 Erythroxylum flavicans | reverse complement strand
AAAATTTTGCAACTTAGTCCCTATACTTTTTAAAATTTCCGGTACCACCCGGTATTTGACCGGTATTTACAATACCGGCCGGTACTGCCGGTACCGACCGGTATTTGAATCCGGTACCCAAAATTAAATTCCGGTACCGTTTTTCGGCCGGTACGGTACGTACCGTCCGGTACCGGCCGGTACGGTACGGAATTCGAAACAATGAACAAAGCTGAAGAACCTGATTTTATATTTTTAAGTCGATGGTATATATATGCTGCCACGAACCCAATCCTGTACATTTTTATTTTATCCAAACATGAATTTGCTTTTTTATATTGTTTAATTTTACTTTATATCATTTCAACATGTGAATTAAGTCATATCCACATCAAACAGAAAGGAAATAGTGTTTTTATCATATAGGTGTTACATAATATATTTGTATCAAATGTAAATTTTATTATTCAATAAACTAAAATACAAAAATCCTTAAAATAATTAAACATTTTTCGTATATTTTATTTCATAATTATTGTAGAAAGTACAATAGTTTTAATTTACTAAATAATAAAATTTATATGCAGCATAAATATAATATGTGACAGTTACATAACAAAATATTAACAAAAAAAATTTAATATTGAATTATTTTTACTAAGAATTAAAGTTAAAGTTAAATAAGAATTAAAATTTAAAATTTAGACTAATATTATAAAATTAATAAAAGTATAATTTTTTTATAATTAACCTAAAAATATGTGTAAAAGGAGCCATGAGTTTAAGGGCTTTAGCTGGAATAGGAAACAAAAAAGACAAGAGGATCTTCCTTTTTTTCTCAAGCCACATCCTGGATTTATATATCGGTTTTTGGGAGCTGATCCTCTTTGTGCCGTTTATCATATTTCAACTCTGCGCCATTTATGAAAGGCCACATCCTGGATTCATTTTTTTGAAAGCTGATCCTTTCTGTGTCATTTATCTATTTCAACTTTGAGCTATTTAATTTCATTCATAAATTTGACAATAAATAAATAAAATATATGAATGAAATTAAATTACTAAGAGTTGCAGCATGACCTTCTCACTCCCCTTTTTTTCTGTGCTTGGCTCGCATGATACTCCTCGACAGTGCACATCAAAGTCACTATTAATCATTGGAGCTATCATAGACAGGACAGGAGTAGGTGACATCACGGCATCCTCGCTTTCTCTCCTTAACCAGAGGATTTGAAGGCCCTTAACCACTAGTCCCATTCCAAAGCTAGTCTCAAACTAATTTTCAGCAACCCGTTAGTCAGCATATAGCTAGTATAGTAGTCACTTTTAATAGCTTACGTCTCAAATTTGACGTTAGAGCAAGTTACGTGACGATTAGTGGTCATTTTTAATAGCATACGTCTCAAATTTGATGTTAGAGCAAGTTACGCGACGATTTGCTGAAGAAGATGTGAGGTCAGAGTATACGAGGGACATTCTGCCTGGCATATTGGCATTCATGAGTTAGTTTCTAAAATAAAGGGCCGGAAAATTGTTATTTTGTGTCCTTAAAGTCACTATATTAGTTGTAATTTAGTTGATGATATTATTATTTTGTTTAATCAAAGTATTTTTTTACTTATATATATATATTTTTAATTATATGTAATATTAACATTAAAGATAAAATCATGAGAATAATTATTATATAATTAAAATTATAATTATAAGATTCAATTTACTTTATGCATTATTTTTAAATTATTTTTAGTTATAGTTGCAATAAGGTGAAATATTGATAGAACAGTAAAATTAGCAAATATTATGTTTATTAAAGTATGAAAATACTTAAACAAACACGTAAGTATTTATTAGAGAATAAGTTCAGTGAATTAGCGCGATTAAGAGGGTTATAAATAGAATATTACTTTTGTATCTGTGAATTTCCTTATTATAATGATTGTATAATTGATGTTTATAATTAAGATTACTAAGATATCCCTTATAAGAATTACTATATTTTGATACTGCTTATGACCTATTTTATTTAAGATAATAGGTTAACCAATATTTAGATAGAACATGAATGACACGAAGATAATTAAGTCAATAAATGATTTGTCAATCTAAACTAATTAGGAAGAATATTTTATTATTCCTAATTAATAGTGATTTAAGAAATTCTCTGGCTATAATGAATTGAGATTTGAAAAAATGTTGTTAAAAATCAATTATAAGTCAATTACTAATTAACAAGAATTAAATAGAGCATAAACTAATTTCATACTATGTCCAAAACATTGGATGATGAAAGAATTAAACTATACATTGTAAACTTGCATGAATAGGATGAGTAAAACCAATTTGATATTTCCAGTATTTAGATAGCCATGACATATTACTAGTCTTCAATCTTGATCTATAATTATAAATTATTTAATTAAAAATTAAATATAAATTTTAGTTGATCTAATTCTAATTCTAATTCTAATTCTAATTGTGAATTAAAATTATAACTTATAATCATTACCAATATTTTAGGAATCTAATATATTGTAAAAATTATTTTTTATTATATTTGTGATTCGATCGCGATTGATTTTTCAACATTAGTATCAAAGCTTCCTTTAATTATTTAACTTTATTGAAGTTGCTCAACTATTATTGATTTAATAAGTTTAATGCTTAAGAACTTATCTTATAATTTTCCTAACATTGATTAGGGCATAATTAATTAGGTTTATTTTTTTAAAACCAGAAAAAAAAATTTGCATGTCCCTTTAATTTAGGGTTTTTAGAAAAATTAGCATCTATGCCCCCCTTCAATAAGGTTTATGAAAATTCTTGTTTGAAGCTTGCTATGATAAGGTTTGTTTATGAAAACATAAAATTATGCTGTCCTATAGCCTTTATACTGGAAAAATTATTTAGAGAAATCCAAAAATTGCATGTTTTCTTAGCTTCAAGTTTTTAAAAACTGGTTTTCTTGGTTCTGGATTTAAGATTGTTTCTCCTAGAAATTTAGTGAAACATGCCTTAGATTTGCTTTGGATTGAATGCAAATATGGTGTTTATGTGTTAAGTTTTTGAGTTATATGAGTTGCAATACATCTTCATCAGTGACAATACTAGCCATTAGTGAATAACCCTCCTCCATCACTAGTGGTGATAATTGCCACTAGCAATGGCAAAAATCACCTTAGGAGGAAGAGACGAACTTAGGAGACTACTTGTCACTGCAGCAGGTACATAGGATGGAGAAGCACTGACGGAGGAACCAAAAATAAGAGGAGGGGAAGTGGTAAAGCAAGTTAAACTAGAGAAACCTAGAGGAGGGGAAGTGGTAAAGCAAGTTAAACTAGAGAAACCTAGTTAAGAGAAAACGATGACACATCTCAACATGTACATGTGCTAAATAGAAAGTGGTTGGTACGTGCGGAGAACGCACTCATAGTTCCCTTTTTATTTATTTTTATTTTTAAGTTTTTGTTTTAAGCCTTTATTTTATTAAATTAACTTTTAAATACAATTCTATTGGACTACGTGTTACAATTATATTGGATACACTTGCTTTAATTTTATTGGTCTATGAGTTGACTTTAAGAAAATTGCATATTAGTCCTTCTTCTTCCTTTAATTCCCATATTAGTCTATAATCTTATCAATTTATTTCATTCCTATATGTATTAAGTTTCTAATGACATAAATTTAATGCAATTTAGTTCATTATTCTAAGAGTTATACCCAAAACATGACAAGTTGTTTGAAAATAAGGACAGTAGCTAGAATTCAACTTCAAAACAGAATTCAAAACTCTTAGAGGCAGAATCAAATTTCGGTTCCTTCATGAAAGTTTTAGATTTATGTCTTTAGTTTAATATTCAATTAAAATTATCCAATTTAGAGGTCTACAAGCGAAGATATGGCCAAATTTCAGAAATATGTTCAATGGAACCTATCCAAACGGCGAGGTACACGTCCAAATCAACTAACTTCACTCTTATCATGCAAGAGCAATGCCCAAACACCTCCAATTTAACCAACAACATCTCATTTTCTTATGAAATACTTCTTTTATCAATTCCCCTCACATCATGCTTATAAATCCATCCAAACATATCAAAATTTTCCATACATATTTCACATCTAAGTATTTATGTCCATGCCAAAGCGAACAAATTATCCATTTACCTATGTTTTTTACATTAAGTACTATTATATCTGTTACTATACTTAGATGTACTTAATTCATTATGGTCACTTCTCAATACACCGTAGACATGCTATAATACTTCCATGGTATATATTAGGGCATTGCATGTGTGGGCATGTGGGTGTGTTTGTATATGCGTGTGTGAGTGTGGATGTGTGCATGTGTGAGTCAATATATATATATTGTAAATGCATTAGATAGTGGCAATTTTAATAAATGTACAGATGGAGCCCATAATTTATTGCAATGAACAAGATAAGGATATAAAAAAAATTACAATGATTGTTACATAAGGAAAGGCTTCAATCTTTCTTATTATTTGTCAACTTGACTTAAATTACATTGGACCTCTCTTGCATTGTTTATATGCTCCACTTTGTTAACTTTGTTCATTGTTAATCTCTTAATTCATTTAGTTTGCTTATTTTTTTACTTATCTTATCTATTGAACTTTATATTTCACGTATTACTTGATTTTATTATAATATAGCTACTAATATCACTAAAAGTGAATTCATTATTAATAATAATAATATATTTTATCATAGAAAATATGAGTTATAACCTCATTTGGTCCAACAGTTATCGACAATTACAAAACTAAAAGGTAAATAAGGTGTGGAAACTAATTTATAGTTATTTAAAACTTGACTTACTCCACTCCCCAAGACTCTCTTGAAAAATTCAAATTCACTAGGCTCTTTAACCTTAAAAAAAAGGAACTTTTATATATTGTCCTTATTCTCTGGGGGCATTTACACTACTTGAATAATGAAGAATACCTAAAAATACTATCCTTTTCAAATGAAGAACAATTAGGAACTTCTAGTAATTCTTTAGCCCATAAGCTTTAAAAAATCATCAATTTAATATAATGAATGATCATCCTTTTTCTCGCCTTAATAATGAAAATTTTAAGAACATAACTCTTTTCACTTGTGTTTCCTACTAAAGTTTCATTATCCATATTCATTAACCTTCTTTCATACTATAAATGTGGCTTATTTGAATTGTCTCCACTTTAAATGATCATTGCCATCTTGTCATATTTACCTGAGCATCAAAGAGTTTAAAAACTAATAGATATAGTTCTTATAATATTATTTGCATTATTTAGTCTATTGATCCTTAGTTAATTGATCAACCTTAACATTTTGGATAACTTATCCATTTAAAAACATTTTAGTCAGTCTATTGAGTATTCTTCAATTGACATATTTATCTATTCTAGACAACTTTTTAAAAAAAATACTCTTATAGTTGATATTCGTTCAGTTGATTGACTTGTCCATTCAAAAACCTTCTAAAACCATCAACTCATTCAATTGATCACCATTGAATTGGTTGAGTTCCTTTAAAAACATATTTTTAAAGCTCCAAATCTTTGTTTCAAAGTATTTTATGAACCATACCTTAATTTATAATGTTAATCAGAAACACATATTAGCCAAATTTAGGAAATTACAATTTAAGCTAAAACAACTAAAGATTTGCAAATGGTTTTTTCCCCTAAAATTTCATGATAAAAAGAATTAAAGGTTACAATGAATATTTCTAATGTTTTTCAGGTTTTTATTCATTGCACTCCTCAAGCGTCTTTGTATTTTTCAAATGTGTAGTTCTCATGATCTTCAATTATCAAGCTCCGTATTACTTAAACTTCATTTATATTGATTTCTTAATACTTTTTTACTATTTCTTTTAACCCATTGACCTTTAGTTTTGATATTTTAACTTGAATATCTATTATTTGAGTTTTATAGATAATAAGTTATCTAATAATATTTTGATATTTTCTTGCCATAAAAACTTAAGAATGTAACCTCTCTTGGTTTAACAATCTCCTTTTTTCTTTTATGAATTTTCTTTTCTTTATATATATATATATTGATTAAAATAAAATTTTAAGTTATTATTATTTTCACTCGATGTGATTAAAATAAAAAATTATACATCAAAATTCAAGATAGAGTAATGCTTTACTTATACTCTATCTTGAATTTTGATGTATAATTTTTATTTTAATCACATCAAGTGAAAATAATAATAACTTAACATTTTATTTTAATCAAAACTAAGTGTAGGAATGTCATTGGTTTAACATCATTGAAACCAAAGTTTGTAATATATGATGAAATATAAGTATTCATATGGTCTCCTTATATTATTAAAAATAATAATGCAACTCTTAAGTGTTATAATCACTGTAAATCATGTACTAATAATTTAAGTTAATGAATATAATATATTTTGCTAAAGATAAAATTTTTTACTTCACTATCACTAAAAAGTCCTAAAGTTAAAAAATTGTAATTAGAAATAAATTCTCATCTTTAAATTTAGTCAATAATTTTTTTATTCCCTTTGCCTGTAAAATAAATAACTATGCTCTCTTTTTGTCAATTTTTTTGAGGTTACAGATATATTGAGAGAATAAAAGGAGCTCCTATGGAGGTATAAGTGAAGCTTCAAATTCTATACATAGCCATATGCGCTCGTTAGTTTCTAGACCAAGTCAGCTTAACTAATATCTATCATAAAGAATTAAGCCCTGTTAAAGTTGATTTCAACTTATTATAACTAAGCCACTTTGGACACTCACACTTGCACTAATTCAATAAGGTATACATCTAAACATACATTTTAAATCAAGAAGCATGTTTTCTAGTTCTTGAATAGCAAAACAACATTTTCATTTAATATGCTTCAATCATAATGTGGGAGCAATTAACAACCACACTATTGTTGTAAATTTGGTTAATCTTATGAGTAATGATTTTCTCTTTAATAAGGTCAGCAGTCTTGATTATTTATTATTGCCTTGCCTTAGAAAATTCTTATAGTTTTTCCTTCCAAATAAAATGAACCGTGTTCCCAAAAGTAACTTTGTATACGAGAAAATATCCTTTATAAGTTATATGTCTTTGATTAAGATTGTAAATTGTTTCTGACCAATTTAATTAAGGGTTTAAGAGACTATAAATATTATGAACCAAATGTAAGAGGAGAAAGTACATCAAATGTATAAGTGATTGATGGTCTTAAGCTCCTAGTTATATAGGGTATATTTATTGATTGGATTGATAATGCCTCTCATTCTATCAAGTATGGATCATATCATCTCAAAATCAAGCCACTAGATGAATAAGACTTTTCAAAGTGCTTGCCTAAGCCTTACAATTTTATGTTATTTGATAATTAGAGCCTGATTTTTGATAATAAGTTATATACTAGTGTTAAGGTTGTAATGTGGGATTTCCTTCATTATTACAAACTAAACCGTTACATTTTGCTCCCCTATATTGATCTTTATAGCCTCTTTCACTATTACTTCATGTTGAATAAATTTTATTATACAATTAATATTGAATAGTGATCTTATGTTGATCTAGTTATTGAATCAAAAGTAAGTGGAAGATCCATCATTAGTTTGGATTTGAATTCCATTCTCACCAACTCCCTTAACTTATAATGTAGAGCATGATCCATGAAATATTAGTCATTGATTTGATAGTCTAAAAGTTCTTTTTTAGATAATATGCATGAATCCATTTAACTCATAAGGTTTCTTTATCAACTAGTATTCTCTAAATCCTCCATATCATCTAAACCTTATTTATGGTTCTGGTAGGAATGATCCCTAAATCTCCCTTATTTCTTAGCAAGGAAACCTTATTCCATTTATATTTAGAAATAGTTGTTCTAAAGAGATCATTGACCATAAATCTATTCATTATTTTATCTATTGTTTCGATTAAGCTTGAAGCACCATATGTGAGGTTTAGTATACATGCAAGCTATTAAGTACTAGATAGATAAACTAGATTCTATCCATAAATAAGAGGCTTCTATCATACCAGTAGCTAATCTTTTGTTGTAGTATTTCAATTAGAGCTAGAAACTCCCTATGAGTTAGTTTCTTAGAGTTGATAAGTATAGACATGTAAAAGGGGCTTCATCATCTTTATAACTGTCAATTAGATAACCAAGTTGAGAGATGGGCAACTCCAGTTGAAATGAAGATGTGATTCTTATCTTTATTGATAACAATACCTAAAAGCCCTTTTGAAAGTTCAAATGGCTATCAATTTGGTTCTCGCTAAGTTAAGATCAACACCTTGTAAATGTTATTAATGTTAATGATTACTTTATATATTTTATCAAAATATTAAATAAAATTATGAATAATGACCATATTATCTAATCATCATTTCTTATAGTAACTACTATTAAATATCTATTTAATGACTAGATTTTTCCTTGTTCTTAATTGATTAAAATATATACTATAATTATTAAGAAAATATTTCATGTAAAATATATGTGAGAGAAGGTAATGAGAGAGAAGATCTTCTATCTACTTTTATGTCTTATGGTATTTTGGCTTATTGATTCTTGTTCCAATAAATTTCTTCAAGATTTCTCTCTAATTTTTAGCTTCCTAATTGTTGTCTTCTTTTCTTCCCTTTCTTCATGCATTTTATTCCTTCTCCCCCTAGCTTCCCTGTTTTTGCCTTGGCCTCATTTTCCTTTTGTAGTATTTTTTCAGTTGCAAAAGCTAATTTATTTCTATTTAAGGAATGAATTTCAAAACTTAAAAGGTCATCCCTATTTATGCTTCTGCATAATAAGATAGAGTTAATATCCTCGTCAAATTTTCCTCCTCTTTTACACCCCAAGTATTTTACTCCTTTTTAGTTGCAAATAGGAATACCGATTTTCTCCTAATACTCGACTTAACCCTTAGCACAATCCTTCTTCTTCATCCTTTGACTCCTCTTAATCTACTACCTTACAATTCTTAAAACCTCTTATTTAGGCAAGGGTGTTTCCTTTAATGGTGTCAAGTATTTTGAGACTCGTCTCCTTTTGACAAACTAAAGTTTTTACCTCCTTAATATAATATGGCTATAACATAGTAGCACCTCTAGTGGATTTTCTTAAGGAAGTAACCTCTACATGGTCTTTTATCATGGTTAACCCTTTATGAATATAAGACTAATTTTTCCGACCATGAAATTATGGGGAAAAATCGTGGAAATTTCATTCTTTCTTTTTGATGCTGCGATCACATAAAAACATAAACTTTGAGGCTCAATAGTAAATACATGGCAATTAATTCATAAGCTGTAATTTTATATAAATAGATTCTATTTATAATCTATTTCTTTCTTTTTTATATAATTTTTTCATATAATAAAAAATTCTTTTATAATTTCTAAATTTTAGCTTTGATGGAAGAGAAATAGTTTAGAAGAGATACCTATTAATGAGAAAGATCAATTTTTATTTGAATTCAAATAAGAAGCTAGTGTAAAAAAGATTATTGAAGTATGGCTTTTTAATGTCAATAATAAGCTAATTAGTTTTAAAAAGTAAAGATATGGATTGGAAATAGAGAAGTTTAGAATGAAATATGTACCAATATAGATTAATTTATAGAATATGAATGTAGAATATTGGTCAACTATAGGTTAAGCTACTTAGAAAGCTTCATTGAAAAGATATTATGTTTAACGAATCCAAAACCTCAATAAAATGCATAGAACATGCAATCACTTATATAAAATTTAAGATGGATTAAGAATTGCAAGACTTAATCTAAATTATGAAGTTAGATGAGTATGCTAACAAGGTGGAGTCAATTACGAGAATCAATTATTAGCATAGGCCTTTTTTGGCTCATTAGAGAAAATAATAGCAAGATTCTACAAAAACAATTAAAAAGAGGGGAGTAAAATTGACTTATGATAATTGAGGACTCTAAATTGGATGTTAACTTTGCTTATGATTCGAATGACATGAGGAAAATATCAATTGATGCACTTGAGATCCAACCTAATCCAAAATTTCAATTCTTTTGGATAATAACTTCATGAATTAGATTATAAAAAGAGAGACTCAAGTCACCACAAGCACCATATATTTCTAGGTTGAAGAAATTCCTTGAGAATTAGAGCATATAAAAGTAAAATTTGAAGTTAACCCCCTTCCTAGAAAATAACTTTCTAAAATTCAAGATAACAAGGATATTATGTAGTCTCCAAAAGTTAGCTTCCTGAAGTTGAATGAAAAGTTTAAATCCAATAATAAAACTTTTGGAGATGATTTTACACTTACAACTAGAAGAAGATTAGGGAGAAAAAGCAACAGTAAGGGCCTTAGTTAGCTCCCTCAACTATACTAATCATATCCCAAAATGTAAGAGGACTTAATTCCCTAAAAAATAATAGGTAGAAGACTACTTATTTAATGAAAAACTGGATTTAATAGGTCTTTTGGAGGCCAAGATAAAAGATGATCTATAAAGGTTTATACTTATTGGTAATGATTGGTCCATTATCACCAACCTCAAATATCACTTTGATGGTCAAAGTGCAGTAGCTTTTATTGGAGTTAGTTCAACTTCTTTTCCAATCCTACTATGTTCTACCTTACTTTTGTTTATGTAGCAAACTTGGATTTTTAGAGATGTATTCTTTAGAATGATTTAAGGAACATTAGAACCAACATAAACTCCCCTTGGATATTATTGGTGGATTTTAATTGTACACTTTTTCACTTTCAATATGAAGGAGACTATATTAACCCTAGAAATAATTGTAATGAATTTAAGAGCTATGTTAGTTAATTAAGATTACCAGACCTAAGGTTTAAAGGGATTTTCTTTGAGTAACAAGCAAAGTGGAGATGGCTAATAAAGAAACAATTTAGATAGGGTTTTAGTCGATGATTCTTGGTTGGTGAGCTTTCTTAACAGGAAAGCTTTATTCGCCAATAATAATATATATGTTCACACTCATAATAAAATTCTCAATATCTTAAATGTTCCCAAAGAAGAACACCTTTTAGGTTTAATAATTTATCTTACAAAGTTAAAGGGATTTGAGGATAATATAATAAAATAATTAGAAGAGGAAATCCAAGGTTTCTTATTTTGTAAATATACGAGAAGGTTTAAGGCTATGAAAGAGGAAAAAAAGAAACTAAATCATACTCATATAAGTAAAACCGGCACTGCAATTCAAGGAACAAGATTCATTCTTCTTTAAGTGCAAATTGAATTAAATTAAAACTCGGTGATGAATTAAAAAAGGCATAATAAAAGTAAACACTATACAATTACATCTAAGCTTTGAAAGTTCAAGTTTCCTTACTGAACTATAAATTAAGGATTTCATCGCTCAAAGAGGGGAAGAATGATTCAAAGTCTTGTCATAGTTCTATTCTCCTAAAGAGAAACACAAAAAAAAAAAATTACATCATTGACAACAACAGATGGTGTAACAATATGGAAGCTTTGGGAAAATCATGTCCTTAGTGTAATAAATACTTTTAAAGCACATTATGTTGTCCCACTAACAATTGTTCTTCTATGTAAGTTCTTCATTCTTTCATTCTTTAAAGAGCAAGTGGAGTTTCTCCTAAGGCCTTTCAATTTTTTTGACATTTAAATGATGTTTAAGGAGCTAAACAAAACCTTTATTAACCTCATTCTAAAAAGCCTTAACCCTTATTCCTAAAGTGAATTCGTGTTGTAATACCATATATAAGATTACACTAAATTACTAGTTTCTAAGTTGAAACTGGTATTGAGCTCCATTATCAATCCATGTCAAAGGGCTTTCATTTAACGAATAAAAATAGGTGAAAACATATTCCTGACACAAGATTTATTCAAGAACTACTACTAGAAATTAACCTTAAAAGATGTACAATAAATATTGACTTCCATAAAACTTTTGATTCTATCAATCACAATTTCATTTTTCATACACCAAAAGCTTTTGGATTCCCTAAGTAGTTTATAAACTTAATTCAGCAATGCATAACCAAAACTACTTTTAGCATTCTCATCAATGGGGAGCCTACCAGGTTGATTAATGGAGCTAAAGGTATAAGGTAAGGTGATCCTATATCTCCTTATTTTTTTACTCTTTATATTGAAGTGCTAACTAGATTAAAAGATCAAAGTATCAAATAATACAACCAATTCTTTTACCATAACAAATGCAAGACATTAAATTTATCCAACCTTTCCTTTTCCATTAATCTTTTGTTTCTATATAGATATTAATTTAACTCATCAATATCCTCATGAATTCTTTATAAATGCTCATCAGCAGGAGTTGTTCACCAATATAATTGGTTTTCTTCTATCTCAAGTTTGAATATTAAGGAACCTTCTTTCAAATATTTAGGCATTTTGATAACTACAAAAGACTGAATTTTAGGGATTCTCAACCTTTACTTGACACCATACATAATAAGAGAATAAGTCATTAGACAAATAAACTTCTCTTTTTTTGTTGGAACATTATTACAACATATTAACTATGTGCTTCACAAGCCATATGTTTATCAGAGTTTACATTTGATACTCCCCAAGAATCTAATCAAATGTATAAAGAAAATTTTGAATAAACTATTATGGTTTAGTTTGAATAAACAGTTGAATGGCTTGAGGTTTGCTTACCAAAACTGAAGAAGGACTAGGCATATGAAGTCAGACACGATTGCGTAAGTCACTAGGACTGTGTTTCTTCGTGTCTTCAAGTTTTGAAGCTTAAAGATGGGACACAATCACCCCGCACAGTCGTGTGGCGATCACGTGCATATGAAATCTTTTCTTTTTTGGATTAAAAGATACAAATTGAGAGACATAAGTTGCATGTGATAAAAAGACATGATGAAAGAAAAAATTTTAAAATACAATAACATTGTTCAATCACAATTTTATTAAAGTTTGATTTCTAAAATTTGTTTAGTAATAGGTGTATTTGTATATAGATATATTTGTACTCAATTCTATAGGTTAGAAAGGAATGTTTTAGAGAGAGCTATAAAATATTTAGTTGTAGTTGTTTTATGAAATGTTCTTGAGTGAGAAAGCCCAAAACTTTATCATTTGTACCATGCTGTTTGATCTAGAAGATTTTATTGTCATTTTGTCCTGTAGTTTTTATCACCACACTTATGTGTATTTTTTAGAAATCTTTATTGTGTGAGTAGTTTGTTATTGATTGCATGATTTTGGAGATCTTGTGAGCATTATTGCTTGGAATCCCAACACTATTCTTTAGTTAGCTATTAAGAATAAACTTAAAACCATTAAGAGCCCGAGAAGAGATAAAACAAACTTGGATCTTAACTGTAATTTTTGCAATCAGGAGTTAGAAAATGTCAGTCACCTCTTTTTTTAATACCAATTCATAGGTAGAACAAACCTGAATCTCAACAGTAATTTTTGCAATCAGAAGTTAGAGAAATGTCAGTCATCTCTTTTCCTAATACCAATTCACATATGTAATCTGTAGTTTCAAATGCACAGATTACGTTATTTATCCTATCAACATAATTAATGGAAGGATATTGTGGATTGGGAATGAAAACCCCAGAAACTGGATTTACTTATTACACCATCTTCATGATAGCTTTTAGTTATTTGATTCCCTTGAAAGAACAAACAGATGGAACTTACCTCAAAGCCATTAATTTACAAACTAAATAGATGGCAACTCAGTTCCATAAATAAATCACAATGATCGCTTGTTTAAAAATAATTATAATAAAATGTTAATTTAAAGAATTACTAAATAAAAAATATATTTTGTAAGAGATAGAGTATATAAGACATTCTCTTCTCGCAATGGTTGAAACTTATGCAGAAAGCAGACGCACACACTTGAATGCTTTAGTGGATCAGACAGTTAAGTAATTTCAGAAAACATTTGTAGCAGAGGATAGGATGATCATGAAAACTCACTGAGTAGTGAGTAGTGATTTCTGATGTACCGATTCTCCAGAACTTAAGGTGCACAACATACAACTACGGTTTAGCCTCCTCATTAAGTATATAACTAAGAAGCTCAGCAGTTGATAATCCAAAATTTTTGAGCAATAAAAGAGAGAAGATTCTCCTAGTTTATAAAGTATCATCTACCTTCCCCTCGACAATGCCTTCTCTGCAGTGTCCATCTCTTCAAGTATTCTTGCCTTTCGCTTGGCAGGAATAGGAGCAGTAGGTCCAAAGCTAATATAGTGACCAGAAACAGCATTTAATGCAGAGTACATGTCTCTGAAAGAAGAACGACCTAGTAAAGCTTTTTCTCTTCTGTACTTAGCCACCCAAGTATTTGATGTCTCTCTTAGCTCAGCAACTGCAGTAGCAACATTTGGATCGTTCTTGTCCAAGTTAATGGTGCTTCTGACCTTGTCAATCACTTCCGTTGTATCCTTCACGTATTCTTCGTCGGATGCTGCCAAAGCTGAAAAAACTGGGACCAGCCACGCAGAAGTAGTGATAATCGGGAATGTGGCAGCCAAGGAAAAGAAGTGGCGGCGCCGGAGGTTTTGTGGAGGTAACGGTGATGGTGTTGAGGTGGGTTTCGGCTTGATAGGGGAGAGGACATCGGGTTTGGAGGTGGGAGTACTTAGGAGAGTAGGAGAGGCCATGGTGATTGGTGTAGGAAGTGAAGATTGGAAGGAGAAAAGTGGTTTCTTCTACGTACATACAATACAAGATCGTGGGATGTGGAGGAAGGGGAACTGAGTTTATGCCACGTAGGCTTATCACCTTATCTTATTCCATGATTTTATGGATATGGATGATATAGATTCCACCGCAACCAGAATTTATTCAAGCCCCAGACTACACTTCGGTTACATTTATCAAGTATAATATGACTATTTTTTAAGACTATTAAGATAGCATGAAGATAAATTTCAATTGTTTAACTAATTAGCCTAAGTCACTATTGACATCTTATGACTCTTATGAATAAGATCCTAAGGCTTTTTATTTACATCATCAATGATCATAAGATTTTTTATTTACATCATCAGTAACTTGATTTAGTGCCTGTTTGGATGAGCTTATTTCAGTAGAGCTTTTGTGAGTAGAACTTTTTTGAGAAGAGCTTTTCTAAGAAGCCAATTGACTGTTTGGGTGTCAATTAAAAAAACAGCTTTTTAAAAAGAGTTTCATACAATAGACTGTTTGGCAACATAAAAATAAAAAGTACTTTTATTAATTTTAATTTTTAACTATACTTTATTTTGTAATAAAAATTATTTATACTTATAAATAATATTTAAAGTA
>JANZXP010000007.1:3209653-3237584 GCA_027576715.1 Erythroxylum flavicans | reverse complement strand
TCACATTCACATAACTATTACTACCATAAATATAAATATCAAACTACAAAATTTCCTCTTTCAGCAACTCTTCAAATTCCCTGAGCCCATGTCTCTAACACAACTTTTTCCCTCATCGAAGTTTCCCAATTCCCATTTCAATTCTCATACATTATCTTACTACTGCCATCAACTTCCTACCGAAAATGCGAATTGTCAACATCTCAAATCACAACATCATGGTAAATAATTGAATTTCGAAAACCAAACCCCAGTTACAAATCAATCAATCTCAATACCCATCTCAAAGATTCAAGAGAAGAAAAGATAAAACATGGGTTTTTCATCCAAACATTTAATTTGAAACTGCACAGTAACTGGCACCGGAAAGAAAAGGTTTTCACCAATTTCTGTATACCCAGCAGCCAAAACAAAGCACAGAAGAAAGAGCTCCTCAGAGAAATAGAAAGAAGAAACCTTTAAAGATGAAACAGTGAGTTTTAAAGAAAAGAAGAACTTTGTTTGAAGCAAGCATGGGTTCGTCCGACGGCATGAACTTGGAGGGCCCGAAATTATTATACAAACTAAACCCCAGAAAAAAGGAATCAACAACGTTGAATAGCTATATTTCATATATAAAGGACTTGAAAGAAACAGATGAAAAGAGAAGCCTCAATTTTTCCCGCCAATCAAATAGAAGAAACAGTAACCCACGAATCAAAAGAAATGGAAGCAACGATGGAGAGAAAAACTACCTCTGGGTCTCGCAATCTCTGGCAGATTTGGCTACGCAGAGCAGAAGCAGAGAGAAGAGTTATTCAGTGTTGGACCAGATCGCAAAGTCGTGAAGAAGAGCAACGACCAGATCGCAGAGCCGAAGCAAAAAATGTCGGATGTTATAAACGTAAACGTCGGAAATTATAAAAGTTAAAGTCTACCCGAAAAAGCTAAAATGAGAGGCTTTTTTGAAAAGCTCCAAATTTGAGTTTCTTGAAAAGCTGTATTTTAGTTTCCAAAAAAGTCATTTCTATTTAAAAAGTGCTTTTGGATTTTACGACCAAACACTCAATTTTCTTCAAAATAGCTTTTGCGGTGAAAAAAAGTACCTTTTCACCCTCCAAAAGCTCAACCAAACAGGTGCTTAAAAAGAATAGGAGAGGTAAAAGAAGAGTTATATTATCTTTTTTGAACTATCAAATATTTATTATTGATGATTCAATAGTTTTAAGAGCAACAATTATATTTTTAGTACTTTTTAATTATTCATGTATCGATTCAAATAAAGTATGTAAGATTTTATCGAATAACCCAATCACTTTCATACTTCTGTTTAATATATCATATTTTTACAACTTATTCGAAAAAAAGGTATTAAAGAGAACTAAAAGAAAATATGCATAAACAAATTATGGATGATAATCAAATGGATCAAAAAGTTCCCTAATCAAATTGTATTATGTTAATTAGATAGATTTTTACTCATATACTAGCAAGATTTTAAACACTTACGGGCTTCTCTCTCTTTTTTCTCTTTTTTTTCTCTATTTTTCCTTGTTTCCCTTCTTGGAATCCATAAATTCTAGATTTTAGTTTAATTAATAGTGCCTCCCACTTTATTGGTGGTGTTTTCTACTATCCTCAACTCCTTTCCTTGCGATTGCCTTCTTCACCACCTTTCCCTATTGTCTAATTTTTTCACGCTCAATTTGTTTTGTCCTTCATCCTTCTACTCTTTGTATTTCCTTCTTCCCCACTCTACTATATAAAGCTACTAATATGGTAACATCATCTCTAGTCTTTGTTGGTTTTTTTTTCTTTGATTAGGACCTTTTCCCGCTTTTGAGCTATTATCATTTTTAGTTATGGTAATTTGACTTTCCTTTACTTAGTTCACTTTTCCCTCCTTTTTTAGTAATATGTTGAATTTCTTGTTTCAATCTAACTAAGTCTCAAAACCAAATCTTGCTTTGTTCCCTCCTTTACCTTCCCTCAACAACTTTATCCTTGTTCCCTCTCCTTATCCTTCTTCTCCATTTTCGCCCACTCCCCTCCCCTTCCATTCACTTCAAAACATCAATTCCCTTACTGTTTTTTCCCCACCTCCAATTAATATCAACACCACTAACTCTATAACTTTCTTTGATAGATCCTAGAACTAAGTTATTAACAACTCATCAAGTTCTAACTCTCTTCAAAATTTCCCTCTCACTCTTAAAGAAAACCACTCCATAATTATGCCATTAATGGAAGTTTTTATAGATGTCGCCATGAATTGGAGTACTTCTCTCATTGGTTTCTTCTTGGATAGGAGGTTAGTATTCCACATAATGTTTGGTAAAACAAGGTGTGGAGGACCTATGGATTGGTTAAAGTCTTAAGACAAATTAACAACTTCTTCATCTTTAAATTCAAAACTAAAGTTAAACCTCAAAGAATCCTTGGCAATGGTCCATGGCTATTTTTCTCTAAAAATGACATCCGAGAGCTCAATTCCAAGACATCAAGCAATGACATATCCCTTTATAAATCAACTTGCATAATGTACCAATAGAATATTAGACCACCTTGGGGTTGATACATATTGACATCTTTATTGGCAAACGTATTGGCATATATGAGGCCACAACCACTTTGGATCAATTATACTAGAATTTACGTGCAAATGGAGATTAATCATCCTCTTCAAAATGCCATTCCTTTGATAAGAATTAAAGAAGATGGAGGACTATATGAGGGTGCCATTTTAGTCTCCTACTAATGGGGACATCAACCTTACTACCAAGGAAAAAGTTAAATACCTATAGGTAGGATCTTTCAATTTGGAGACAATTTATAATTGATGGTTCTTTCTAACTTGGAAGCATCTAATAAGGCTACCAATGAGGAAAGTTAGATCAAGAAATATATGCTTTCTTATCTAAACTCCAATGATATTACTTAGATACTTGAGGAGAAAGAAACTATTGATCTAAGTAATATACCAAAGCTATCAACTAGAGATCAAAAGGCATTGAAGCTATAAAAAGAAATTCAATTTGAGAATTTTTACGTTCCTAACTTATACATTACTCTTGTTAATTATCATCCTACTCTGGCAGTGTAAAGATCTTCTCGTAATATAAGTTCCAGAAAGGAACCTGGAAAGTGAATTCTCTCCCCTTAATAAAAGGAAATCAAAGATAAGGAATAAGTGCTCAAGTTCAAATCCTCCTCATAAATGAATTTTCTATATTGGAACGTAAGAGGGCTTAATAACCTAAGGAAACAACTTTTTCTCTTATTCAATGAAACCAGCCTTTTGTGGTCTTTTGAAAACTAATTTGAGGGAAACAACTTATAAACAACTTGGCTTTTTAAACAACAAATGGGCTTTATATCTAATTATAGTGCTCACCATTACGGGAAAATTATTATTTCCTATGACCAGGAGAAATTGAGGGTGCAAAACACTATCATAACAATTACTAAATTATCCATCTAGAGTTAGTGCAGTTATATGATAATGCATCTCTTCATATCTTCTTTATTTATGCTTCTAACTTTTATTTTGAAAAAAGTGTTCTTTGCAGAAAGCTGTATGATATTTTCCAATATTTAGGGGCCATGGATGGTGATTGGAGACTTCAATAGCATATTGCATCCTCTAGAGGTTGAGGGTAATGTATGTCATAAGAACATCTTGGATGACTTAGCCAAATGTATTTCTAACATTAAGTTGATAGATCTCAAGATGGATGCAGCAACAAGCAATATAGTATATGGTTCTTAAGGAAGAAATTGGATAAGGAAATGTTCAATTGTTATTGTTTTACCTCATTTCCTTATTACAAAGCAATGTTAAAGAATCATCTTTTCTCAAATTATATATTAATCTATATCTATAATATGTTTCCTAGCATGAAGAAACTCTCCCCTTTTAGATTTAACAATCATTTAGTTAAGATAAGGGGTTTTAAAAGATCTATTATTAAGGGACCAAGCTGGGGACCAAGCTTGGACATTCAAGGCTCTCCCTCATTTGTTTATATTGTCAAATTTAAGGGAATCAAGGAGGAGCTTGAAACTCTCAATCAAACTAAGTACAATAATCCATTTGCTACAATGATTGATTTTAAAGAGAAACTCGATCAAATTCAACATTCCCTATATATAGATCCTTTTAATCAAAAACTACAGGCAAAGGAAAATGATGTTTTATTGATACGTAGTTAAGGTTCAACACTAATTCATCAAAAAAAGATCAAGACTGAAATGGCTTATAGACGGTGACAGGAAAAAATATAATAAAATCACTTCCTTACATCTTAAAGTTAGAACAACAATTTACTTTAGAAGAGCTCTTGTAAACTACTTTTAACTACTTATCTGAGGCTCTGAGTTTTGCTTAAGTTTCATCCTCTTCTATGCATCAACTTAATTCCTTTTTCACTGATAAATTACTTAATGAGGATGTAGATGTCTAATATCTTTCTTCACTTCCTCAGATATGGAAAAGGTTGTTTTCAGCTTAAAGCCTAACAAATCTTCAGGGCTTGATGGGCTTAATGCTCTATTCTTCTAAAAATCATGGAACTTAATCAAAGAGGTAGTAATAAATAAGTATTAAGTTTCTTTAACAAGGGTTACTTGATCAAGGAATTTAATAAGATCTTAATTACTCCTATCCCTAAGATTTCTAATCCTACTATATTACAAAATTCAAGTCAATCTCTTGTCATGACGCTATCTATAAGATTATTTCAAAGCTTCTTACCTTAAAGCTCAAAGTTGTCATTAAGCCTTTGATTAATGAAAATCAGGGTGCCTTTATTAATGGTAAGAACATTGAGGATAACATATTTCTTGTGCAAGTATTACTTAAAAACTATAATAAGAAGAACTCATATAAGTTTTCTACAATTAAGGTGTAATTAAAAAAAGATTTTGATTCCATTAGATAGATCTTTATCCTACACACGTTATAAGCTTATAGATTTCCATTAGCTTTTATACAATGGATTAAACAATCTCTCTCATCAATGTCACATAGCAATCTTGTCAATGGTTCCCTAACAAGATTTATCGAGGTTGCAAAAGGAATAAGCAAGGGGATCCTTTATTCCCCTACTTATTTACTCTTAACATGGAAATCTTGAAAAGGCTTATGAAGCATATTATTAGCTTAAAAAGGCACTTTAAGTTCCAAAATAAGTGAAAAAGGCTACATATCTTTAAGCTATCTTTAGATGAAAAATATCCTTCTCTTTGTTGGTGTAGATTCTCATTTAATTACAACTAATATGACTAATTGAAACTTTCAAAAACCTCTCAAACTTAGCTATGAACAAGGACAACAATTATTTCTTTACTTCTTTGTCTGCATCTTATCTAATGGATTGGATTACATCATTAATTGGACTTCCAGCTAAACAACTACCTTTTACCTACTTAGGGATTCCTATTTAGAATAAAAACCAACAGATCTGAATTTCATGCCACTGATGGTAAAGGTGCAACAAAGAATTGATAGTTAGTGTAACAAGTCACTCTTACTTGCAGGTGGAATCCACTTAATCAACTCAGTTTTAAACTCTATGCACATATATTGGTCAACAAATATTGCTCTTCCTACTTTCCTAATCAAAACTCTAAAAAAACTTCTTAGAAGATTCCTTTAGACCGGAACATTTGATGGCCCTTATATTAACACAGTTGCATGTGATACCATATGAATATCCAAGGATAAAGGTGGTTTGGGAGTGATTCCTTTGAAGCTAAGTTATAAATTTTTAAGGATTTGGCAAATTCTTGTGGACAAAGAAAATTTAAGGTTAATTGAATCCACTTTTAGTAATCAAGTTAAGATAAGTTCTAGTTATGTTCTCATAGGTATAATGTTTCATAGACTATGTAATATCTTTTTAAGTTAAGGAATAAAACTAGGAGGTGGTTCAAGTCTAAGCTAGAAAATGGTTATAATACCAACTTTTGGTATGATAATTGTAGCTCCTTAGGCCCCTTAACTGAAATAAACAATCCTCAATGTTCTTTCCGAGAATATATTCAACCTTGGCTAAAACATTATAGATTTTTAATTGCAAACAAACCTAGAATATGTGTACACCTCTACTATAAAGGATAGGATATGTTAGACAATGAACTCTTCTAGTAATCATTCAAATTCTTCACACAGGACTACCTTGAGGCCTAAAGCTTCTAAGTGCATTAACATAGATAGATGTAGTTGCTATAAGCTATCTCGAAGTTATCCATTGTCCTTTAGATTCTAGTTATTGTAAACTCCTTAGTTACAACAAAGTTTATGGAAATATTGCAATCGATAACTATTGTTTATACTCTATTATCCTTGTGTCAATTGATTACCTATAGTTTCAATATGATTACTCTATGTTCCTATGGAATGAGATCCTTAAAAGATTCCAATTAGCTTTTACACTAGTAACATGGCCTGAAACACTTACTTAAATCACTCAGAGGAAGTGGCAAAATCAACAAGAATACACTCTTTTCAAGCTTTCCTTTAAAGATTAGTTTATGAAATATAGCGAGAAAGAAACTATAGAATCTTCCAACACAATTAAAAGTGAAAACAACAACTTTTATTGTAACTTATCTCTTAAGTGAGAGAACAAATGCTAATACTTAATTTAGTTATTTTTTCAAACAATAGTAACAACAATTAAGTATCCTTTGTCTTCACAAAAGTAGTCTTTTAATTTTTATCTTAGCACCAATACATTAAGTCCTCGCTAAGTTTGTTTACTCTTAAGTTTGCTCTTAAACTTATATTTTGCTAACAACTTTTACGCTATTAAGTCCCTTAAACCTATCTTATAATTTTCTTTTTAATATTCATCCATCTTATTAATTTTTATAAAAAAATTTATGCATTTTAAGAGCCATGGTAGAAATAGAGATATGGTCAGCATTAACTAGACCTAAACATGCATCAATTGTAAAATCACATTCATATATACATTTATATAATAATTATATTTTTTAAAGCGAAAGATGTGATTCAATAACACCCAGCAATAGACACTATGCTAAAGATAAATGAATGATTAATAACTCATAATGTACATATCTCCGATTGAACTAAAAATAGAAATCATTTCTTAAGCTAAAAATTCAAGTCTTAAATCATACTATAAGGTTAATGCTAATTACTAAATAACAATATGTATGCAACAAATTTTTTTGCCAAGATATTATATCTGTGATTAGTCATGTTAACATGTTGATTCTGAAGTGAAGAACAAGCAAGAAGTATCCATGAGGTGAGCATAAAGGACTAAGACAAATATAAAAGGCTTCGTAAATTTAAATGTATGTTTAATTTTTTTAGTTATTGAAATATTGCAAAGTTGACAATCAAATTGAAAATGACTATCTAATTAAAGTTAACGTTTTAAAATTGTTATTTAAATATAAAAAACGATTGTGTTATAATTTGTTAAATAAAAAATAAAAGAACTATAAGATTATTTTAATATTAATCAAGGTTAAACTGTTAAATATTAAAACTATCATCAAATTGATAAAAATACAAATTTAAAAGTTAAAACTAATTTATCTTATATGATGCACAACTCTATTTTTAGTTTAAAATTTTTGTCAAATTAAGTTGATAAGATTATACCATTATCCATTCATTTTATTGAGAATTCATAAAAATACCTTTAACTTTAGGATATAACATTTAATTGATGAAAAATTACTCCTATTACTTTTTATGAAAAATTAATATATCAATAACACAATTAAAAATTTAGAACAAAGAAATATAATATAATAAATAGAGATGAATTTTAATATAAATACGCCTTATTTAAGAGTTGTAAATACATCCATTTTAATTAATATAAGTTTTGAAATGTCTCCATCAGGGCCAAAACAGCCTACCACTAATTCTCCTCACTATCTCACCTCCTTGAACTAGACCTATAGTAAAAGCAAACCATCATAATGGAGATGAAATTCAAAATCTCTCCTTAGCACCTATAAACTGAAGGAAGGTTGTAGGAGAGAAGTTGGACAACTCACACTTTATTATCCTCTAAGTAGCACTAAAGTTAAGAAAATAATTGCACCAGAAATAGAAGTTCTTAAACAAGGAGCCAAAGCTTAACACTCCACCAGCATAAGGTTATTCCTAAATCAAAGATTAACCTATCAAACAATCGACAAAAGGGCACAAATCACATGGAAAAGTAGATGATTACAAGAGGTTTTAATGTATGAAGATGACCAAGTGTTAATTAAGTTCCAAAATGAATGTGAAGTAAAAAACATAATAGATAACTAAGGGTTTTAGCTCACTTGCAAGCTATATTAGCAAACCCCTCTATATGAATGAAACGACAGCTAAAAGGAAATGTATAGGGTTTGCACGCATCTGTGTTAGTGTAATGCTAGAGTAAGAGCTCCCATTTACAATCCTTATAATAAGGCTTAGTGAAGATTATTTAATGAATGTCTTATAGACATGGAAACCAACCCTAAAACACCAAAGGAAAACATGGAAAGCAATAAGGAGACTTTTTGAAAAAGGAGACTATGAAGAACTTATGGACAATGAGAGGAGACAATTAAATTAAATTTAGGACAATGTGCAATCAATAATAGAAAGTGATGTTCCACTAACTGATGTAGACAAAGATGGCAATGCAGACAAAGATTTGCAATAAACTAATAAACAGGAGTGAACTAGCAAATCCAAGGAAACCTTATAAAGGTAAGTGCACCTATCGAACTATAGTATAATGATAATGAATATCAAAGATCAAGCTTAAGGAGAATATAAGTACTAGAAGTTACCTCTTTCTTTTTATCTAAATGAAAAAATAAGTGATGGTTTAATTAAAATGGTAAAGCTAAACTAAAGTTCAACATAACTAATAGCCAAGAACAAATCATGCAAACATTAACCAAATCAAATAAGAAGTGCCTAGGTAATGCATCTCCTTAAGATATCTTAAGCCATTAACACTTTATCATATAATTCAACTAAAGATCATTGGCCTGTGGAAATTCTTAGTTTATGCTAATATCTTAAGATTATCAATAGCTAATCTTAGGTTAATTAACTAAAATCTCTTTTTAGTTAAAACCTCTAAGATTGCTTTGTTTGATTCATGAATTTGACTATTATGTTTGACTATAATCTAGAAGATTTATGTTGTCTTATCTTTAGGATTACATATAACTCTTTTCAATTATGCTAGATCTATTCAAACAAAGGAATTCTCAATCTTAAATTTATGAAATCAGACATAAATCAATATCATGGAGATATTAATTCAACAAATAATCAAAACACATAATTGAATCCAATGGATCAAAAATCAAATTACATTAAATAAAGAATCAAATCACAAAATCCATCCCAAGGCTCATCCCACCTAAGTACTAAAAGAATTTAGTTTATAAAAACAAAAAACATAATCAAAGATTAAAAGAAGAATAAAAAATAAGGGAATCAATAATATATCCCCTTTTCTCTATTAAAATGTGCTGAAACTTTGATCGAGATAGCTCTTTATTCAAATCTCCAAGTCAATATTCGCTTCTGTACCACTTTAAGGTTCAAAAATGTATTAAAAATGCCAACCACTTTAATTATCCTTCTTATTTTCCTTTTATACTTCAAAAATTAAAGTTATGCACTAGATATAGTCACGGACACAAATATGTCTAACAACCATGTCCCTCAATCTCATTTCAATACTCAACAGTTGTGTAGAAACATGGGTCTAACAATTGACACAACCTGTAGACATGATTGTGTCTAATACCAACACGGGTGTGTCTGACCTTAACACAAGTGGAACATCGTCATATAATGCATAAATGGTTACAAGGACTTACACAATCACTTACACAACTATGTTTATCACTAACGCAAGTGTGTTCAATACCAATACATGCTTGTCCTTTAAAAAAAGCTTCAATTCTTTAATTTTTTTGCCTTGATTCTACCTGGTTTTTGTTCCTATTGAACCATAAAGGTAATTAACACTTAAAAACATAATAGGAACAAATTAAGTACCGAAAATAATACAAACTCTCAAATGAATAAACAAAATGCACTAAATATGAGTCTAAAAATATAATCTATTAAGCATTTATCACTCATTATCACAAGCACAGACTAAACACAGAAACAATTAGACTTTATGATTATTGAAAAGGAAAATACAACACTTACCACAAATCAGCTAGACTAAGGATAGTTCCAAACTAGCAAAAAATAGGAAATATGAAAGAAGGAACAAAGGTAAGGACCTTAATACCTCTCCCTTAAAATATTTTCTATAATAGCATGGAATACTAGGGGTATTAACTACACCAAAAGTTATTAGCTCTTAGAGATTTTGTGAATAATACTAAACATGTTTTATTAGGTCTATTAGAAATTAAACTGAAGTAAGAAAACATTATAAAGCTCAAAACTCTCGGTAGCTTTTAGATACTCCTTTCAAATCACCAACACAACCATCTTGGGTGAGTTATTTTGGCTTATAACCCTAACAAAGCAGTAGTAAACTTAGTAAATTCCACTGACTAAATGATGCATCTAGAAGTGACTTTGATTCAGAAAAAAGGCAAATTGCATGTGGCCTTAGCCTTTATATATGCCTCCAATTTAAACTTTCAAAAGAGAGATTTTTGGAAGAAACTAAATAATTTATATTCAATAATATAAGGACCATGGCTATTCCTTAGTGATTTCATCATAATCTTTCATAGAAATGAGGTAGAAGGACATGCTAGTCAAAGAACCTTTAATATTGAATTAAAGCAGTGTACGCAAGATATAAGGGTTACTAACTTAAGGAGGAAGGGAATGTTTTATTCTTAGAGTAATAAGCAAAATACAAGTTGGTTGTTGAGCAAAAAACTAGATATGGCTCTAGTAAATGAGGACTGGATTGATAAATTCCCTAAAAGCAAAGCGCTATTTGAAGCTTTTAGAATGTTTGGTCACCGTCCAATCATTATAAAGTATATATAACGAAATCAACATAATTATAAGACACCTTTTTAGATTTAATAACTACTTGGTGGAAGAAGAAGGATTTGCATAAACTATCCAAAAGGGATTGGAATAAGAAATTAGTGGAAGGAAGATGTTTATATGTGTTAGAAAACTGCAATGCATCAGGGTTGAACTAAATAAAAAAAATCAATTCTAGAAGATAATATGGAGAATATTAAAGCTGAAAAATCCAAAAAGGTTTCGCCTAAGCCTTTATGAACTAAAACCAAAATGGACCTAAACTCTTTGAAGGAAAAAAATTAGCAGTGAGGGATTACATTAGAGTAATAAAGATCCACAATTTTATTATGAAATAAAACGCTCCAATTAGTTAGATCCAGGAAGGAGATAAGAACACCAGGTTTTTTACAACTTAGACAAACCCAGAAATAACATAAACAAAATCATTTCCCTAACAAAACCTAATGGTGCTAAGGCCTCTACCCAAAATGACCTGAAAACATATAGATAATTCAATGACACTTTAAGAAAACAAGATCAAAGTAAGTCCACTATCCCTCTTTGAAGTCCTTTATAAATAACACAATAAGTAAAGATATGAAGAATTCCTATGTTGCTCTGTGACAACCTAGGAGATAGAGAAACATTCTTTGAAATGAATCCATTAAAAGCCTAGGTCCAAATTGATATGATGGCTTTTTCTTTCACAAGTCATGGCTAGCAATCAAACATATAGTCACTAATGGAAAACAATAATTTTTGGAAAATTGAAGGATATTGAGGGAAATCAACATAACATGCATATGTCAAATCCCCAAGAAGTAGAAAGCTAAATCCCTAAGTAATTACAGACGTATTTCTTACTATAGCTTCATTTATAAGGTAATCTTTAAATTACTGGTAGCTAGATTAAAAAAGGCTATACACAAGATAATTGAGGAGTCACACAGTGCATTCTTAAAAGGTAGATTGGTAGGAGATAACTTACTCTTAGCCTAAGAATCATCCAAGGATTATGCTAAGAAAATCTCACCAAAAAATTATGCCTTGAAAGTTGAGTTCAACAAGACTTTTGATAACATTAGCTAGAGCTTTATCATGCAGCTATTCCAAGTCTTTGAATTCTGTGACCAATTTAGGAATTGGATCAAATGCATCTTAACCATATCATTTAGCATGCTGGTGAATGGGAAAAATCCTTAAGGAAAACAAGGCAACAAAACCCCCTCTCTCCTTACCTTTCATACTAAGCATGAAGGCATTGTCTAGACTACTAAGCCATAACATATCCCCAAACCCCATGTTTGATTACCATACCAAATACAAGGATTTCAAACTAACAAATTTATACTTTACAAATGATGTCCTAGTTTTTTGCAACGTAAATGACAAATCCTTATTCACTGTCACCATAACATTGCAAATGTTTAAAGACTTATTGGAGTTAGTAGTATAGTACAATAAAAGCTAACTAATCCTATCAAAAGTGCAACGTTGGAAAAAAATAGCTATCAACAATCTCTGAATTCAAAGTTAAGTGGTGTTTCGATTCCACTTATGTTTTTTTTTGTTATAGTTTTTAGTTTTAGTTTTCTATTTTTAATTTCTATTTTTCTTTCAAATAAAAAGAAAAGCTTGTTTAGTTGTTAATGTTAATGTAGTTATATTTTTTATTACTGATAATAATTACATATCATATAGAACTTAGAGATAAATTATTTTTAACTAATTAAATTTATTTAAATCTCTTATTTAATATTTATTAATAAATTATCAATAAAATAATTTGATTTTATTAAAATAAATAACTTAATAATTAAATTTTATTTAAATAAATTTGAATTATTAAATAAAAATTTTATTTGAAACTTATATATTTTGAAGATATTTAATTTGTATTTTAATTATTAAATTAAATTAAATTAAATAAAAATTTTAATTAAATTATTAAATAAAAATTAAATTATTCATAATTTTAATTAATTAAATATAATATTAAATTAAATTAATCATAATTCTTATTAATAATTAATATGTTAAATAATTATATAATATTTTATTTTATTAAAATTATCAATAAAAATTATTTTATTTTATTAAAATAAATAACTTAAAATCATAATATAAAAAAAGGAGAAATAGAAGAAAACCACAAAATAAAATTTGAAAACCGAAGAAAAGAAACCCAAAACTAAAACAAACATGTTCTTTTACTAAATTTGAAAAAAATAGAAAAATAAAAATAAACAGGCTCTAGGCATCCCTCAATCATGTATCTTAGGATACCTATCTCAACAAGAAAACTAATATACATGGATTGCATCCCTTTTGGTGGAAAAAATCCAACAAAGACTTAAGCCACTGGAATCACAAGGACCTCTCACAGGCTGAAAGAATGATGTTGATCAAGTTAGTGCTAGACTCTCTCCATGTATGCTGGCGTGCACACACTATGCTCTCCGAAAGCATTATAAAGTCAAATGAGAAAATCATGAAAGCTTTCGTACGGGGGGAGGAAGGAGGGAAGAGCAATCGAAAAAGTAAGCTGTGATAAAGTTCGTAAGACTACAAATAAAGGTGGTCTGAGTATCACCAAAATTAGCCTCACAAGCAAAATCCTATGAGCCAGAAGATTGTGGAGACTGATGTAAGGAAAGGATTCATTCTCATCTGGGTGGATCAATGCTAACGTACTATAAAACAGAAGTATATGGGAACAAAATACAAGCTGCAGGTATACTTGGCTCATGATAATTTGATAACTGGAGTAAAGAAGGTCCTTTATATCAGTCCTACCTCAATGAGCTTATAACGCCAGAATTCACTGAAAGTGCTAAAGGTAACAGTTGGAGTAACTATTCCCATATAATTCAAGGTAACAGTTGGCTCATTGAAGATAGGTCTATAGAAAGAAGCTAAGATGACTATCACTATTCACCTAAGCACATGCATGTGCAAACTTTAGATCATAAAGAGAAAATATAGATACTTTCAATCATAAAGAAAAAGCAAAAAGAAGCTTGCTTGAGTAGATCAAACAATAGTACAAAGAGCATATCATCCACAACATTAACAGACAATCAACCTTAATCTGCAAGCTTCCCACAACGTTGACGGCACAATCGACCTTAACCTGCAAGGTTCCCGGAAACTTTATAAAAGTTACCTATGCAGTGTATGTACTATAAAGTGAATAGGACAAATAAGTCCTATGTGGCGTCGTTTAAGTAAAAACGCAAAGGTAGTTTGGCTATGACAAGGATGTCCTTTCAAACTGAAAGATTTAATATAATATAATTTAATTTTTCAAAAAAACATGTTTTCTAAAGAACAACAGAAATACTTAACCCTCTTCCTTCCTTCCTGACTTAACCCTCTTCCTTCCTTCCTTACATTTAGAGAGAAAGCACCTCTTCATGTTATTGTAGTCCTGAAGAAGAAGAAGAAGAAGAAGAAGGAGAAGAAAGCAAGCCTTAGAAAGGGAAGCCATCTTTTGTTCAGTAGTAATATATAAGTACATTCAATCTCTACACTTGTCTGTTTGATTCTTTTGTTAACAACTAAGACTTGAGAAAGCAAAATGGGAAAGAAGCGGCAAGCAAAATCACAACACCCAAACCATCAAAACCCTAATGTTGCTGAAGCTCATCGTATTCGAATTTCCCAAATACTCGATCAGTTCCGTGCTTCCAACAACCAAGGTACGATATTTTTCTGATCTATTCGATTGATGGAATTGTTCATTACCTATTGCTAATGGGAAAGAAGGATCCTTAATGACTACCTAATTTTTTGTTTGGATTAAAGGAGTGTTCTTTAGGTTTAGATGTTATGAAATTCTCAAAGTAGAATGAGCGAGTTGTTCATGACATTAAAAGAATGGTTGTTTTTCTTTTGGCAAGTGAAAGTCTAGGGGCAACTCTAAGCTGCGGAGTCGTCAGCTTAACACCATGTCTTTAGGGTTTTACTTGTTTCTCAATACTATCTGACCAAGCTCCACACCTTTTCCTTTTTCCCCTTTTATTTGGATTCTGGGTTCAGTTTACACGTTTGAAGCCAATCTTTCAAACCACGAGCGCGCTGTTGTTCACGAAGTGTGCAGGAAAATGGGAATGACATCCAAGAGTTCTGGGTGAGTACATTTTTTTGGTTCCCATGCCCCACGTGTTATTATGAACATATATATATATATATAACTTTTATTGGTTTTTGTTCTTGGTGTCTCAATTTCCTATTATATCTCATGAGCCTGAGACCTTTAGGCATCGGAGTCAACGGCGTGTTTCTGTTTACAAATTGGCAAAGAAGGTGGACAACCAAGTAGCCAAGGAAGGTCTCACCAAATTTAGGTTTTCAGAACAATCAAAAATGGCTTTGCAAGATCTTTTTGCAAGTTACCCACCTGAAGAAGGAGAGATTGATGAGAAACTAGTTATCAAGGATAGTGAAAAGGTGGATAGAATACAGATTAAGAGAGATGACATATTCTGTAGACCTTCAATGAGCAAAGCAGAAATATCTAAAAAGGTGGATTCACTTACTTCTAGAGTAAAAAGTGCAGCAAAACTTTTACAGGTCCGAATTTTCACCACAACTTTTAGAAATTTATGGTTTTTGTTTGTTGATATTGTGGCTTTATAGTTGTCTTTAAGACAAGATTGAAGCCACCATTGTGTAGTTCAGTGATGTTTACTTGGGAAATGCTTTATAGTCATTCCTTGGAAAGATCTCATAGACACACATGCACGTAAGATATGTATGCGTGCATGTACACATATTTTCCAATTATAGATATACACACATGGACACATAGTTCTATATGATCAGTGAAACGTCATGGTTGTCAAGTATTTATGAGATTCAATTGTATATTTCTCAATTAAGTATCTCGATTGTTAAATGTTTCTGAGATCCCTTTGTTTGTACAGATTGCTGAACTGAGGTCCAAGCTACCAATTGGATCCTTCAGAGACGCCATTACATCTGCCATTGAATCTCATCAGGTTACACATTGATTTTAGTATCAACATTTTTCTGCATGAATCCTTGATACAGATGTGACATGAAATCATACCGTTTATAGTTCTATTATCTCAATAAAGTATGAAATGATTTTTGATAAGATGATTTTAACTTTTCTAATTTCTTTTTGTTTTCTACTTCCTGGCCTTAATAAAAATATTAACAACTTATTTCTAATTGTAGCTAAACCTTAAATTTTTTTGTTTGTGTGTTAAACCTATCTTCCTTGACCATCAGGCATATATTATGAACACAAGAATCCTTGAGCTATTAACTGTTAGATGTGAGTTTCTTTATGGTGTTGTTAACTGTTGGGGTGACGAGAGTTTATTTAGCTGTTTCCTGATTGCTGGAGTTTTGTTCTTTATTGTTTTGTAGTTTTCTCATTTTTGAAAGCGCTAGAGTAGAGTAATGATAAAAATTTTGGACTATCTTGATGAATTGGCCTCTTGTCGTTTTCCTCTCTCTCTTCTTTATCTTATACTCTGGTTCCAAGTCACGTCTTGTGTTGAGCTATTTTACGGTGACTGGACTTCTGGTTCCTTCTTAAAACTAATCTGTATATTATATTTGGATACAGATTGTCCTTATATCTGGAGAGACTGGATGTGGAAAAACCACACAGGTTCTGATTTTCTCTTACTTTTTATTCCAAATTATTGAACTTGTCAAAAATGACTTGCAAAATTGTTTTTCACCATCCCTTTTGTTTACTGATCTATCAACTATATATTTGGACATCTCTCTCTCTATATGTATGTATTTATGTATTATATATGCATTGTCCTAGTCATTTTTAAGTTTTTGGCTGACTGGTGTTGGTGAATTTAATTTTATTGCTGAAATGATTGAAAATTGTGGTAGTGCAGTTCTTGTGACTGTTTCTACATGTTGGGGTTAGAAAACAAGAATATTGAATTCATGGTAAATAATATGGTGATCTGTAGTATGGTGTCCGCATTAGGAGAGTGCCCAACTCATTGTAGTAGTTTGATAGAGAATTAACTTTTGAAAATCAATTAGGGTGTTTTTCGAATATGAATTTCCATTGATGATTTTGGATGGAGTGATCAAAAGTATATAACAGGTAAAATGGTTATAGAATTGAGTGGGGCTTGGGTGAAATGGATAAAAGACAACTGAGATCATATATGATTATAAAGTCTAGCTAATTTGAGAGGTATTTTGCAATCACGCTGCAAGTAGTTTATGAACTCAGGTGCATTCAGATGCTCAGATGGACACGAGATAATGCACAGTAGGTTAAGAAACAGGTGACCCGTAAGAAGGTGGTGATGCACTGATCAGTTGGTATGCCTATTCTATATGTATGTCCATGGGCATTGAAGAAGACTATATAGTTTTTGATACAGGAGGGACATGACTATGTGGAAATTTACCTGAATGGATCTATCATTTGTTATCTGCATCATATAGGATTTACTAAGCATGTGTGATGTGGAATCAATGACGAACTCCACTAGAATAGCAATCAAATGGTTGTTTTCAAAACATATTTGTTAATGGAACAACATCCTGAATCTTGTGTGTAAGTAACAACGTATATGGCTGTCAGACTAACATCTTAAGATTACTTAAAATGATGTCTCTCCAGTTTCTTCCCATGGGTCATTCATCATTTAAATTTGAAAGCTATTATATGGTCTTAAAAGGTTATTAACAATGAGCTGTTTCATTCAAGTAAATATTCCTTCATTAGAACAGTTTTAAAGCTTGGTTTTCTAGCAATGGCTTTTTGCAAACTGTAATGTCTAGCCAAAAATTTGAAGAATTGAGTTGGATATTTATGCCGAACCATGTCAGGCTGCTGCAATTCTATCATTTGGTAAGAATTATGAAATGATGAATCATGGATTAGATGGGCTTGTATTCTCTCTCTCTCTCTCTTGCCATTACATGTATTGAAGCTTTTGAGATTTTGTGTAGTTGTCTTCCTAGCAAATAGTTTACTATTTACAAGCTATTACTCTTTGAATAAATTAGCCAGTGATACGAGGTTTAATGATTTCTGTCATAATAATAAATGATCCAGGTCCCACAAATAGTTTACTATTTACAAGCTATTACTCTTGACTAAATTAGCCAGTGATACGAGGTTTAATGATTTCTGTCATGATAATAAATGATCTAGGTCCCACAATTTGTTTTGGACCACATGTGGCAGAAGGGCAAAGCATGCAAAATAGTATGCACACAACCTCGAAGGATCTCAGCAACATCAGGTGCACTCGCTTGCTAAACATGTGCTAAGTTCCTTCTATTAATGTGCTGCAAAACTTTTTGTCTTCCCTCATCATAATAATATATGTGTTGTCGTGGTATGTGTGGTCTTTGTGACTAGTTGCTGAGAGAATTGCTTACGAAAGAGGACAGAATATTGGAGAAGATGTTGGATACAAGGTGATAGTTATACGTTTTAGTAGTAACAAGTACAGTTTGAACCTGGAGCATTTATTTAGTGATCTTTCTAAATTATGTACTTCACAAAACTTTAGGATGCAAATTGCTTAGGAGAGCATGGTAAAATCTGTAGTGTCTTACTGGGAATCATACGCATGCATTTGGATTTTCTATTATCATTCTTCTTCTTTTGTTGTTTTATGACCTTCTCACCGCAATTTGGAAATGCTGTCAATGCATCTCTCAAACCTCTTTTCACCGTAGGTTTCAATTTTCAGTAACATTTTTTATTTGTCAAAACTGTTATTTTGAGTCAAATACATCCACAAAAAGTTTGCTAAATTTGAATTGTTTTTCTTGAATGTAAAATGTTTTCGATATGAACTTGACAAACACAGGTATTTAATACAGTGAGAAAACTTGCAATAAAAATATAAATTTACTGATAAATTTATGCTAAAAATATAATTAAGTTGGACATTCAGATATTATACCATAATATGCTAATTTATTCTCATTATTCTTTTGAATCATTATTTTTAGCCTACAAATTAATTACATTAATCAAAACCAAGTTTGTTAACTTATACTTCTACGAAATGTAAGCACAAAAAATAACTAATATACTAATTTACTCTCATTATTCTTTCTTAATAATTATTTTTAACCAAAAAAATAATTACATTAATCAAAAGCTAGTTTGTTAAGTTCACTTCTACAGTATGTAAACTCCTTCCCCCCACCCCCCC
This sequence comes from Erythroxylum flavicans, assembly GCA_027576715.1. Lineage (NCBI taxonomy): Eukaryota > Viridiplantae > Streptophyta > Magnoliopsida > Malpighiales > Erythroxylaceae > Erythroxylum > Erythroxylum flavicans. The sequence goes on along the minus strand of JANZXP010000007.1, from coordinate 3,218,411 downwards.
AACAAACCCTATATCTACTGTGTTCTTGTTATTGTTCTTTAATATGCACAGATTGTGAATTTAGGCCAAGCTTTATTTATTTGAAACCACGGATTTTTTAAAAAATTTTTGCAGGTTATTATCTCTTTTCTTCTACGCTTTTCTCATGCTTATGTCTGACCTATATCTTGGTTCCAAAATTAGATTCGGCTAGAAAGAAAAGGTGGGAAGCACTCATCGATTGTGTTCTGCACTAATGGGGTTCTATTGCGTGTGCTGGTCTCTAGAGGAATTAGTTCCAAAAGAGAGAGATCAAAGAAGCTTGCGAAAGAAGACATTTCTGACATAACGCACATCATTGTGGTATAAACTTCTTACTGCTGTTTTTCTCTTTTTGTCTCTCCATGCTTTTTTCAAAGTCTGCTGTTTATGACATTTATATTTTTCATCATTTTGGATTTGCATAGATTTGGGTACAGAGTTTAAATGCTATGGTTTGCATTATTCTGTGAATACCTTTGTTCTAATTATACAGACTCCATGTACTTGATTTTGGTTTCACAACATTGGTTCAAGTGGGGCATATCTTTGTGTACTTCTTGGCTTTAAGGCACTGCTAATTTTGTTCAAAAAAGTTCGTTAGACAGGAATGTATTTGTACTTTTTTGTTACTCTGATGTAATAAAATTGGCGTTAGACAATCTCTTAGGATCTATTCCATCATCACGTTTGAGATACTCACTATTCAAAAAACTCATCCAATATCAGTCACTTGAATCATTATTATAATCTTTGATCATTGCTGGCCAGTTACCACCGTGGACCATCACTGTTTATCATTGATAACTTCTATCCTACAGTTAGATGGGCCAAGCAGTCCCAACTAATACTGGCTACAGTGAACATAGCTGCAGCAACAGTTAGAATACAAATAGATGTGCTTGCTTCTGAATTCATGAAATTGTGCTCCAAATTTTTATGGATGAACTTTGCTGGCAATAGGGGAAAAAAGGACCTAGGGATGTTCACTTCTTACGATTTATTCATCTAATTTAAATGAATTTGTAGAGAAGTGAGACTGACCAAAATGATTCCAAAAGTTTCTTTTTGACTATGCAGCTAATCTGGATAATGTGCTTTTCATGTGGATATCTACTCTATTTGTGTCCCTTGCTGGAATTATAGCTTTGTTTTCAGATATCTGTGACAATAAATATGTACGTTAGTAGTCCACCAGTCTAACGAGCATAAGAATCTGAAGCACAGTTTTTTGATGAAAGAAAATTGTTTTGACATGAAAAACTTATTTAACTTCTTAATCTGGAGCTACTTCAGAAAATGAGAAAGTGACGGTTGTTTATCATAGTTTGGCTTGCTAATTGTTCTTTTGATCTACACTATCATCATTTGTGAAATTATATGGCTTTATATACTGGTTGCATTGGCTTGAACATCAACTCCTGATTTTCTTTTGTAGGATGAAATACATGAAAGAGATCGCTACTCAGATTTCATGTTGGCAATTATCAGGTATTACGATGTCAGTTTCAAATTGTTTGGTTGCTAACATTTATCCTGTATAGGTTGTATTTTTATAGTGTTCTGATTTCAAAATCTGAGAATTATGGAACATTCAGAGTTAGTGCATCATTGGCCTGAAGAAGCTAAACTTTCTTCAAGTTGTCCTCTGAACAAAGAGTTGCATCTTTGACTTTTTTCTTCCCCAATTTCATCTAGTTGTGTAACACAGTTGACTTCATCCATGACATGTTGCTTTTGAAATTTGGAAGTAAAAAAATAAGAGCTGTTTAGATATGAGAAGAGGGGAAAGTATTTCAAAATAATTTCCATGAGAAAAGAAAATTAGTATTTAGTGTCCAAATAACATGTTTTCTATTTTGCAAATTGGGAACCCATTTTTCTAGTTTCAAACTTCTACCAATTGTTCTAAACCATCCACAATACGTTATCTGATTTTTCTTTTATAGAAAGAAGATAGATCTTCCTTTGTTTTCCACATGGTATAACATAGATTTCCAGTTTCTTTTTTGTTTGATCATAGCATTGTATTTTTTACTTATTTTTGTCTTCTTTCAATTTTCTCGTTCTTCTCTCCTTTCTTTTATGTCTTTTCATTCTGAAGTTCTAAAAATTATTTGCTTTTCTCCTAATTTTTTCCATTGAAAAGCAAAATGAGCAAAATGTCAAATACTGGAATATTAACAAACATTTTCTATTGCTCAACAATCTCTATTGGTGTTAATATCTGCAGTGAGTTGTCAAAAATACCCATATACTTTCTCCTGATGCTTAATAAAGGGACTGCTCTTAAATTTGTTAACATACTTGCAGGGACTTGCTGCCTTCCTATCCTCGTCTTCGACTGGTTGGTTCCATTCGTTTATCATCTATTTAAACTGTTACAAAATAATTTGATCATTGTTTTCTTTGTAGGACCTTTAATATTTGGTTTATTGATATCTTTCTCCCTATGATCAATGTACAGATATTGATGAGTGCCACTCTTGATGCTGAACGATTTTCAAGATATTTTGGTGGCTGTCCAATTATTCGCATTCCTGGGTTCACTTATCCTGTAAAATACTTTCCAATTTTGTTGACCTCGTGTACTGTTTGCAATTTTACTTATCATGTATTCTTTATACTGTTTAGGTCAGAAGTTTCTACTTGGAAGATGTTCTTTCTATCTTAAAATCCTCAGATGATAACCATCTTGGTTCGGGCATGCCAAGTGCCTTGAATGATAGTCATGAGCTAACAGCAGAAGACAGAGATGCGTTAGATGAAGCCATCGATTCGGCTTGGTTAAGCAATGAGTTTGATCTGCTTCTGGATCTAGTTTCTTCTGAGGGAAGCCCAACTATTTATAATTATAAGCATTCCTCAAGTGGATTAACTCCTCTGATGGTCTTTTCTGGAAAAGGTAAAGTGGAAGAGATCTGCACACTACTCTCTTTTGGTGCAGACTGCCATTTACAGGCGAAGGATGGGAAAACAGCATTGAAATTGGCTGAGCAAGAAAACCAGCAGGAAGCAGTTCAGGTGATAAAAAGACATATTGAAAGTTCCCTTTCCAACTCAGTGGAACAACAACAGCAACTTGACAAATATTTAGCAACAATTAACCCTGAACTTATTGATGTTGTTCTTATAGAGCAATTAATAAGAAAAATATGTATCGATTCAAAAGATGGTGCTATCCTTGTATTTCTTCCAGGATGGGATGATATAAACAGAACTAGGGAAAGGTTACTTGCCAACCCATTTTTCAATGATCCTTTAAAGTTTATGATTATTTCTCTACATTCTCTGGTTCCATCTGCGGAACAGAAGAAGGTCTTCAAACGCCCACCTCAGGGTTGTCGCAAAATCATCTTATCAACTAATATTGCTGAAAGTTCCATTACCGTTGATGATATTGTTTATGTCATAGATAGCGGTCGCATGAAAGAAAAAAGTTATGATCCTTACAACAATGTGTCAACTCTTCAGTCTTCATGGATTTCCAAAGCAAGTGCAAAGCAAAGGGAGGGACGTGCAGGCCGCTGTCAGCCTGGACTATGTTATCATCTTTATTCGAAACTACGAGCAACATCTCTGCCAGAATTTCAGATTCCTGAAATTAAACGAATCCCTATTGAGGAGCTTTGTTTGCAGGTAAAGTACTCCCCTCTTGTATTTAGTGAGAAAAACCAAACATGCTTACTGTATCTTTCTGTTTTCCTTTATCTATGAAACTGGAATGTACTTCTCCTTCCATGCTTATTCTAGATCTATTTTGTACCACATGCAGGTCAAGTTGCTTGATCCTAATTGTCAGATCAACAGTTTTTTGCAAAAGACTCTGGATCCTCCTCTTCCTGAGAGCATACATAATGCTATTGTTGTACTTCAGGAAATCGGGGCACTGTCATCAGATGAAAATTTGACTGAATTTGGGGAGAAGTTAGGTTGCTTACCAATTCATCCATTGACAAGCAAGATGCTTTTTTTTGCCATCTTGATGAATTGCCTTGATCCAGCTTTGACATTAGCGTGTGCCACTGACTTTAGAGACCCATTTACACTTCCTATATTGCCAATTGAAAAAAAGAAAGCCACTGCAGCTAAATTTGAGCTTGCTTCATTGTATGGTGGACATAGTGATCAGCTTGCGATTGTAGCAGCTTTCCATTGCTGGAAGAATGCAAAGGATATGCATCAAGAAGCAAGATTTTGTTCTCAATACTTTGTCTCTTCAAGTACCATGAACATGCTGCATGGCATGCGTAAGCAGCTTCAGACAGAGTTAATTCGCAATGGATTTATTGCAGAAGATACTTCAACTTATAGTGTTAATGCACGTGACCCTGGCATCATCCATGCTGTCCTTGTGGCTGGCCTGTATCCAAATGTGGGGAGACTCCTTCCACCTAAAAATGGAAAGCGTTCCGTTGTGGAGACTGCTAGTGGCGCTAAAGTTCGGCTACACCCTCAGTCCCTCAATTTTAAGTTGACTTTTAGTAAAAATCGTAGTTGCCCCTTGATTATTTATGATGAAATAACCCGTGGTGAGATGAGTATGAACATCAGGAACTGTACTGTTATTGGGCCACTACCAATGTTTCTCCTTGCAACTGAGATTGCTGTTGCTCCGGTAAAAAATGATGATTATGATGGAGGATATGATGAGGATGAAGATGATGAAGATATTGACAGTGATGAAGGTGCAGGTGAAGATGAAAGCGATGAAGACAAATTGCTTGCAGGTGACAAGTTGGGGGGACAACTTAGTGATAAAATCATGTCATCTCCAGATAACTCCGTTATGGTTGTTGTGGACCGATGGCTTTGGTTTGAATCAACTGCTCTTGATGTTGCTCAGCTTTACTGTTTGAGAGAGCGATTATCTGCAGCAATCTTGTCTAAAGTAAGCAGTTCTAGTGTGTCAAAATTTTGCTCACAGTACAGACGGAATTAATTGTATTTAGCATTGACAATTTGCATGTGTGCACGCTTATCATTTGTTTTATGTTACTATTAATTTTGTGGTTATGCAGGTATTACAACCTCAAAAGGTACTTCCAGCTGCTCTTGCAGCCTCTGTATATGCAACTGCTGGCATTCTCTCCTTTGATGGGATATCTGGGATCTCATTGCCAGTGGAATCCGTGGAATCACTGACTTCAATGGTCCATGCAACAGAAATCAACAAGCCCTCTCCAGGGAAGAGAAGGATGTCCCAGAATGCAAATAGTTTCCCTGAATCAGTAATGTCGTGCAGCTTGCAACAGAGCTCTCCTTCTCGTTATCGCAAAGGGAGGCGCCCTTTGTCCAACAAGGGAAAATGAGCTGTCAAACCACAATTGTCAACTTCAGTCATCAAAGGCCACCTTTGCATTGTCCGACATCAGTTCAGTACACCACTAACAATGCTTTGGGGGCATACGGTGCAAGAGACTACTAAAACGGCAACGTGAAAATTCGTAGCTATCAGAATCATAGCTTTAGCCAGTAAAATTAATGGTCAAAGCATACCTTGATATAAAGTAGTAGTAGTAGCTAGCATATTCTTTCTATAGCTGCTATTAAGTTTACTCTCTTATAAGTCCCAAATTAAGAGTAATCTGACGATGAGTTGGAATCATCACATCCACGTCCAGCTAATATGAGCATATGTATGTATATATTCTGAAATGTTATTGCAGGTTTGATGGGAATTAGCCTTTTTAGAAGTTGATGAAGCGTATACACGCAGAATAACCCAGATATTGATATAATATAGCCGCATTCAGGTATGCAACAATTTGACGGATGTTCGTGACAGGAGGTGCTCATGTTTCACTCCGTTGGTTATACATAGAAGCTCTCCTGGTGCGTTACAACCTGTTAAGATGTATTAAAGCTACAACCTTATTACATTTATGGTAAAACTTGATGTTTGGCAATATGTTGAGCTATTGTCGTTGTGAAAACCTCTGTATGTAGAGTGAATAAGGGGACAAAGAGTCATCTTTAGGAATGATAATATTGGCCCGGCCTGGCCCAACCCGAAGTCAACGAGTTTGGCCCAGTCAAACCGGCTCATGGGCCAGGCCACGGGTTGAGAAAAATTGGCCCGTGAATGGACGGGCGGCCCGTGGCCCATGCAGTAGATGAATGGGCCGAACTGCAGGCCAGTCCCGTGACCCTTGACGTCGTTTTATTAGTATAAAACGACGTCGTATAAGGGCGAGAGTAATCATTTACCAGTGATAAACCGAGGTTGTTTTGTTTGAAGATTAAAACCTCCCAGTCTCAGCTCCCAGACGGCACGACCCTCTCACCCTTCATCTTTGACTCTTCGTGTTCGTCCCCTCCATCGAGTCCCTTTCGAGTTCGACCTTCTCTCTCCACTCCCGACTCCAACTCTCCGCTTTCGACTCTAAGCACTCTCTTCGCTTTTGGCTCTCGTCGTAAGTAGTGGCTCTCGTCGTCATCTCTCCATTCCACCCGTTGACCCGTTACTCATCTCATTGTGAGTCGTGACCCAGTCGCTGTCTTCTGTCGCAAGTGGCGTCGCACCATCACATTTCTCGTGTTTTTCAATAAAGATAGGTGATTGTTGGTGCGGAGATTGTTTTTGTAAATGATTGGTGCGGTGATTGTTTTGTCCGTGACCTAATCGTTGTAAATAAATTGGTGATTGTTGATTGAATGGATTGAGATTTGAGAATTGATTAAATGGAAATTGATTGAGAGTTGGTGATTATTGATTGAATGGATTGAGAATTGCTGCTGATTGTTATGGTAATTTTTCTGTTTTTGTAAGCTTCCCGTATGTCCATTGACAATCTCAGTAATCACAACGACAAACTCACCAATTGTTGTTGAATTGGTGTGAATGAATTGCACATTTAAGTATTTCATTTCCATTGCAAGCTCTAAGACATTAAGTATTTCACCTTCATTTTTGCTCCAAGATTCATTCTAACATTTATCTTCATTTCAAGCTCTAAAACTTGTTTTCTGTACTTTATTTCAATTCCTAAGACTCATTGTCATCACTTTATCCAATCCCCTAAGACTCATTATAGGAATTTTATCACCATTTTAAGTCCTAAGGTTTATTATAGGCATTTTATCCTTATCAAAAGTCTTAAGACTCATTTTAGGAATTATATCTTCATTTTAATCCCTAAGATTCACCTTGAAATTTTATCACCATTTTGCATCTTATAACCCAACTCTAGGTATTTTCTCCATTTTAAAATCCTAGAACCCACTCTAGATGCTCTTTTTATTTTAAACCTTAAGTAAAATCATAGACTCATATGCATTCAACCAAAATTTCTCTTCTACAATACATTCCTTAAACTAATAACTAAAACCATCTTACTTTGAACTTGAAAAATTTGCAAATTATCTCTAAAAATGTCCAAAATGTAAATACACTCACAAGTTTTATCTTAAATTTTTGTGAATAACTCATGAGAGATAAGGAGCATATGAAAGGTCATATTAAAACAAGATTAGGTATGGAGTTACTCCTAGCTTCTAATATGATAACTTGAATTTTATGGGTCACCTTGACTAAGTTGTTCGTGAGTATTTGGCTTGATATAGTGGATTTGAGCGTTGGTTCGAGAAATGAGTCTTATGATCCATATAAACTTTCTAGATGGGACTATATGTTGACACTTTTGTATAGAACATGTGTATAGCTACATTCTATGTGTCATATTATCAAACATGTTTTGTGTGTTAACAAAATAAAATTAAGAGGTAAAAGAAAGTTGGACTACTTCAGTTTATGCCTATTTTAGAAAAACCTTGGATCATTAGAGTCTAGAAGAGATGTTTCATTTCACACCATCAGATTGTTTTTTATTACCTTACTTTCAAACTAAGAAATTATTAATCAATGATTGTTTTACTTGCATTTTGATATAATGTTATCTTTTTATAAGATTTGGTACTTAGTGTAGCTTATATTTTATTTTAAATCTAGTGGTTTCATGGTTGATTTGTCAGATCAGAAGGACGAACATATTATTCCTTTAGTTGAGAGTTCTAATCCGATACTGGAGGTTGTAGTGGAAACTTCTATTCCAACAGTGAGTGATGATAGAAGTTTGATTAGAACTCAAGTAAGTCCAGTTAAAAGTGATGTTTGGAATCACTTTAAGAAGATTAGATCGATTGAGGGAATTGAAAAAGTAGAATGCAATTATTGTCATAAGTGGTACTTAAGTGGTTTGAAAGGTGGAATGTCTCATTTAAAGAGACATACCGAATCATGTATTAGAAAGAAGGTGGAACGTCTCATTTAAAGAGACATACCGAATCATGTATCAGAAAGAAGATAATTTTAGGAGGTCAATCATTTTGAAATAACCGTAACAACTTTTGATAATAAGAGATTAAGAATTTTGATAGCTAATATGATTGTTGGAGATGAACATACATTGGCTATGGTTGAAAGTGAGAGATTTAGGATATTTCTTAATTCACTCCAACCGAATTTCAAGGTTCCAAGTCGGAATACATTGAGAAGTGATATTTTGAAAATTTATGAGGAAAAGAAGAGAGAAACATTAAGAGTATTGTCCAATGTTGAAGGACGAATTGCCATAACAACAGACATGTGGACAGTCGATAACCAACAGAAGGGTTACATGGCAGTGACGGTATATTATATTGATAATGATTGGAAGCTATGTAATAGACTTTTGAGGTAATTTATATTCTTTAATATTATTATCATTTACTTAATTTCATTATTTTATGAATTTATGAT